>JAREIK010000398.1:557007-900947 GCA_029783825.1 Sapria himalayana | reverse complement strand
AAAAAATAAAGATAAAATAGAACAATAAGAATGAATAGAAGAAAAAGAAGAACAATAAGAACAAGAAGAATAAAACGAATAATAAGAATAAAAAAATAAGAAAAAAAAGAAGAATAAGAAAAAATAAGAAGAATATAAAGTATAAGAAAAATAAAAATAATAAAAAGAATAACAAGAATAAGAAGAATAAAAATAATAAGAAGAATAACAAGAATAAGAAAAATAGGAAGAATAAGAAGAATGAGTAGATTTATAAAAATAAGAAGAATAAATACAAAAATAAAAATAAAGGAATACGCAAAATATTGAATAAGAATAATAAAAAAAATAAAAAGAATATGAAGAATAAGTAGAATATGAAGAATAAGTAGAATATGAAGAATAAGTAAAATATGAAGAATAAAAAGAAAGAGATGAATAAGAAGAATAAGAAGAATTAGAAAAATTAGAAGAATTAGAAGAATAAGAAGAATTAGAATAATAAGAAAAATAAAATTGATAAAAAGAAAAAGAATAATAAATAAATTATGAAACAAAAGAAGAAAAATAAGAAAAATAAGAAATAGAAGAATAAAAAGAACAAAAAGATTAAGATGAACAAGTAGAATAAGATGTATAAGAATAATAAAAAAAATAAGAAAAATAAGAATAATAGAAAGATTAAAAAATAAGAAAAATAAAAAAAATAAGAAAAATAAAAATATTAAGAATAAAAAGAATAAAAAGACTAAAATAATAATAATAATAATAATAATAATTTGAAGAATACGAGGAATAAGATTAATAAGGAGAATATAATTAAAAGATGAATAAGAATAATAATATTAATAAAAATAAAAAGATTAAAAAGATGAATTAGATTAATAATAAAAATAAGAATAATTAAAAGAATTAAAAGAAAGAAAAAAAAGAATAAGAAAAGATTAATAAGAATATGATTAATAAGAATAAAAAAATAAAAAGAATTAGAAGAATAAGAAGAATAAGATTAATAAAATATATAAGATTAATAAGATATATAAGATTAATAAAAAGAATATGATTTAAGAAAAATAAAAAGAAAAAAAAATAATTAGAATAATTAAAAGAAAAAGAAAAAAAAATAAGAATATGAAAATAAGAAGAATAAAAATAATAAAAATAAGAATAATAAATAAAATTAGAGGGAAAATAAGAATAATAAGAAATAGTTTTATAATAAAAATAAGAATAACCCTGAGGACACTAGTTTGATTACTAAGATGTGGGATAGATACCACGAGATATCTATATCAATCACTTTATGATACTGACATAATCCTTACTTGCACTGATCCCAAGGCCCTAAAGACTATAAATAAGCCAAAGGATAGTGTAAAATGAATTTAAAAGATGGAAAAGAAAAATAAAAGATAAAAAATATAAAAAATTAATTTATATATTTTCTAGTATTATTTAGAGAAAAAAAAAGTAAAATATTTAATTAATAAGATTTAAACACTTTTATATGCCTAAAATATTTTAAATATTTTTGATAAAATATAATTTTAATCATAAATTATTTAAATCAATCAAATATATTCATCTATCTCGTCTCATCACGAGTCTTTTTAGATATTGCACCCAAAAAATAAATTATTAAATTTATCTCAAGAAATTTTTGGGAAGACTTGTCTTCTTCAAGATTTCTCCTCATAATATGATTAGAATATATAATTTATTACACTCAAAGTAATAAACTATATATTTTTTGATTATTCTAATATTAAAAATAATGCAATAAGTACATATGTTATTTGTTTGAGATTGATTAGAATATTAGTTAGTATTGATATTATATTTTTTGAATACTACTTATTCTTTAATAAATCTGGAAAATAAAAATTGAAGAAAGATACATAAATCTCTTTTTCTTATTCCTCTAGAATTCAATTTGGGCCTCCAACTAAGAGATGGTGTCATCTCTCAGCTACTTTTAATTATTATCTGATGATAAACACAATAAGTGTTGAATTAGCCTAACATAAATTATAATGCATTATTAATTTTAAATTTATTTAATATTTTCATTAAATTAATTTTTTATCATTTTATAAATATCTGAAAAATAAACACAATAAGTGTTGAATTAGCCGTGCTACCGTGCCGTGCCCGGCACGGCACGGTAGCACGGCGGGGCACGTGAAAAACGGGCCGTGTCGTGCTGGGCCGGCCCGTTTGACACCTCTAGGGGGCTAGAATAAAATAAAATATTTTAATAAAATAAAATAAAATATTTTTATTTTTTTAAAATAAAAAAATATATTTTTATATAATATAATATAATTTTATTTTATAAAATAAAATAATAATAAATATTATTTTATAAAATAAAATAAAATATTTTTATTTTATAAAATAAAAATATATATATTTATTTTATAATCTAAAATATTTTAATTTAATTTATTTTATTTTATAAAAAACATAATATTTATAAAGAAAAAAAATTTATTTTTAAGTTTATTTTTTTGTCATGCCGTATCCGTATCCTAGTTTTTTAGAATTTACCGTGTCCCCGTATCTTGTCGTGTCGTATCCTCGTGTCCGTGTCCGTGCTTCTTAGGTAGAACTCATTTTAAAATAAAAAAAAAATTCTAAGAATATCAAAAAAAAAAATTTCAATGCACCAAAAAACATATATACATATAGAAGTATATATGTATATATACTTATTTACATATAAAAAGTAAAGAGATATATATTATCAAAATATTTTACATATAAACGTACATGTGGTATATATTATCAAAACATATATACATATAGAAGTACATTTGACACTAGTCATCTTTGCAGACATATTGATCAATGCACTAAAAAATATGATACACTAAATCCCAAACAAACCCAACTACATAACAAAGTATTTCATGTTGGATCTAATTTAATATCATTGACTCCTTTCATAACTACAATAATTTTGAGAGAAAAGATATGATAAAACTAATTATAATCATTGATCTTGTGATTACATTTGTTAAAGTATCCTATGATATTCAATATTATGAAGACTAACTTTCAGTCTGTTTATCGTATAATTCTTAGATCACCAAATATGAATAACATAAAAAATTATTATAAGTCGAAAAAATAATTAACATTTATTAAATTTTGGAATAATAATAGAATGATGTTTATGACATCTGATATCTAGACTAGTTGTGACAATGCATTATTAACGTGTCTCATCGCCCACTATGTAGATTCAAAATAAAAAACTAATAGAAAAATTATAAGATTTCCTGAGATCTTTTATCCTCATAGTGGCCCTGCCATATGTGAGTGTATAATAAAAAATTTAAAAAATATGATATTCAAAATAAAATTAAAGTAATACTTTCGATAATATGTTTGTTAAAATCATTAAAAATAAGTCATTAAATGAGGTTTTTCATGTTATGTGTGTCACGTAATCAACCTGACAGCATACACAAGAATGAAAGTTGCTTCTCCTAAATTTGAAAAAATAAAAAATTCATTAAAATAATTTAAGACACTTAACAAACAATAGAAGTTTGATAGTCTCAATTTATTAATGGTCCTAAAAAAATTCAAACTGATGTGAGATATTATTAAAATTACACATACTTAATATTAAAGTCATATATTGACTACTAATACACAATATCTGACTATATCAATAATAATTATAATAACAAGTATATTTTTGACAATTTTGACTGAGATTTAAGAATTTCTCTTACAAAATTCCTTGAAATTTACAATGATATGACGAACATAAATTCATCAGTGTACACTCTCACTACTTGAATTGCACTTAGGTGCATATACAAAATTAGTAACAGGTTTAGCAAGTATAGATGTCACCCTACTTTTTATATCATGACTATTAAAATGAAAACTAAATATTTAAAAATTAATATATTAATTCTTCATTCTAACTATGTATTGCTTGACTTCTACTATGAATCTTAACATTAATATGAATTTGATATACAAATCTACGTGCATAAACAAAATACATCAACCTAAATTTTATTTACAAAAAATAAATAACTTAATTATATATGATAACATTATATGATAGTTGTAGCTAACCTCCAAGTACGGATATGAGCATCATATTTAGATATAATATCTTCTTCATTCAATTAGTTATAGGCAAAGGATAAGATGACTCATTGAATTGAAGTGAGCTGCTCAATACTTAAATACTAATTACCACTTCATCCTATCAAATAATAATTATAAGAATTTAAATATTTTATTTTAGTGAAAATCAAACAAATATATATATCTCGTGTTATCTAATATGACATGAGATCTACTTGCTCATTTAATATCTAGCATAGAATCAGAGTCTATTTTTTTAGCAAACAATATTATTTCAAATATGAGATCAAAACTACAACCAGATATTATAAAAATACTTGCATGCATGAAAAATTAAAAAGATTCCAAGTAGAATATTCAAGATACAGCACAGGACATGATAGTGATTGATAATTCATGAGACATAAAAATTAGGGATATTGATGTCGCCACTAATAATACATTCAGAAACATACATGAAGATGATGATCTGCATCTGCATTATTATACCATAGATATCAATTAATGACTCATGTGATTTTTAATTATTTTTCTTATATGAAATCATATTCTCATTGTTTTTCAGAAGTGTCAAACGGGCTGACCCGGCACAAACACGGCACGGTTCAGCCATGCCCGTGCGGCACTGCATGCTACAGTATCTTGCCCCAACCAGTCGTGTCGTGCCAGCACGTGGGCACAGCATGCTTGACCATGCACCAAAAGTGATCAATATGAGCCAATGTCTGACAGGTGAAGCTCGCCAAGCCCCAAAAAGGCTAAGACGTGCGGCGGCGCGGCGGTGAGGTGGTGCACAATCAAACTCCTAATTTTTTAAAAAAAATTAAGGTTTTTTCCAACCCGAACCGAGCCTAACCCGGCGATTTTCAGGCCACGGGACTGTGCCGGGCCGGCACGATACAGTAACCGGGCCCGCACAGCAAGATAGCCCGGTTGGGCGGCCTAAAACTGGGCTTGGCCATACCGGGCCGGCCCGTTTGACACATCTAGTTTTTTTTATTTGTCTATTATGTCATTATGTACTTATGATCATATGAGTTATATTTTATCGTATGCTACATATGTATATGTATCATATAATATTTTTGATAATGGAAAGAAATTATTATTTTTTCATTATATACTTATATTTTTTTATTTGAGGCGAATGCCAAAATTTTTTTAATTATTTATTTCATTTTAATTTATTCAAATAATATTAAATATTATCAATAAATAAATATTGATAATATTTTATTTGAATATCTACCCAAAACAAATACTGACACGATCTAGCATGGACCAGCATGATCCGATACAGCCCTGCACAATTCTACACAACCAAACAGTGTTTCAGACCCAGTGAGTCTAATGATTTGGCAGTAGGGCCATGCCGAGCATGATGGTTTGGCAGCAATGTCATGCCAGGCATGATGGGTTGGCAGCAATGCCATGCCGGGCACGACACGAGATCCATCACTTATCATACTTGGCATGACATAGTGGCATAGCTGTGCCACATAGAAATGAGTCGTGCTGGTACAACACGGCATATTTGACACTTTTAACCCAAATATGACTCCAATAGAGTAAGGAAAATTAATAAATCTATATGTATTTTATTGATCTTTATCCTTTTTATGATTATTAAAAAAGAGTAATATATTTGTTAGTACAACTCATTTTTTTTAACAGTTAAAAAATCATAATTAGAAATCTCAACTACAAGATCAAGTGGCTTCTTGAGAGAGACTCTCACTTTATACAGACTATGTGTTTTTATCCTAATATATGCTAAGTCATGGGTTCATTCTTGACTCATCATGAGTCAAGAGTAGGGTAGACTCAAGAGCTACCTGACCATTTGTACTAGAGATAATTTTTTTTTCTAGGAAGACCTTACACTCTTTATAGTCAATTTATTATGTACTTGTTAATACATATGATAATTTCATAAAAATATCATCATAATATTGATAAAGTTCAGATATACTTGATAGGTTACTATGTCTCTTAATTGGAGATCCAAGTATGACTAAAATAGAGTAAAAATAATAATAAATTCATATGTATCTTATTAACTATTACTCTTCCTAGGCTCAATAAAAAATAAGTAATGTTTAAAGAAAAATAACATCAATACTCATTAATATTCTATTAGTATCTATCGAATAATATTTGTACTCTTTTTAAATATTGAGATGATGAAAATATTGCAGGTGTCAACACGGATCAGAACTGTGCCTAGACCTGGGTTGTGCCAAACTAGGGCATGACTCGTGTTGTGCTAGGCCAGAGACTATTGTGCCTCATGCTGAGTCAAGTATGACCTGCATGCATGGCCCATTGGCAGAGACCACTGCCATGGTGAGATGTCCCGAGACCACATCCCATGAATAGGTCATGGGCCACGGGTCACTGTGACCCTGGAGCATGCCTGGTCCCATTAAAAAAAAACAAGTGTTTTTTAAATTGTTGTACATGTCACATCCATGTGGCAAGATTTTTATATTTTAATTAAACTTAATTTGTAACATTGACATGACAGATCAATCTGTTGGGACAAAAGTCCCAATGGTATGAAGGGTCGTGTCGGCATGATCCAGCACGACCCGAGATGACCAAACATGATAGGCGTGAATCTGCCCAAAATTGTGTCAGCCATCCCATATCGAGCCGAAAAGATTAGCAGTCGTGTCGTGCCGAACACGGCATGACTCTCATGTCGGGTCATGCCTAGCACGACACGATAGCTTGACTAGGCCACCTAAAAATGAGCCTTGTTGGCACGGCAATGCCAGTTTGACACTTTTACAAAAAATACACATTTAATCACACTAAGTAATATCTTGTCATATCTTAAGGAGAGATCCAAAAGCAAATAAATTCTCTCAATGACTCTGAAAAATAAATTAAATAATTTATCTTCATGTACAAGATATGAAAGAACACACGTTAAGAAAAGATAGAAAAAAATATTCAGTTAATAAATTAATTTGTGGTTCAGACCATCTACCAAAAACTACTTGGAACACTACTACTAAAGAACAATGATCGAAATTTATCAACCAAATACTTATTCTTCCTTAATGTAAAGAAAGAATGACAAGAAGACACTATGGTGTATTATCTCTCATAGTCATTGAGAGTATTTATTTTATTTTAGATCTTTGCTCGAGACTTGACCAGAAGATGCTCTATCATGAATGACTGTTCTAGCATATAAAATTTGATACATGATCTCATGATCAGTATAACAAGTATTGAAATTATTAAATATATACTTTAATGTATTATCACTCCTAATAATTTATATATTTTTATTAAAGTAATTTATATTTTTTATAAAATAATTAAAAAATAAAAAAATATATGATCTTTTTGTAGCTTACTATTTGATATTCAAATTATCAAATATTCTTGAGTATTTTAATAGTATTAAATGATGTGTAAGTACATAGCATAATTGAACCAGTTTCATAGCTTTAGAATTTTAATAAATTTTAATGAATAGTCATGAGGTCGAAAGATTTTTAGAGGCTTTTGACTACTTAGTAATTTATGGATTATCAAGTAAATTCAACATCCATTCTTGGGTGAAACTCAACTCAGTTATTCGTGGCAAACTTTGTAGATCACGACTCTATCACCTTTATTAACACATCGTTCAACTGTGCAACAAATTTTGTGATTAAAATATTAAAATGGAATCATGGCCACATGTATCTCGTAATAATTAAGAAATTACAATATTAATTTTTTATTGTAGTAACTAACAACCCAACTAGTACTAAAAGTCACGATTACTTTCTAGTACTGTAACTTTATCTTTAACAAGATTTTGTAGTCTCAAGTAAGAATCATGATCATACCATAAATTCGTGACTCATAGGCTACAAAAAATTATAAAACCAAAACTACTTAGATCAAAACTGTGACATTATACAATTTCATAATTTTTAGAAAAAAATATTATCGAGTATATTTACTTGAGCACGGTCATTTTGTCATCAAGAGAGAAAAACTATGACTTTTATGTTTAGTTTAATTGTTAGTGTCGCGATATGTGAGAAAGATCAAGGCAAAACCACAGGCATTCTCAGTGCCAGGTAATTTAATTTATAAGAGAAATCATTCTTTGCATTTTGATCAATCTTAGTTATGCTGCCATATTATGCCAAAAGAAATCAATCTTCACACCGTGATCATTCCAAGTGTCACAGTTATATTATATATATTAAAGGTCATTCTCAATATCATGATTATTTGTAGTATCATTCTTTATTGTCAATACCAGAGTTATTATCATTTATAGTGTTGCAGTCATATTATTCATATGAAAGGTAAATCTCAATGCCTCAGACATTCCAAACACTACGGCCATATGATATATGAGAGATATCAATGTCAAAGTCACAATTATTCCCAGTACTATAATTTTATGATGCAGAAAGAATAGATCCAAATCATAGATACTTCCCAGCATTACGGCTTGATGTTATAAAAAAATTAAGATACATTCCAAATTCACGGTCACTTTCCAAAATCACAAACTTGAACTCAAGAGACGAAGATCAAAGTCACTTCTGAAAGTCACAATTTTTTACTTAAATAAATACAGGAATATCAAAGTATAAAAAATGAAAAAAAAAAAATAACTCAAAAAAAAAACTTCTTCACATACCAAAATAAAGTCAAAGCATATCAAATAACTCTATGAGTAATTTTCGTACTTTCTAAGGGATCAACAATCAAGCAAGGAAAATAAACATAAGTTAAACCCTAGAGTTGGGGAGCACGATTCTCATGCCACCCCCTCTAAGATATATTAAAAAAAATCAATCAAAATTGTGTGGATCTAAGGTTTGTGTAATTTTGCTTATATGATATAAAAATAATTTTGATATTAATAAATGTATTGGATTTATGTTGTTGAATGAAAACTGATAAATATAATGATTAAATAGAACTTAAATTAAAATTTTGAATATTAATAAGTTCGTGCATATTGTCATGATTCTGTAACAAATAAACCACGAGACTCACTCACGCAAATGGTAACAAAAAAGTGACAACCCTTCCGATCATAATATGCAAGACAAACTTATACATTAAAATTAAAAATTTGGATATATTTAATTATTACAAGTATGCTACTCATGAAGCCTAAGCACAAATAATTTTATACATCAATCTATTAAACAAGTATTACAAAAATTAGTTCTTGGTTGAGATTAATATTTTACAAAATATTCTTTTATAAGTTTTATTTTTATTATGTGAGTCACATCATCATATAATAGATGATAAATAAATCACGAATAAAAAAAATAATTTTCTTTCTTATTAAATGAATCAAATATATCATGGATACTACCTATTTATAGAAGTTAGGAAAACAAAAGAAGAACAAAATTAAATTATTATTAATAAAAAGAAAATAATATACAAGAAAGATATAGAATAAATCAAAGAATATTCAAGAATATCCTATGATTCTCAACACTCCCCTTCAAGCTGAAACATATAGATTATATACACCAAGCTTGTTATAAATGAAATAAACCATTAGACTTCGAAGAGACTTAGTGAAAATATCTACTAGTTGATCACTCAAATTAATAGTCTACTTCAATATGTTTTGTCCTTTCATGAAAGACTAAGTTATATACAATATGTAGAGCTGCTTGGTTATCACGCAAACATCATTTGACTATCATTTCCAAATTATAGCTCTTGAAGAAGCTATTTGAGCCATATAAATTCATAAGTTGCCAAAACCATAGCTTAATACTCAGCTTCAACATTAGACCTGGCCACTAAATCATGTTTCTTACTTTTTTAGTATATTAAGTTACCTCCAATAAATACACAATATCCTAAAGTAAAGCGTCTATCTATAGGCGAACCTACCCAAATTGCATCACAATATCCATCAATCTGAGTGTGACCTTAGTTTTCATATAAGACCCATTGGTCTGGTATTCCTTTGATATATCAGAGAATATGGATCACATCATCCCAGTGCCTATCACATGATGACTATAAGAACTAACCAATTATACTCACAGAAAAATAGATATTTAATCAGGTAATAGTGAGGAAGTTTAATCTTCCCATTAGTCGTCGATATCTCTCTGGATCTCATATAGGCTTCCCCTGTTCAGGTACATGCTTGATATTTGGATCCATACGAGTGTATACTAGTTTACAATCTAGTATAACAATTTCCTCGAATAAATCCATGACATACTTCCTATGAGACATGACCACAACAAAACTAATCTGAGTTATCTCAATTCCCAAAAAATATTTGAGTTTTCCCAAGTCTTTTGTTTGAAAATGACTAAAGAGACATTATTTAAGTTTCTGAATATCATCATGATCACTACCTATTATAACAATATCAACCACACAAACAATCAAATAGATGTATTGTCTTGCTAATGTATGATGATAGAATATAGAGTGGACTAATCTGTTTCGAGTCATATCAAACTTTCATACCACAGAGCTAAAGCGGGCAAACCAAGCACTAGAGTACTACTTTAAGCCATATAAGAAATGATATAGCCTACATATTAAACCATACTCCCCCCCTGAGCAATGAAACCCAACGGTTGCTCCATATATGTCTCTTCAACTAGGTAGCAATAGAGAAAAATATTTTTGATGTCCAACTGATACAAGGACCGAGAACTCATAGCGGCCATAGAGAAGAAAAGACAAACAGGGGCCACCTTGACAATAGGAAAGAAAGTGTCATAGTAATCAGACTCATATATCAGAGTATACCCATTGACAACCAAACAAGCCTTAAAACAATCCACCCGACTATCTGAACCAATCTTAACCGTATAAACCCAATGACGGCCAACATGGGACTTGCCAACAGGTAAAGAGACTAGGTCCCATGTGCCAATAGAATGCAATATAGTCATTTCATTAACTATTGCATGTTTCCATACCGAATATGAGAAAACCTCATGGATAATATGAAAAATATAAGCAAAAATAAAGTGTATACAAAAACAATATATAGTGAAGATAAATGATGATAATATAGAAAAAAATAAATAAGATAAGAATTATGAGATAAACGAGTACCTTTCCAAATGGTGATTGGAGAATCAATGGGAGAAGACAAGACAAGCAACTGGGAGGAGGGTGCTATGGGGGATGAGTCATCAGGAGGCCTACTGATGATACATGGACGATGAGTATAAACTTGTAAAGGATAAGGTAGAGTAGTTAGAGACTCAAAGGATAAGGACAAAAGAGAAAAATTTATAAAATATAGATAAAACCTCGAGATCAAGAAGCAACGGGGTAGAGAAAATAGAATATGTTCAAAAAATATAACATCAAACAAAAATATAAACATGTATCAAAAGAATAATAATGGTACCCACATTGAAGGCGAGAATAGCTGAGAAATATGCACTTTATTACCTTAGCAGAAAGTTTATCTTGGTCAGGAATAAAGATGTAGACAAAACAAATATAACCAAAAATATGTAGGAGACAAAATAATGGTTGAATAGGAAAAAAAAGAGAATAAAGAACTTAAGCACCTATGACAGAAAAAGGCATGAGTTTGATCAAAAAACAACCGGTTAAGATAGTATTTCTACAAAAATATTAAGGAACTTTATGGTGAATGAGAAGAGTCCAAATTATCTCAATTAAGTGATGATTCTTATCCTAAACTACCTCATTTTTTTGTAGAATATAAGCACAATAATACTGATGAAGAATCCCATAGGATAATAAAAAATCAAAAAAATTGATAGAAAGATATTATAAATAGTTATCATTGCGCAAGATATGAATAAAATTATTAAATTGATTGTGAATCTTAACAAAAAATTTTGCAGCACAGAAAATAACTCAATTTAACTTTTTATTAAAAATAACCAGGTACGATAAAAAAAATCATCAATAAATATAACAAAATAATGAAAACCTAAAGTAGATATAGTTTGGGACAGACCCCAAACATTAGTGTGGACGAGCTCAAAGGTTACTTGAAATGGAATTCTAAGTGCTCGGGAAAAGAAACACAATTATGTTTCCCAAGCTGACATGACTCACACTCTAGTAAAGATAAGCTAGAAAAGTGAGAGATCGTCTTTCAAAGTATTAAAAATATTGGGATGACCAAGACAATGATGGACAAGAAGATGAACATCTATTGATGTGCAAACAGTGGAAGATAAGGTCGAACTGAAATGATAAAATCCCTTAGACTCATATCATATATCAATCGTCCTCTATGTACTTCGGTCCTATAAGATGATGATAGAAGAGTGAGAAAAATAATCAAATAATAAAGGTCATGAATTAATTTGCTAATAGATATAATATTAAATAAAAAAGCATGAACATAAAGAACAAAAGTAAGAGATAAATTTAATAGGAGACAGACATACTTAATACCTATGATCATGGTGTTTAAGTCCCATTAACCAAGGTAATCATTAATAAGGATGAAGTGATAGTAAGAAAAAAAAAAGATCCTTATTACCAAAAAAATGAATAGATGTACCAAATTCAAAAATTCATAGACCAAGAGATTATACAAGATAGGCAAAAAAAATTATAAATCTGGGCAACATAACTAATAGAGGCTGATTTGGCAGCATTTGTGAGGGGAAGAAACCTCTCATATTCCCCAAGTGTAAAAGTTACACCCTGAGATGAAGTAAGAGACTGAACCTCAGCTGAAAGTTGAGGTGGTTCAGAAGACAGATAGTTATCACAGCCGGTAAGTCAATTCATAGATATCATAGGAGTTCCAGCTAGAAATGAAGAAAAGCTCAAAGCTTTTTCAGCCATAATGTGAAATATCAATAGAAGAATCCAAAAAACCAAATGACCACGGCTGCTGAAAGGGAAAGAAGCTTGTGGAAGATAGTAAGCCGTGGAAAAATGAAAGAAAATATAAACAATCTAGAAAACCAACCTTGCCGGAGAGAGACTGAGCAAAAACATATAGTTGAAAGTGTTGGACCAATGATGCAAAGTGTCATGAGGCTTCGTCAGAGGAAGACAAGCTTGATGGTGAAGTCTTGTCACTAAAGGGCAGTTGTCTGAGTTATTTCCTCTAGTGGATAGATCAGTGGCAGACGAGTCTGATGGTGGTCATATCTCACCAATGAGGATAGTAAGAGACGATGTCAGAATAGTATGCCAATGACAATGAAGGTATGATGGCGATGAAGAGCCTTGATACTCTTTGTGACAAATGTGGTGAAGCCAGAAAGATATTAGATTATCAGATAGGTTATCATAATTGAATATACGATAAACCTCAAACTTAAACCCTCCATCCTTCTGATATCATGTGAAAAAATAAGAAAAGAATATTTGACTTTTTTATAGAATGAACAAATACATCATAGATTTTACCTATTTATAGAGGTTAGGAAAACAAGAAAAATAAATTCAATACAAATAAAAAGAAAATATTATATAAGAAAGATAGAGAATAAATCAGAAGATATTCAAGAATATCTTATGATTCTTAACAACATGCATGAGTACATTATGACTTACAAGATGATAATAGTTCTTTGAGTTGCTTTCACTCGTATGATTCTCATCAATAAAGATTGAAAGAGATATATGTTAATTGTACGAGTATAATGTTTAAGATGCTAAAAATACAAATGAATATAAATTATATAAATTTTTAGCCTTTATGACACCTGAGATCAAAAATAAAAAATTATTACAAAACAACTGTAAAGAGTAATTGACAAGTCACCTAGAGATGATTTATGAGATCAATGATAAAATACAGAAGGAACAACTACAAAAAAACTATCATTAGAATATATTCAATGATAATAACCACTTTTTATGTTATCAGGATAAAAAATTATTGTGCAACAACTTAACATTCATTGAATCCAAACTCAATATAATTCAAACTATTTGAATATGTATCACATAAATTAAAGTGGACAAACCCCAAGATATAAGATTCATACCAAAATCCTTAATTAATTTATTTATTAGAATTATTTATCTCATTATTTGTTAACTGAACTACTGATACAATCCTTATAAGATTAATATTTAAATGAAAATCATATTTATTATTTATATGACTCATATAGTTATTGCTTTTTATTGACAAGATACTCTCGCTAACAAATTTTTGGGACATTATCTAACAAATAAAATTAGTAAATATAATAGAGACATTACAAGTTAAAATTAGCCCAAATATTATAAAGTTAAAATTCTTTTCATTTTCTTTGAGAGAAAAGATATTGAGTTAATTTCAATATCTATCAAGATAATCAATTGTGAATTAGGATGAGCTTATATTTTAAATATTTCTAATCAATTGAGTATTTCAATATCTATCAAGACAAAATAAGCATTTCTAACTAAATTCTTCTCACATCAAATTATCATACAACTGAGGACAAAGTTCAATCAGTTCAAACAAGAAGAGAAAAAGTTTAGATGATTAGAAATGTCAAACCAACTGTATTATGTTGGCACGACTCTAAAAATTAGTAGCCCAGCATGGCCCAATGACCCATTGTCTGCCTAGGTCATGTAGAGTTGTTCCAAGTTGGATCATGTTAGATAATACAAAGCTAGGTCAATCCAAGCTAGGCTAGCTTGGGTTCATTCCAGCTAGTCTGGACTCATATTTAACAAGCCTAGTTTGGCCAACAAGGTCAAAACCAGTCCACACAAGCAAGTCGTGGCATGTCGTGCCATTAATTGGATCTAATTTAAAAACATATTGAGGAGATGTTCACAACATTAATTATGTTATAGTTTCAAGCTCGTACACTCGACGGCTAGTTAAATTACGTAATGAGATACACATTAGACGCAACCTCGAGTGATTTCATAATGAATAAATCATCCCAAAAAACATATTTGTTATTTTAAAAGTTGACAAAAAATAACTATCAAACTAAGAATGAAAGAGAAAATAGGAAGAATTAAGCTGAAATAATAGGATTCAATAAATTGACAATGATATAAGCCAAAATAGATGTATTTTTCATTAATTTTGTAGCTCAACACGACAAAAGACAAAGTGTTGGAGAAATTGACAACCTTGAAACAATAAAAGATGAGCAATTTCAACTGTATCAATATAGTGAAAGAATCTCATATACTACAGAACAATGGCTATGTTTTCAGAACCAATAATAATATTCTCATATATTATCATTCGAATTTGAAAAAACACAATAATATATCATATGAGCGAAAGAAACCTGCAATAGAATATGGATCAATATCAAAAATATTATGAATGCAACTTAACGGGATATTAAACACAAGAAACTTAAGTTCCAATTATGACCAACAACAGGCATTAGAGAAGCAGCTGTTTAGAGATGCTATCCTTGCACTACTAATTAAAACAAAGAAGAAAAATAATATGCAAGAAAATTAAATGAGACATGACAAACAATGTTGAAACACACTAACACAAATATGAAAATAATAAAAAATTAAATTGAACAGCTTGCACTCAATTTGAAAAGATAAATATATTAACAAATTGCCTAAAGATACAAAGAAAAATCCAAAGTGATGCATGTATATAATATTGAAGAGTGATAAAGAAGTAGAAGAGCAAAAAATAAAAGCAAAATCAAAAAAATATATAATATAGAAAAAAATTTTATCATAAATGATATTGCCACATTCAATGACACGGCATACAATGTTGCAAAACCTAAAGTCGTGACATCTAATGTCACAACACAACTTACCATTACTGTCAATTTATCTCACCAATAATTACTCATAACAAAATAGAATTTGAAGAGAATATGTAGATAAATAATCTGGATGTGCCAAATAGGGCGGACTAAGCCGGACCGGCCCATTTTAGGTGGTCCAATATAACCACTGTGTCGTGCTACCTCAGCAAAGTCAGCCAAGCACGGCCCGTCAACTGGTTGTTTAGTTTTTTGGGCCAAGTCATGCCTGGAATGGTCGGAGTTTGGGATGGGGTTTGGCTGTTTGGGCCAGGTTCAGACTATTTGCAAACTTTTTAATCTAAAATTCAAAATAATTAAAAAATTTTAATTTTAAGTATTTAATACTTAAATTAAAATAATTGATTAATTATTTTAATTTTTAATTTATTAAATTAAGAAAACATAAAAAACTAAAATTTTAAATCTAACAAGTGTCCGACTTTAAATCGATAGCAATAACAGTGTATAAATCAACAAAATTAAAACATTAATACAACAATTCAATACAAATCACAAAAACATAAGTTTCTAAATCAAGTCACAAAATAAAATGAAAAAAAAAATAAACAAAGATAATCCAAAAATGATAAATAAAAATAAAAAATATAAATCTCGTCAACATATGATCAATGATGATAACAGTATCAGTTTATCAATAGAAGTAGGCGTAGACAGTAAAATAGGTTCAGGAACTCAGCTCAATCATTAATATATCAGTCTCATATCAATCATCAATCGTCATAAACATCAATGTCCCAAGAATCATCATCAGTAATCAATTCATCTACCTTTTGCTGGAGTCTCAACATGAACTTGGATGTCCAAGCTCAAATCCTCTCAATTCTTCATGCATATTAATACCTCAACAATATCTGACCATAATCTCGATCTTCTAACTGAAATCACATTTACTACAACAGAAAAAAACAAACTCGGATGTTACCCTCAACACAAGAAGTCAGTAGATCTCATATTATCTTAGATAATACAGAACATGTGAATTCATATGATTTTCACCACTATAAAATATCAAGATTTTTATTATAGAAATATGATATAAATGAGTAATAATCAATATCTAAGTAGCAAAATAACTCGCTCCTATTTGACGGTCTACCCCGTCGTTTTCATCACGCTACCTAAATGGAAAAGTCATTATCTCCAAATAAAATATCTATGTCCGTACTCGAAGCTTCACTATTACTACTACCATGCCTAGTATTATAGTATATGAAGAACTCAGTCTATTTCTCGTAAATAAATATATCAGGTTGGTCTTACAGATTCATGCACAAAGATATGTATGTCAAAATGTTCTCTACCCCTTCCACCTTAACCCTAAGTTCCATGCAAATAGTCAGACAATAAAGAAATAAAACGGTGGGCCAGTACTTTAAGTACTTGATTTCCTTCTCTACAACCATATTGTTAAGTGTTGGGTAATCTCTAAACTTCTTAAACATGCTACTAATATTGTATATGCACCTGAATGCAATGCATGTAGTGGGAGAATAAACTGACGAACACATGTTCATCGTGACATATAAAATTTTTAGAAATTTTATAAATAAAATTCCTGTAATCCAGTTAGTATTGTCAATAATAATTTCATCATACTTGATATTTACGTAGTCGGATATCACATGTTCATATGCAACACATGACTCCAACTAAGGTATGTATAATTCCAATGATGTCTTACATTTGATTGGAATCTCTTCTTCTTTAGACCCGCAAACAAACAAAAACTACCAAACTCATGTTATTTGCGAAGTAAACAAAAAATTATTAGTGAGTTAACTTTTTTTTTTAAAACAAGAAAAACAAATTTTATCCTCGCTTGTACTATGAGGTTAATGACATGACACATGTATCTAACGTGAAAAATCTCTCCTAATAATCAATCTCTAATAATCCTAATAAACATGTTAATGGTTACTTCATTGTTAGATGTATTATCGAATATAATACTATATATTTTATTTTGAATATTATATTCTCTAAAAATTTTTATAATGTATTCATGAATGGTTGAGCCATCATGAGGATATAGAATCTCTGAGAATTCAAATATTTTTTTATTTAGTGTTCATTTAAAATCTACATAGTAAGCGATAAGACATGTATAAAATACATTATCATGACTAAGCAAATATCAAACGTCAGGAATATCACTTCATTATAATGACTACATTTATTAATTATTATTTTTTTCTAAGTTATATTTTAATATATCATTCCTATATGTGGACCTAGCAATCTTAATATACAGGTTGAAAATAAGTCTGCATAATACTGACTATCCTTGGATTCTCCAAAAATATAATCGGAAGATCCATCGTGATGATCAATTTAACCTTCTCTTCTCTCCCTAACTCAATGTGGTATATAAGGGAGTCAACATTGAGACTGAACTGAATCCAGCCTCAAAAAACTCACCGCTGAATTGTGTTTACCTAGGATCTAATGCACCATATCTTTTAGTGCATTATTTAACATGCCTCTTGAAGTGCTCAGTCCCACACAAACTCATATAACTTATAATTTTTTTACAATATTTGTATTGTGCCGATTATTCTTCGACACCCCTAATATTTTTATATTGTATTATATTAAAGTGAATCCAAACTATTAAAATTCTTCTAATTTTTTATTTTTTAGATATTTAGGTCGAGATGACCGTAGAAACCAAAATTTAGGCGACCTCGAACCTTTCCATAGGATTTTTGTTATTTATCATTGTTATTTGTTTTTTAATTATATTATATTTTATGTTTTTATAATAATATATTAATTAAAATTAATTACGCTAAAAATTAACTCTTAAAATTTAAACAAACATTAACTAAAATTTAAAAATTAAACTACCTAAACAATAAAAATAATACCCATAAATTATAATGCGTAAAATAATGTTTACCTTTTGATATCCGCACCACATCGCAATCGATAGGTCGCACTTACAATTCATTGTCGACACCCAAGTCCCAAAAGCCGAAAGAGAGAAAAAAACAAGAGTCAAGAAGAGAGAACAAAGAGAAAATAGGAGAGAAAGATAGGGAGTAATATTAAAATTAATGAATGAGGGAGGTTGGGGGTGGGGGGGGGGGGGGGGGGTTTATAGATTTGATAAGTGTTTTTTTAAAACAATTTTTTTTGATTTTTTTTTACAAATAAATAGGGCAGAATCTTTAGGGCCGTTGAATTCTACCTCCTAGCCGTTGAGGGTGAAATCCAACGACCAATATTTAAATTTTTTTTTTGGACTATTTGAGTTGGCTCGACCGTTGAACCGACGCTAGCGGCAACAAGTTCCAGAAGCTTCGACTTCTGGAACGTGTCGGGCTCGAGTCCTAAGGCACAGGCTGGAAAAGGGGAAACAGGACCGACAGGCCGAGTCAAGTTTGGGACCGACAGAAAGTCAAGCTGTCAGGGTCGGGCCTTGGCTCAAGCTCGAGCTCTGAGTAGGCGGGGCACGGTTCGGGTGGTGCCAAATTCTCGTGACCTCAGGCCAGAGTACCAAGCCAAGCCCAACCCAGCACAAGGCCCGATATACCTCGGCATGGCATAACACGAGCAATGAGCCGGCCCGGCATAGGCACTGATCTAGACCGTGTCGTGCCGAGCTAGGCACGGCCGAGTCATGTCGTGTCTTGGCCGAAGACCGGGCTGTCTGGCCCATTTGACACCTCAAAAACTATCACAACAAACAGAAAGATAATGTAGAGAGCAAAGAAAATGAAAACAACTCATACTCTCTATCAATTGAAAGAATCTAATATACTTCAGAATAGAGGATATGTTTTTAAACCCAATAATAATATTCTCACATATTATCCGAATTTAAGAAATCTCGAGAATATATCGTATGAGAGCGAAGGAAACCTGCAATAAAATATGGATCAATATCAAAAAAAATTATGAAAGTAACATGATGAGATATTAAATACAAGAAACTTCAAGTTCCACTTATGACAAACAAATAGTAGTAGAGAAGCTGCAGTATGAAAATAGTATCCTTGCGCTGCTGACTGAAACAAAGAAGAATAATGATATGCAAAAAAAATTAAATGAGACGTGAAAATAATATTTGAACACACTAAAACGACAATGAAAATATTAAAAATCAAATTGAACATCTTGAACCCAATTTGAAAAATAAATATATCAACAGATTGCATAACTATACCAAAAAAAAATCTAAAATGATGCAGGTTCATAACATAGAAGAGTGATAAAGAAATTAAAGCGCAAAAAAAAATCAAAGTAAAAAAGAAAAAGTACAATAGAAGAGAATTTTATCATATATGATATTGTCACATTAAATGTCACAACATACAATGTCACAGCACCTGAAGTCGTGACATCTAATATCACAAATAAAAATATACAATAGTCATGACAATAATAATTACTCATAAAAAATGAAAACAACTCATACTCTCTTCATTCGAATTTTGACTCTATCTACCAATTAGAAGAATCTAATATACTGCAGAATAGAAGATATGTTTTCAAACCAAATAACAATATTCCCACATATTATCATTCAGAATTGAGAAATCATTAAAATATATGATATGAAAGCGAAGGAAACCTGCGATAGAATATGGATCAATATAAAAAAAAATTATGAAAATAACTTGACGGGATATTAAACACAAGAAACTTAAAGTACTAATAATGACCAACAAAAAGTAGTAGAGAAGCTGTCATTTAAAAATAGTATCCTTGCGCTACTAACTGAAATAAATAAAAGAAATGATATGCAAGAAAATTGGATAGGACATACAAAAATAATGTTTGAACACACTGACAAGACTATGTAAATTATTAAAAATCAAATTGAACAGCTTAAACTCAATTTGAAAGATAAATATATTAAGAAATTGTCTAACGATACAAAAACAAATCCAAAGTGATGCATATCCATAACATAAAAGAGTTATAAAGAAGTATGAGCAAAAAATAAAAATACAGTCAAAAAAAAATTTTAAATAGATAATAAACGATATTGTCACATTTAATATCGCAACATACAATGTCACGTCACTTGAAATCATGACATCCAATGTCGCAACACAACCTGACATTACTGTCAACTTATCTCACCAACAATTACTCGTAACAAAATAAAATTTGAAGAGAAAATACTAATAAACTATCACAACAAAATACGGAGAACAAAGAATATGCATGCAACTCATACTCTCTTCATCACAATCTTCCTTTTCCAAAGAGATTTAAAAAATAAAAACCATATCAAAAATTTAACAAATTTTTCAATATTTTCAAAAAATTTGAAATTAATTTACCCTTTAGAAAAGCTTAATCTCTGATGTCACACTACATGAAGTTCATAAAAAATATAATGAGAATCAAGAAGAAATTAAAGAGATATAAAATGGTATGTATGACCAAGAAATTAAAGATAAGAATATTTTACCATTCTATGCATTATTATGAAGCATACCTTCCAGAATACCCTATATGGCTTGAAAACAAGTGTCAACTTTATGTAGTTATCCATATTTAGAAAGCTAAATCTAAGTGAGATTACTTCAACTTCTCTTTCTAAACAATTGACCAATAAATGAATCAAATTTTTGAAGAAAATAATTGAAAATTTCCTAGTCAAAATAGAGACATTTATATTACTGACTTTATGATATTAGACATAGAAAAAACTCATACGCATTAATGATTTTAAAAAAAAATCATTTTTGGTAACTAGACAGGCATTGATTAAAGTAAAATATAAAAAATTAACACTTTGTATGAACGAAGAATACGTGAAGTTCAGCATATATTAAAGCATATAAATTACAGATGATAATGAGAAAAACTACTGAAAAATAGATAGCTTCAACTACACAACCAAAAATCAAAACATATATTTCAAATTGAAAGATTTTCTAGATAATTTTTTGCCAAAATAAACAAAAGAAACCGCAGAATTAAAAATTTCTGGAACAACAAAAAATCATGTAAAAATGTAGAAGAAACAGATAAACTAATGTGGAGACTCCTAAAAAAGTAGAAGCAACACCACCGAAAGAAATCCCACTACTGATTGATATTGTGCTTGGGAAAAGAAATGAAGTTGAGATAAATTTTGATGAAGACAAAGGAAAAAAGATTGAAAAAGAACAATATAAATTGTAGATGGATAAGGCCAAGGTTGAAATACAAAAAAGAAGTCGCAACATCCGAAAAAATTACAACTATATCAATCAGATAGATGAAGAAAGAAGTCATGATAGAAATTATAGGAGTCGCAACATTGACCAAACAAAAGATTAATGAAGAAATCATGACATTTTCAAAAATTATGACATAATAACGAAAAGAAATACATAACATACAAAGATACAAAAAGAAATATAAAAATGTCATGACATATTGTAGGATCATGACTATAGATGAAGAAGTTATGATATATTTTTTAAATCATATCACAACTAAAGAAAACAACACACAACCATGTCGTGATAATTAATGAAGTTGCAACATACAAAGATATACGTTCAAAATGAAATATGACAGACAATCAGATTTTGAAGAAGATATTTGAGGAATATACTGAGCCAGTAAAAAATGAAAGTGAAACAAAGATCATCATCTTTGTTTCACTTTCATTTTTTAAACATAACATTTATTTTTTTGATGATTACTTGGATAATTGAAGTCGTCAATAATAAAACCAAACTAAAAAATAGTCTAGCTAAAAATATTAAACACAACATTTCTTGTGAGACAATCAAAACATTTATTTTTTTGCTGAGTTTATATTTTTTTCTGCATACATTCCACATATTCATACATAATCATCCATAAACTAAAAGAAATCACAACACTCAAACTCCATCGTGACATTTCCACGAGAATAAAATATACATTAGAGTTGCAATGCACAAACCAAATCATGACTATTTTTCAAAGTCGTATCTATTTGAAACTTTATTAAGAGCCGTAAACCCTAAATTTATTTAACAACTCTTCTCCTTACTTCACCGCTAACTAACCCCTCTATTATGATGGTTTGTACAAAATGACACCATGTTGAATGGAGAAACACTAATATCAAGGCATAAATGAAGATGAGACGAAGCTGAAAGCAGTCGAAGAGGAAAAAGAGAATGGAGCAACGCAAGCCCTCAACACTTCAACCCAATTTTCATCGCCCAAAGCAACAATTTTTATGAAAAAGAAGATGAAATGAATAATCACTATCATAATAAAGAAGAGTTTCATGAGCAAAAGAAGATTCAGAAAGATAATCTAGCCATTCCAAAAAAATGAAAAAACAAAATTGGATGATTTTAAGTTGACATACCAAAACAAGCAAAACAACCATCATAAAAGAGTTCTACTCAAATAACGAAAACATGCAATAGAAAAGACTCTAACAAAAAGTTTGTAAGCATTTTGATAAGAATTTCATCTATGATACCTTACAATTGAAGAAAGTTTTGGACAGTGCAGCTTTAAAAACTCTAAAAATATAACCCATTTATAAAATGATTGTAGCAAGGAAAAATAAAGAATATTAATAAAAAGTCCTTACAAACACATCATACCAAGGAAGAAATGATTCAAGAGAATAATAAGGTTTGGCTATTTTGTATATTCAATCTTGCAGCTCACTATTAATCTTTCTATCATAAAGTAAGACAATAATTTTGATATTTGTCCTAGTGAACAATATAGAACTAATATTAGAAAGATTCTAGATAAATTTATCCTCGATTATTGAGGAAGATTGTCAAATCAAATTATTCACTCTTCCATTATTACAATAGTATAATGTGCTAACCCTTGACTTTGATTGGTGTGAAAAAAAAATTAATTCTAAAAGGGAAAGAACCATCAGATAATGAACAATAAGTATTAGCCTTCCCTAAAGCCAAACTAAAGAGAAATGAATAATTAGGGCCCGTTTGATAAAATTAAAAAAATTAAATGTTGAAAAATAAGTACTAAAAAATTAAGACTGAATTTTATAAGTGTTAAATTTAAATTGAAAAATTATTTAATAAATTATTGTTAATTGAATACTAAAGATAAATATATTATTTGATAATTATAAATGCTTAATGCTTAAAATGATGTATTTTATATATTTACTCTTATTATCATTGCATTACATAATATCCAACATAAATAGAATTTCTAATAATTTTTTTTTTCACTACAATTATTAATTATTAAAAAAAATAAAATCACTAAAAACATATTCATAAATAAATCATAAATCCAAAAAAGAAATAAAAATATTTAAAAAATAACCAATAAAATTTTAAATTTTTAAAATTATCTAAATTTTTAATATAAAAACAAAAATTAATTAACAACTAGTTAATTTAATATTTCATCTCTTAAATAAATCATGAAAGAGAATTAGAGATAGAATTTATGGTGATAAAAAAAGAAAGAGAAAAAGAGAGATTCACAAACTGAACTATAAAGTAGATGAGAAAATAAAAAAGAAATGAAAAAAAAAAGACAAAATGATAATTAAAAAAAAATTATTAAATTTGCCACCTTCAATATTAAGGAAATATTTAATAACGCACTTAAAATCTTTAAACCATTGAAAATTTTAATTTTCAATGGTTTGAAATTTTAAGTGCGTTTAATAAAAAAATATTATGAACTGAAAATTTAAAATTTTAAGTGAAAATTCATTAAAAATATTAAGTAGGTAGAAACCTACTTAATATTGAAGGCTGAAAATTTTCCACAAAATTTGTTTAAAAAAATTTATAATTGTCTTTTTTTCATTTCTTTTCGTTTTCTCATTTACATTACAGTTCAGTTTGTGAATCTGTCTTCTCTTATTCCTTTCTCTATCACCACAAACCCTATCCCTAATTCTCTTTCATTATTAATTTAAGAGAGGACATAGTAAATCAATTAGTTATTCATTAATTTTTGTTTTTATATTAAAATTTTGGATAATTTTAAAAAAATTAGATTTTATTGGTTATTTTTTTAATATTTTCATTTCTTTTTTGGATTTATAATTTATTTATGGATATGTTTTTAGGGATTTTATTTTTTTTAATAATTAATAATTATAGTAAAAATAATTTCATTAGAAATTATATTTATGTTGGATAATATGTAATATAATGATAATAAGGATAAATATATATAATATATTATTTTCAGCATTCAGCATTTACAGTTATCAAATAATATATTTATATTCAGCTTTCAATTAATTGTAATTTATCAAACAATCTTTCAATAGAAATTTAATACTTATAAAATTCAACCATAATTTTTCAGCACTTATTTTTCAGTATTTAATTTTTTTAGCTTTATCAAACTGGCCCTTAGTGAAAATTTAGAAAAAAGAATTGCTTCAAAAAATGAGAACCAAAAAAGAATAAGAGCAAAAAAATTGGAAAAAAGACCGCACTAGAGGTGTCAACCAGGCCAGGCCGGCCCAGCACAGCACGAGGCACGGCAAACAAAGCCAGAAAGAAATTTCTCTCCCATGAAAAACTCACTTTCAAGACTCAACATCATCTAAACTTGTTGGTATATATGATGACTCTATAAGAATAACATCATAATGAGTACAAATATGCTCAGATATAACTAATGTCTCTCTTTATTAATTGATGATCTAGGTAGAGCTACAAATAAGGGAGTAGCAATAATGAATTTAGGTAAACATCTATTTTTAAATATTTACACTCAATAGCATCCTACCAATCTTTGGTGAAAAACATTAGAACTCTCGCTAGTGAAAAATATTTATACCCTGTCTAGTGAACAGCATTGTACCCTTTTTGGATATTAAAGTATCCAAGAAAGGAATATTTCAAGGCCCTAAATATCAAATTGTCTCACCTTTAATAGTAATCGATGACAAAACAAATTGTTAAAAAAATTCTAAGAAACAAAGTGAATAGCATTTCTCTAGGATATAAAATTTGAAAAAATTATATATTGAAAAAAAATAAAAAAAAAGACATTCAAATGATAAAGTAGATCATGATTAAAACATATCTCCCCAAAAATATTTTAGGAACACTGTCTAAATAAGAGTGTCTAAGCAATCTCAATCAGAAATCTATTTTCTCTTTCAGCAACTTCATTTTGCTTAGGTGTATCGATGAAAGAAGTCTGGCATATAATCTCGTGATCTATAAAAAAAGTATCAAATTAATCTGACATATATTCTAATGCATTGTAACTTTCTAATTTTTATATATTCTTATTAAATTAATTTTTTTCATTTTATGAAAAATCTAAAAAATAAAAAAAAATATGTGATATATCTCAAAAGAGATATATCTAAGTATATCTAAAGTAATAATCAATAAAAATAATTAGATATGACCTCGCATATCTGGTAAAATCTTTGATTGGTCCTCACACATTTAATCATATTTCTAATAGGTCATCACATATTTAAGTGACATGTCTCATATTTTGGGATTAAAATATCTTTCAGGATAAAATAAAAGATATAATATAATTCATATTGTTCGATCCCAAATAAAATCTTTCTCATAATCTCTCAATCGTGCAAATAAAAATTAATTAAAATATAAATAAAATTAGAATTGAATTGTCAAAAAAGATAACTCATCCAGAATAAAGTAACAAAACAATCAAGAATAAACAAGACATGATAAAATAATAAAGACTCAAGTTTAATATAATCACATCCAATATCTTTTAAATATTTGATATTAACTATAACAATATTTCCAAAACAAAAAAAATAAAGCAAATAGAGAACAATTAGTTATAACATGAATATTAACTCTTGAATTAATTCAAGAGTCATAAGTGAAAGCAATAGCAAAACAACCAATGACACCAAAAAGAATGGAAGGAGATGTTAATGTCTTAAAGAAAAATTATATATACTTTTTTCTAGTAAATATAAGTATCATAATAGATGAACACTGTGAGAACTCCTGAATGGCTTCAATAATCAAACTATATCTCTTAATATTGTGTAATGCTCTCAGTTTACTCTCAAAGAATAATATCGAACAGTTACTTCTAGTATGGTTTATCCTCCTACAATATATACATTGAAATAAGGCTTTATATTATCTACATATAGTATAATGATATCTCTCTATATATATGTCAATTAAAATTAGAATTTCTTCAATATGAAACCTTAAAATATAAAATTGTTCTAATAGATTAGGATTTAATAAATAGTAAACCCTAATTTTGAATTTTTTTTTCAAAATCCTAAATTAAAAAAAATTACCGCAAATTATTAATTTTTTGGAGAACAAATTTTGCAACACACTACACACATTGCTGCCACTATTGCCACCAAGCGCGATCATTGTACAACAAACCACATCACCTCCATACAACTACCGCATTACCACCATGCGCTATCACCGTGCAATAAACCATGCCATCACCATACAACCAACACACTACCCCCACACAATTGTTGTGCAACCACTACGTGACCACCATGCACTTCATGGCACACAATAGATGTGTGACAACCCTAAATCCTTCCAAGCATGCATGTACTATGATGGTAGAGGGCAGACATATTTTTCTTTTTTTAGGGTTTGTACCCCTTATTCACAAACACACAAACATATCTGAGATCAAATTTTACCTTGAATTAACTATGATATTATATTACAAATCAATATAAAAAATAAAAAATATAATAATAATCAATGAAAAATATCGTATGTCTTCGTAACATAGACAAAAAAGATTGAGACATCTTACAAATTGAGTACTCCCATCAAAATAATAAATAAAAATAAAATAAATATAAATAAGCAAATTATAATAATTATTATATTCAATAATAATTATTTAAAATTATTAATTATATTAATATTCAACTTGATATTTCATATTTTTTGCATATTCTTTTTGTTTATAAGTATTCTAAAAGTTTTCTTTTTATAAGTTACCTTACAAGGCAACTCGACCCTGATATCATTTTTTCTATTGATATTATCAAAATTTAAAGATTTTTTAAAAAATTTTATTTGAAATTGCACATGAATTTTTGGGTATTAACTCCTATTCCGATGATTAAGTATCTCATTAAGTTCTTATTGATTAATTACTAGGTCATTTTTGGCTTAGTAATTTATTTCTAGTCTAAATGAGAATTTTAAATCGTAGTATTTAAAATATATCTTACCTAGATTATAAAGTTTATCAACTATGAAAGTATACTAGATCTTCTTATCATGCTAATCATATTGGTATGAGTAAAAACAAATTCAATTTGATATACTCAAACATATAATGATCTACTAGAGTTGAGACATGATTAATTGTGATATTTTATCATTTTTATTGATAATTATGTATAATTTACTTGGTTAGTTCTTTATTATTTTATATCATATGTTTTATTTATTTTTCTGCTATTTAATAAAAGAATACAAAATCAATTTTATAAAAATAGAAAAATTATTACAAAATAATAATATCTTAGAATACATATTATATTATACTTCATAACTTATTATATTAATCATAAGATCATACATCAAACTTATATATTAATATATCCCCATATAACAAAGTTGTAAAAAGAAAGAATGACCATGTAATTGAAATAAATATAATACTTTTCTTTGGTGAAAGTGTTTTAAAGATTTCTTAAAAAAATATGATTTTAACTACAATTTACTTAATATATCAGGTGATCCCATCAAAAAATATAAAAAATAAAAATAATAAAAAAATTATAACACATCATATTACAAGTCCACAACACCAAACATGCGTATAAAATAAATTGAATTATTTTCAAAGTCTTCATGAAGATGTATGATATTTACTTGATTTGAATATATGTAATTGTAATAATCTCACCTTAAGTTTTATCCCTTATGAAAAAACCATTAACCTCTATATATTTCATCAACTCATAAAATATCATATTAAATATTATATCTAGTTGTCTAATTATCATGGTATATGATAAATACAGAAGAGAGTATATATCTAATCTCCTCAAGCAGATAATACATTCAAAATATATTGCAAGTAATTATTATTATCACTTTAAAGTTGTGTCTTTACACTAAGTCTCAAAATAACTATTTATTTTTTATTTTTTATGAAATAAAATTTCCTCAGAAAAATATCAAATCTTATCATATGTCTCTCGATATATCTTGGTGCTCAAAATCGAATTTAAATATTCAACTAACTGATAAATTATTTACATACCACGATATTATATTGACTATGTGTGCTATATAAAATTTAATTATCATAAGATAGTTAATATTCTATAACATTTTCATATAAATAGTAAAGTCAACTAGAATAATTGTATCAAAAATAAAGTCAGTGCCTAAATCAAGAAAAATATTTGTTAGAAACCTAAAACACAATTGAGACAACTTTTATAAGAGTATCAAATATATATTTCCTCTATGACAAAATGATACCCCTCTTAGAAATAATATTTATGCCAAAAAAATATGAGTCTCCTATGATCCTTCATTTGAAGCTATACCTAAAAATTGGGTGATCCATAACTCATCTCTTATATAAAAATATCATTCACATAAATAATTTAAAAAATTATCAAATCACCATAATTTCTCCAGAAAAAATGAAAAAAAAAATTAATAACATATTGTGTAACCCAAATAAGATGATTATCTCAAAAAATCTCATGAACTAAACTCTATGTGACTGCTTGAGGCCATACAACATCTTTTATTATTTCATAATTTACAAACTATGCCTAAAAATGTTGCTAAAAGCCCATACAAATGCTCTATATACATATCCTTATCAAGATCACCATGAAAAAATATATTTTTCAAGTCAATCTTATTTATCATTCAATTATGACATATTATAAGAAAAATAAGAATTCATACTTAGATCAACTTAGCCATTGGAGATTTAAGTATCATGGTAATTCACATCAAATATATGGGTAAATTACCTTACTACATGTCTCATATTAATACAATCTATATTTTCATCTAAACATATCTTCACAATAAATATTCACATGCAACCAACAACAAACCATCTTGAAGGTCGTGGCACTAGTTTGCACATCCTATTAGAATGAAAGAATGCATCTCTTTTAGCTAAACAATCCTTGTACTATCAAGAGAAGTAATAAAAAAAAATAAAAGAATAAATAATACAAGAATAACACAGAACTTATGAAATTATGTACCAAATATAACTCATTTATCTCTTCCAAAGATGCATCCCCTTTACTCTAATGGACCTAGGAATTAGTATTACCTAAGAAGCACGGACACGAATAGGGACACGAACACAGAGATACGATACGACAGGATACGGGGACATGACAAATTCAAAAAAGCTATGATACAAATATGACTAGAATACGATATGATAAAAAAAATAAAAATAAAAATTATTCTTCATAAATATTAGGTATTTTATAAAATAAAATAATATATTTTATTTTATTAAATAACTATATTTTTTTATTTTATAAAATTAAAATATTTTATTTTATATTATAAGATAATATTCATAATTATCTTATTTTATAAAATAAAATTTAATAATAATCTTATATTATATAAAAAATATAATTTTTTTATTTTATAAAATAAAAATATTTTATTTTATAAAAATCAGGCCCCCAAAATCGCGCCCTGCCTCTCCACAAAATCACGCCCGCCCCCTGCCCCCAAAATTGCGCCTTGCCTCTCCACAAAATCACGCCCGCCCCCTGCCCCCTCCACAGAATTGCGGCCACCCCTGCCGCCCCACAGAATCGCACTCATTTGCGCCACCTCACAGATTCAGCCATTGGCCGTCATGGGCAACATCATTAGGCATTGTCGGCATGCATACAGCAGCCGACACATCTGTCCGATACGCCACGTGGCATATCATATACGGATTGATCAATGATACGCCACATGGCGTATCGGACACATATCCGTGCAGTGTTTGTATCATGTCCACGTGTCCGAGTGTCCAGCACGTGGACACGCCTGTAGGGAGCCGTATCAGTGCTTCCTTGAGTATTACTACCTTCGAGGTCCATTGTTAGTTACATATAGATATTCACTATGAATATATTTTCAAATAGAAAGATAAATTATCTTAGAAAGAAACTTATAGTGAGAGAACACACTCTAGTATTTTTTTTATTTACTACAAGAACAATTACTCTTTAGTGGCAAAGATGGCCTTAGTGTGTATTTTCACTTTTCTTATAATATATCATAGTTAAAAGATATACCAACTAGATGTAAATAATATATTTTTTCATAGTAAGCTTGAATAAGATATGTATATAAAACAATTACTTGGGTTTCAAATTGTATAGTCATGTGTCATTTATAGATTATACAATAAATATATATAACTTAAAACAATCACCAAGAATCTGATTTATAAAATTTTTACAAGTAATCATCTCAATTGGGTTAAACAAATAAGTCATTGGCTTTTTATGTTTTTTCAAAGAAACCTTAATGTGAAGATGATTTTGTTGATTGTATATATATATGAAATTTTAATTATAAAAAATAACATGTTGAAAATCACCTAACTCAATTCAATCAGTACCTTCAAAATAGTTTTAGACACAATATTGGGAGGGTCAAATATTTTTTTTGTATAAAGATAATTTATTCTATAATAAGTACTATTTTATTATAAATAAGATAGGCACTTAAAATTCTTGTAAAATTTAGTCTTAGATTGTGCTCCAAGAGATACTCCTATTAATCCAAGTACTTGCTGCATTTTTTATGCGACCGTTATATTTGACTCTACTACTTAAAGCAAAATAGAAGTCAATTGGGCACAGGAGCGCGTACATGGCCCACAACATAACATTGTTCACTCATGTCTGGCACAACAATATGATTCAGAACCATATCAAGACATATCGCAGGCTATGTCAAGCCAAACTTTTTGGCAAGAGAGACATGGATGGCCAAACCAGCTAGCTTTGTCCTGACCCAAGCTAGCCTTGAGGCTTGAACAAATTAGGTCGGTTTGGCTAGGCCTAACTCTACTTGGCATGACCCGATATAACCCACCTAAAAGTCATGTCAATGGGTCATGCCAATCTACCCTTTTTTAGAATAGTATCAACACGGCACAATCCATGATAAATATCATGTCATGCCGAATATGACATGGTGGCTCGGACAAGCCTAAAAAAATAAGTCATGCTAACATAGCACGACCTATTTGACACCTCTAAAATTAAATCATATAAAAGATTAAGTATATAACTATAACCATAATAGATATTGAATACACGACATACCCCACTATCCTTTGGTCCATGGATGGCCCCACCCAAGTGTTAACCAGTTGCCCAGGCCTCCATTCAGGCATACTAATATTGTCCGTTTTGCCCCAGATGAGCACACTTTCATACTTAGGGCATGCCTTAATTACTACCTCCCAAGTCACATTCCCTGGATTTGAACTCAAGTCCTTGTATTTTCATCACATAATACCAATTGACCTACATGGCTAAATCAGTATTCTATGGTGGAAATTCAAGGATATGAGTTCAAATCCAAGGAATACGACTTGGGAGGTAAAAATCAAGTTCTAACCCAAATATAAAATCATATATCATTAAGATAAAATAGATAATATAAATATGCCCATATGGGGGTCAGGCAACCGATAAACACTCGGGTATGATTATCTAGGGACCGAATGTCAGTGGGGCCAATCCTGTGTTACGTATAAATGAGTTTACATGTAACACACAACAGGCCCCACCTGAGTGTTAATCTTTTGCCCGGCCATCATTTGGGCATACTGATATTATTCACTTTGCCTCGAAGGTGCATAGTTTTACACTTGAGTCAAGCCTTTTTACATCCTAAATCATCTTCCCTAGATTTGAACTCAATTCCCTTGAATTCCCACCATAGAATACCAATTGAGTCGAGCAGGTCAATCGATATTTTGTGGTTAAGATTTGGAACCTTATGCTAGAAATCTCAAGTTCAAATCCAAAAGATGTGCCTTAGGAGACAAAAATTAAAGTCCTAACCCAAGTGTAAAATCATGTGCCTACGAGACAAAGCAGACAATATGAGTATACCCGAATGGGGGGTCGGGCAACCAGTTAACACTCGGGTGGGATCCCCCAGGGACCAAAGATCAGTGGGCCTACCATGTGTTACAAATATAGCTATGAAATTAGTATAATTAAAATTTTATAAATTCTTCTTAATAAATTTATCTTTAAGTAACTCTTCGCATGCAAATTTTTGTGCTAAAGTTTCTATGACTTAACATCTCTTTTAGAGATCATTAATATTTGTAATTAATTGAATAATCAAATTCGAGTTGAGCACAAAGTATATACCACGAGAAGATCTATAACAAATTTTTATATTTTATTTTAAAATAATCTTATCTTCTGAAAAAATAAAAAATAAATAATTATTTAATTGTTCGGTACAAAGATTGAGTTCGAAATAATTATAACAATTACTTATGAAATACTTTATATGTAGTATATGCTCGAGAAAAAAGAATATGTATTCTCTTATCCCATTAATTTTTACTATGAGTCAAAAAACAAGACATATAGGCTGTAATATCATGTTTCACAAATAGGAGCACATAAAATAAATTATTACTTTCACATAAAGAATATTTAGAATAAAATAATTATTAGAACATACATTCAGACAGCAGAACAACTAATAAATATTTTAAAAAACCTTGAAAGTACCTCAACTTACATTTCTTTTCTTCAAATTAAATATTATGTACTTGTATGCACCATCATGATAAAGAATATTACAATTTTATTTATTTATTTTATTTAATTTAACTTTCTTATACTTCTGATTGCATCAACAAAAATATGGTCTTCCCTGATCATATTTATTCATTACATAAGAAAATGAATTATACATTATTTTTATTGAATGTTATTTAATTTATTTTTAGCATTTTAATTTATAACAAAGTAAGAAAATGATATCCATGTGTAAATTAAACTAATCAAATAAATATATAAGAAAACAATGTCAAAAGTTATATTGGTTCAATAAATCACCCATAAGTTTCTAATAACAATGAGACAACATCAATAATTATCACTGAATCTTTATATCTTTGTGTTAATTATAGAAGAATTAATAAGAAATATTTAAAATAAAACAAAACATAGTATATATTATTTATAGATAATATATTATTGATTAACGAGACTAAAAAATAAGTAAGTATACAATTAAAAATTTAGAGGATAATATTTAAATCTAAGAGATTTAAAATTAGTAATAATAAAACAAAATACTTGAGATATCAATTTAATAATATTAAAAATAATAATGATATGATAATGAAAATAAGAAATCAACAAATATTAAATAACAATCATTTTAAGTACTTCAGCCCTATATAAAATGAAGAATATGAGATTGACAAAAATATACATCATAGGAATAGAATTAAATAAATTGAATGAAAAACAATATCAAAAATTCTTTAAGATAAATGAGCATCAAATAGATTATGAAAATAATTTTATAAAATAATTATAAGACCAATCATATATATAAAAATAAATATTGGGTAACTAGTAAACACCATATTCAAATGATGCATCCATGAAAATACTAAGATGGATATATAATAAGACTGGAAATAATACAATTAGAAATATAATAGAAAAGAAATTAAAATAACTTTTATATATGATAAAATAAAGAATAATCATTTTGGCTAATTTGGTCATATCCAACATATATCTCTGAATACACCAATTAAGAAATATAAAACTATTCAAATAGAATAAACAAAACAAATTAAAGATATGCCTATGAAAAAATAGATAAAAATTATAAATAAGAATTTAATAACAAAATAATTAAAAATAAATATAATTTTTTAATGAGTTAATTAGTAAAATAAGATTCATATAGTATATCCCAAATAGTTAAGATACAACTTGATTGATTTTAATAATAATGATAATCCAAGTAAATAAAAATTTATATAATATATTATAATCTAAACAAAAGAAATAAAATAATCAAAGCTAAAAACAATTACTTTCATTATTATGCCAAATCTTAGAAATAAAAATCTTATTTCTTCGAAACTTACATACTCCCATAAAATTATTTCTATAAAAATCAGATACATGGTGGCAAGAAATTCTACATGAAAATATCATACTTAAATAAAGAGTCAAAGGAACAATTAAAAAATAACTCATCAAAAGGGTCAAGGAAACTTGCTTAAACTAATTGTGTGCCATGGAGAATGCACATATTCATCAATTTTTTGATATCCTATACATTTGGATCATCATTAGATGAAGAATTACTACTTTTTAGATAATTTATGATTTTTAATGTTGTCATTAGTGACCAGATTCATGTATCATGGGTTGCAAGTGAAGCACATTATCCAACAAATGAGACAAACATCCTGAAGAACAATTGAAACTGTAATAACAAAACCACATATTCCCGCATTAATAAATTAACATGTGATCATCGTGGAGGTGAAATGTTTCAGTTTCCCTAATAACCCACATCAGCCACTAGTTTTACCCCAGGTATATTGAAAAAAAAAACATTCTCATTGAAAAAATATCACTAGTAACGCTTGATCTCTTGTGGCATTTTTTGGAGTGGATCAGAACTATCAGGGTTTTCTGTTGCGTCTTCAGACCTTTGAATCATTAGTATATCAACATCACATCTGGAAGAGCCTCATTTGGCTCTGGAATAATCCCATCTATTACACTAGAAAATACCCCGAGATGTCTCCGTGCATTTTCAGTAATCATTTTAAAGAAATCTTCATCAAATTCCTTATAATGTCACAATAATCAATCATCTGAATTATGTGATTCACTATTCAACGTCAAAAGGAATCACCATTATACAAGATCAAATATAGAGAAAAAGAAATTACAGTGAAAAGGTCTTTGAGTTCAATCTGTATTGATCTAATCTTACGATTTGCAATGTCTTGCTATAATAGAAAAATAGAATTAACTCCAATTCACAGTTAAATATACAAAAAAAAAAAAGTCAGTAATCAATAACGATTCCCACCGGTGGACGCTCTTCCCCAATTTGTTTTCCATACACATGAAAACAATTAATATTTTCAGTCCAAAAAATTGGACGGAATCTTCACGATAAAACGGGGATCCAATTACAGGGCATAATTTGTGAGATAGAAATCTATGAATTAGCATAGAACTTGAATCCTACGGTTTGATTAGTGAAATTACTAGGAAAATGAGTTCTTTAGATGTCAACACCATTTTAGGGCATCAAAACACTAAAGTGCCACCCTGGGAGTCTTCCCAAGGCGTGGATGAAACTCACAAGAATATTTATGTACTTGGCTTCGCCGTTTGCATCAGAACAATTAGACAGAAATTCCCTCGCAACGACTGCGAGGGAAAAATGAAAATAATCAGGAAAAAATGTAGTAATCCACTAATTCATGAGAAAGGAGAGGATAACTTGCGCTTGTCGGCAGTAAAGTAGAAGTCCTTCATTGTTAACAAACGCAGCTGCTTGGATACGGAGCACGAAGCACTTACCAGGGGAATAAGGAGGACTGGGCACCTGCCCGCGGGGACGAGGAGGGCTGGGCACCTGCCCGCGGGGATGAGGAGCACTGGGCACCTGCCCGCGGGGACGAGGAGCACTGGGCACCTGCCCGCGGGGACGAGGAGCACTGGGCACCTGCCCGCGGGGACGAGGAGCACTGGGCACCTGCCCGCGGGGACGAGGAGCACTGGGCACCTGCCCGCGGGGACGAGGAGCACTGGGCACCTGCCCGCGGGGACGAGGAGCACTGGGCACCTGCCCTCGGGGACGAGGAGCACTGGGCACCTGCCCGCGGGGACGAGGAGCACTGGGCACCTGCCCTCGGGAACAAGGAGCACGAAGCACTTCAACAAGGACAAGGAACAAGAAGCACTTCAACAAGGATAAGGAACAAGAAGCACTTCAACAAGGATAAGGAACAAGAAGCACTTCAACAAGGATAAGGAACAAGAAGCACTTCAACAAGGATAAGGAACAAGAAGCACTTCAACAAGGATAAGGAACAAGAAGCACTTCAACAAGGATAAGGAACAAGAAGGACTTGAGCTTTGGACGAAAATAGTATGTTTTAAAAAAGATAAAATAAATTATTTATCAAAATAGTATCTGATTTAATTCAAATGTTATTGTTCACAAGGGCAGATTTTGGCTATATTTAATTTACGCACCTGGGATTTTTCCTTATAGTCTTCCTCTTCTTCCCGCCCTAAACCTCCTTGCTCAAATATTAATCGGAGAAATCAATTCACTAGCGTTCAATCTCGTTAATTCTCATCTTCATTCTTAAAGTAAGTTATTAGTTTTAATATTTTCATCATATATTTATTACAATACTTTTTTTTTTCAAAAAGATAAATAGATGATCATAACTAATATTTAAATTCATTTATTTTTAAATTATATGTCATTCATACTACAAAATAATTTAAACTAAAATAAGACACAAAACATAAAAAATGAATTTAAAAAAATTAGGGAAATAAATACTAATAAGGGTTTCGATTGAAAATATTTTACTTTGTTTTTTTTTTCAATCATTGTGTTTGCATTGTGTTGAATAAAATCATACTTTTATTGCAATCTTTTTTTTTCATTTAAAGCATATATGTTTTTTACTATTTAATATTGTGTTGAGCCAGATGAGTTAGAGTAGATTACCCAAAATTTTGGGCGGCCGACCTCGAGGGGCGGGGGCCCAAATAAAATTTGGGTTGATTGGCTTAGAGATGTCAAAGGGGATGTGCTGGGCAGGGCCAGCCCATTTTTAGTCAGCCTAGCCGTGATTTCGTGCCGGACCAGGCACGGCACGGTTACTGTACCGTGTCGTGCCTGGCCGGCACGGTTCAATGGAGGTCAACCTGACATGGACTCGCGACATGAATCCATCGGATTCGACCTGATCTGGCCGAACTTCTAATATAAAAAAAATTAGGAGTTTGGCTACGTGTCATCGTGCCAAACCCCTAATTTAAAAAAATTAGGGGTTCGGCACGCTCGAAACCCTAATTTAAAAAAATAGGGCTTTGTCGCCCCCGAAATCCTAATTTTAAAAAAAATTAGGATTTCGGCATCTCCGTAACCATAATTTAAAAAAAAATTGATTTCTCAGCTCATGCATAGGTACTGTGCCGAGCCGAGGACGACACTAGCCCTGGTTGGCCTCGGCACGACAATGCACGATCATGCCGTCGTCGGGCAGGCCACGAGCCCGGGCACGGGAAATTCCCGTGCCGGGCTGGTCCCAGCACGACCGAATCATGCAGTGCCTCATGCCGGATCGCGCCGGCCCAACCCAACTGACACCTCTAGTTTCGCTTTGGCCCGATGCAAATTGGCTAGTTGGCCAATCAGGTTCGGGTCAGGCTAGCCCACCTGACTCATTTTTTTATATTATTATTTTTTTTACCATATAAATAGAATATTTATATAACGTTATACAAACCCTAAATATAAATATCCTATGTTCCCAATTTTGGCTTTCCTTTTGTCTGCACAACTCAGTCATACTCTTATCTTCAAAAAATAAAGGCCCAAATAAAATTATACTAACCACATGCAATTTGCTTGTTATATATATATATATATATATATATATTTATTTATTTATTTATTTATTTATTTATTTAAATATGTAATGTAATTGAAGAGTGTAATTTTTTAGCTTGTGTTAGTTTTTTCACATTAATTAAAATGAATTTTTACGTAAAAATATAATTGCACTGAGTTTTCTCTTATTTTAGGCTTTTAGCCCATTTTGCCCGTTTTGGCCCAACCCATGTAGGGTCGGCTTGGGCTTGCTAATTGTTGGCCCGATAAAAATGGTATGAAGTTGCCTGATCCATTTTTGGTTCATGGCCCAAATGGGCTCAGCTTGAATAGGCTAGACTATCCCATTTTCCATCTTTAGTATAGAGCACGAGCACTTACTGCAGGGGGTAGGGAGCATGAAGCACTTGCTATGGGGGTACGGAGCACAAAGCACTTGTTGCATGGGTAAGGAGCACGAAGCACTTGTTTCAGGGGTAAGGAGCACGAAGCACTTGTTGCAGGGGTAAGGAAATCGAAGCACTTGTTGTAGGGGTACAAAGCACGAAGCACTTGCTGCAAGGATGCGAAGCACAAATCACTTGTAGCGGGGATAAGGAGCATGAAGCACTTGGAGTTTTAGACGAAAATAATATGTTAAAAAAAAATAAAATCAGCTCGGTTAATAAAATATTCGCCAAATTAGTGCATAATGACGGCAACGAAGATGGCGACTTTTGATTTAAATCAAATGTCGTCGACCACAATGGTGGCATTTGATTTTATTCAACTTTTGTCATCCACAATGGCGGCTTTTGGCTAAATTTAATTTGCATGCTATGAATTTTTTTTCCTCTTCTTCATTTCCTCTCCTCCTTGCCCAAGTGTTAATCGGAGAAATTAACTCACAAGCGTTCAATCATGTGAATTTTAATCTTCATTCTTAAAGTAAGTTCTTAGTTTTAAAGTTTTCATCATAGTTTTCTTGTAACCCTTTTTTTTTTTTATAAAGATAAATAGATGAACACGGGAATTAAAAAAAAGAATGAACTATTGCTTAAAGTCGCATCAATTCTAGTGTAATGATCATAGCTAATATTTAAATTCATTTATCTTTAAGATGTATATCATTCTTACTTCATGATAATTTAAACAACTAAATAAAGACACAAAACATAAAAAAATGAATTAAATAAAAATAATGGAAAGAAATGCTTATAAGGATTTCGGTTGAAACTATTTTACTTGTTTGTCTTTTTTTTATATCATTTTGTTTGTTTTGTGTTGAAGTAAGTTCTTAGTTTTTTGTTTTCATCGTACTTTTCTTGCACTCCTTTTTTTTAAATTCTAAGCATGCATGTCTTTTACAATTTAGTTTTGTGTTGAGCCCGATGAGTTAGAGTGAGATGGCCTGAAATTTTGGGGGCCGGGCTTAGGGGGTGAGGGCTCAAATAAATTTTAGGTTGTTTGGCCTAGTGCAAATAGGCTAGCAAGCTAATCGGGTTCGGGCTGGGCTAAATGCTATTAAATGATATTAAGTGGACAGTATAGTTGATATTTTTTTAGAACAATATTAAATATTTTGATTGAATTTGATATATATATTTTTCAAATCTTGTGGTTCAAGAAAATTTATTTGAGTCATTTATATAATTGATGACTTCTCGATATAATTTAATGATAGTAAATATCATTTAATATTTCTTTTATGCATTTGTTATTTTTTAATATGCACTGAGATATGGTTGATATTTATCTTGAACAATATTAAGTTTTTATGTTTTTGATTATGTTAGATATCTATTGATTATTATTTCATGATATCTATTGATTATTATTTGATGATATCTATTGATTATTATTTGATGATATATATTTGATGATGATTAGCATAAATTATTAGATTTGTTCTAAATACTATCATGATGCTTCTAATAAAGTCATTAATTATATATATATATATATATATAATGATTTCCAATGATTTTTAATGACAAATTATACATATTTTATATAAAAAAAAACTTCAAACTATAAGAAAATATCTAAAATTCTAAATGCCAATCATGTATTGGTCATGATAAATATTTCTTTCAAAAAATAAGTATCTAAAAAAGATATAGAAATAATCATAATGAAAATAATAATAATAAAATGATGCACATTCGCTTGATCAATTTTTTGTCCCCCCTCCCTCTCCCTAATTCATCTCATATTATCCCTTGGCCCCATATATGTTGGGGCTCTGGGTTTGGAGTAGGTAAGACCTATATCTCGAAAGCATGAGTAGAGTGATTAGCAAAATTATTCTAGGAAAACATATTCAGCATCCCTATGGATCAAACTCATGCCCCTAGGGTTAGCAGTATTACCCCTTTGTCAATCGGACTATAATATAGTTGGTTCGTTCTATTCATTTATTTGTAACTCATAAAACTTCTTCAAACAATTAAATAAAAAATCTTAATGTTATCATTCATTTTTTATAATTTTTACTTTAACATACACGACTACTTGGTATGTTATTGGTGTTTTAATTAATTCATGGTATTAGAATTTTCTTAATACTATCCCATGGTATCATAGTATTCTCTTCAATAATTTTATTATTAGAATTAACATTGCTTCATTATAAGAACAAATAAATATCTCTACCTCATACATACCACCAACTTTCTAATTAAAAATATAGTCCACCATCATCAATATGATAATGTTTGTAACATAATCAAGTTATGTTGAGCAAGACTTAATCACCATAATAGTTATGATAATGTCCCAAGAAGTTTTCACACATATAAAGGAACTTGAGAAGATTCATCAATATCTACCATTAAATTTGCAAAAAATAAAAAACATACACTGCATAATGATGAAACATTCAAAAGCTTGAAGATGGCTAGAAATGGATATCTTATCAAGAAAAAGCTTCACATACAAATATTGATTTATAAACAAACATAAAAATACAAATTGAAAAAAATCTATGATATTTTAAAATTTTGAAATAATGCATTGAAAGTTGAAGATTCGTTAATATTCTTCATAAACATCAATTATATCATCATTACTTTGTACAAAATTTAATATCTATTAACAAACAATTTAGTGATTATGACTAAATAAATATCATCAAATGCATAATGATTATCATTGAAAATACATGAGTATTCATATTATCACATGTGTGTTTAAGATTCGTTGAGCTAGATCATAATTTATCAAAACAAACAAATATTTTTTTTAAATGATTTCAAATGAGAAATTTATCAAGAGCATGTCAAATATACATCACCTAGCAGATACTAAATATTATTGAATACCATAGAAATGTATTGAAATACATCAATGATATTGATGTCATCGAATATATTTTATAGTATTCAACCACATCAAAAAAAATTGGTTGCTAATAGAGAAACAAACCAATGACTATTATCAAATACTTGTCATCTAATGAAAATAAAAAATTATTAGGCTTAATTGAATAGATATCAAAATATATCAATTTATAATTAGGTTATCATCAAATACCATTTAATGCATAAAATTTGATGACATTCATGATTTTTTAAAGTCTCTTATATGGGTGGAATTATATATAAAATCATTTATTTTTCATGTTGAGAATCATGAAACTCAATTAAAAATAATTTTATATCTTGCCCATATAATTTCAGCAGATTAATCCTCTCTCTTGTTGATTCAATATCATTTTTGGAAAAAAAAATTTTTAGTTATTGATGAAGAGAAATTTTATGATAAATAAAAATTAGTTCAAGTTAGATTTTTTAGATTCTGTTAAGAAGGAGAAGTTTCAATTTAGAGTTATTTTATTCTTTAAAAATTTATAAGCATATAAATCTGTGATTTATTAATCTAAGCATATTTTTCTAATATACCTTATATTAAGATATAATTTTGTGAGTTTCTTTTGCAATTTATTTTTTTTTCCTTTTTTATTGTTCTTTTCATGATTTTTTTTGGAAGGCCTCACCTTTTGGCAATGTTTTTTTCGGAATTATCTTAATGGCTAGTTTTTTATATGGATTTAGTAAAAAAAATAGAATTTTACTAGTCTAAGACTCAGCAACTCTACGAAAGAGAACTCATCTTCATTTGTCAAGAATATTCCCACTTTTTTTAGGTTAAGAAATAAATTAAATTATTTGACTAAACAATAGTCTTCAATAAGAATGCTCAATTATATTCCCACTAATAATTTTTCTAATGTTTGGGTTCCATCTTTTTAAATTCTAGATATTATAAAATAAGTGTTTTCAAAATATTAATTTAAAGTTAAATTTCTTAGTTTGAACAATGATGCAATCAAAAAAATATTAACTATATAATAATAGTTATTCAAATGAAATAGAGAACAAGGATCAAAAGTGTTACATGATAAAATTATGCAAATTAAATTTAAATAAAAGTGTGGTATGACAATTAATTTCGTAGTCATATTTTTTAACATCAAATGTTGCATATTATGGAATAAGATACATGTAAGATTGTGATAGCCAAAATACAAGTTAAGATGCACATGAGAGAAAACTAAGTTAAAATAAAAAATAAAAAAAAAATTGTATAAATCTTGATGTCAATGCCACAAAAGATAGTTAAATTTAGATATCTTATGTGATAATATTGACAATTAAATCTGATGTAGAAGATGATGATTTTGACTTTTTTTTTGTTTAACATAGACAATTATTATACAATATGAAACTCCAATTTGATGCATTTAAAAGAAACATTATTAAATTAAACATATACATTAAATAGTGAATATATCTTCACAAGTATATACAACATATTAAAAAAAGTATATACATGTTCATTTGAATGGATCATAAAAATCTAATCAAATTGACCTATAAGCATTATAAGATGGTTTGTTCAAATTTGGGTTAACAAAAATTTTTAAATTGAGTGATAACTTTGAACATATCGTATGTGTGTGTGTGTGTGTGTGTGTATGAATACATATATATATATATATGTATGTATGTATGTATGTATGTATATATAGACATGTCCATTAGATAATCACTAGAAGAAACTTTAAGCCAATCACTCCAAAAGTTTGTCTCATAAATTTTGGGAAGATATATTAATGAGCCATTCCAAAAAAACTGAATAACTTTATTTGATTTGTTGATTCATAGTAAAATAAATAGCATTTTATTAGAGATATATTTTTTGTATATAACACTTTTGTTTGAAAAGTTTTAAATGGTTCTTATTTTTAGTACTTAATTTATGTTGATATATATATATATAATCAGGTGGCATCCCTAGGCCCAATTGGACCAGAGAAATCCACCTATATCTTATGAGGTATGGTTTTTTGTCATAGTATTTGATGGTAACTCGTGGAGATTGGACTCGTAATCTCTAAGGAGGCACAAATTCATCATCTTACCAAACAAACTACCACGTCATTAGTAATTCATGCTCATATATTTAAAACATGAATTAGGTGTTAGAGATATATATACTGAAAGCCATTTTTGAATTATGCATGGTTAATATATTTTTTCAATAAAATTCAATTATTTCATGTGAATAGAATCTACATGAGTTATTTTTTCATTAAATTTAATGCATGTGTATCCTTTATTCAACATAGTAGATTATTTGATTTGTATAGTTCAACTTACACATAAAAGATAAAACTATCAATTCTTGTTGAATGCATGTTATTGGTTTATAGTCTAAATGAAATTGGATAAATCATTAGTAAAATTATAGCACAAGATTTTAGTTGATCTATTTTGACTTTGAATATTGTCTAGTTCCAACTTTGTGTGCTAATATACTTGTGTGTATTAATTGAGACTAACTTGAGATAATTAATAGACACATATTTATTGTTGGTTATTTTGATTCATATAGAGTGAGATTTAAATATGAATCAATAATCTCAATGAGTTAAATAACTACATTATTTATGACAAATATTAATTATTAATATAATTCACATCCTATAAATTAGTTTGATGTAGATGTGTCAAAAAGGCTGGTCAGCCAGGGCATGACCCGGTTCAGCCATGCTTGGTCCAGCACAACATAGTTTAGACTTGTGCCATGAGATGGGTCTGGCTGACCCTTGTCACGGTTTGTGCCATGCCAGGCCAGCATGGGTCACGCCTTATGTCGAGGCGTGGCCCATGTGCCTGGCCCGATGGCACGATAAACCATCTTAGGGACCTAGTGGGATTTTTTTTTAAATATAACTGGAAAAACTAGATACGAGCTGGCCCAACTAGGCAAGTCCAAGCATGACCTAGCCCAAACTACATACAAGGCTGGTAGATCTCAAATCGTGTCGTGCCTGGTAGGGCACGGTGGGTCAAATGAGCCACCAAAAAATCAACCAGCCCAACATGACCCATTTGACACAGATAGATTGATGATACCCTCTTGAAGATACTTATAAGTCTCGATTATATTAAATCATATAGGTGGATATAAATCCAACATATCAAATAAGTTAAATGGAAAGTCTCAAAGAAAATTATTAGATATTATTTAAATAAAATAAAAATATACATTTGTTTTATTAGAATATCAAATCACCTTTGCGTGATAAGAGATAAACCAATAAAAAGAACAAAATAAACGAAATACAAAAAAAGATTTTCTTTCTATAATACATTTTTTCTTTAGCATTTAATTGTAGTACGAGGTATCAAGAACAGATGGATTTCCTCAAAGGTTCAATCACATTTATTCTTCAATTTAGGTTATTTGAGATATTAATAACAAATGAATTTAAATCCCAACATTAGGGGTGTTGTACTTATAATTTGTAGGGAACATTCCTATGAGTTCATTAATAAATCAAATCTCATTTGATATATATCATGTTTTTAATTGTACTAATCAATCACATTGAATTATAATTATAAAATTTTTGTTGTTGTATGGATTATTATTATTTATTTTCATGTTATAATAGTAATATTGTAATATTAATATTATAGTACTAATATTGTAATCATAATATTGTAAAATTGTAATTTCAATATAATCATGATGGTATTTAAGTTGTAATTGAGGCCATTGCAAGTGCCCACCATTGGCAATGGTGAAATTTTTTTTGTGAGAATTATGTTTTGTGGTGCTTCTCCAAAAATTTTTAACAATTAGAAACTAAACTTTTGATATTTGTGAAAAAATCACAAAACTATAAAAAAATTAAAAATAAGGGCACTCGAATATGTAATTCCTAAAATACCCTATCTTTTCCCCTAGCCATCGTCCTCGCCCTCACCCCTCACCCCTAGCCCTAGCCCCAACCCTCACCCCTGGCTCTAGCCCCAACCCTCGCTCTCGCCCATCTGCCCTCACCACCCTTTGCACCTTTCCCCCACACCTCTCCCCCTGCACCTCTCCACGATGGAGCTCAATGGAGCTCAATGGAGCTCTAGTGAGCTCGATAGTGGAGCTCACTATAACTCGATGAGCTCCGACGTGGAGCTCATGGAGATCCGTCGAGCTCCATAATGGAGTTCCAATTAGCTCCTTTGTCGAGCTCACTGGAGCTCGTTGAGCTCCATTGTCTAGCTCACTAGAGCTCGACGGTGATCTCAACGAGCTCCATCATCGAGGCCACTAGAGCTCGATGAGCTTCATCGTGGAGCTCGTGGGAACTCCAAGAGCTTCACGACTGAGCTAGAGGTGTCAACTGGGCTGGGTCGGCCCGACACAATACTAGGCTCGACATGGTTTGGCCATGCTTGGGTCGGCACGGCACGAGAATATTCTGTGCCCAGGCCTGTGCCGTGCCCGGGTAAGGCACATCTTGTGTCGTGCCGTGCTGAGGCCAACCGGGGCTCGTGCCGTGACTGACCCGGCATGGTTCGGTGGCCCGTGGCACGGCCCGTAGGCACGGTCAGGGTCACGGTTCACACCCAGCCCCGGCGTCCCTCACCCGTAGTCCTGCACTCACTGACCCGCAGACTTGGTTAGGACTAAGTGGCTCCCGGCTTCTCGCACCCTCACGAGTCATGGGTCACGGGTGGGTTCATGGTGACTCGGGACATGGGAGTCGGGCCAAGCCAAGCTTCCCGCAAAAAAGACAGTGGGTCGGGTCCAATCAAACCCGACCCGATTCCCCCCCTCCCCCCCCCCTAACGGGCAAAAGAAAAAAAATTTAAAATGTTCCATTGGATTTCGCCTCCAATGACTTGGGAGCAAAATCCGACGGCCCTCATGATTCTGCCACCTAAAATATTAAAAAAATCAAAAAAAATAAAAAAAAAGACTTTAAAAAAAATTATTTTCTTTAATTTATAAAATCCTTCCCCCTCTCTATAATATTTATGTTTTTCATAAATATTTATTCTCTCAAATCTCAGATTTTCTATCTCGCAAAACTCTTGCTCCTCTCTCTCGGGACTCGGGAAGTATAGATTTCATCATTTGGCTTGGCTTTTAGGGAATCTCAACTCGGGTTTCGAATTCTGAGCTAGACTATGGTGAACCGTGCATGTGATCGACATGACTGCTTTATTAGGAAATTTATTTTAAGTTTTTTTACTTTCTCTCTCTCTCTAGTTATAAAATAGTTAAATCTAAAATATATCATCTAGTCTCTAAATAAGTGTCTTATTTAACAAAAATCCTAAAAAATGACAAATACTAATGAAACAAATTTAAATTTAGAAAATGAAAATCTTACACAGAGGTCTAAGGCTGCTGAAATTTTGGTTTCTCCAGTCGTCTCAATCCAAACTTCTAAAAAATAAAAAACTAGGAGGACTTATGTAGTTTGGACTCATTTTAATATAATAAAACAAAAAAATGTTAGGGGTGAGGAAAAAGAAATGACACAATGCAAATAATGTATGAGAATTTTAACATGTAAGAGTTCGTTTGAGACTGGGCATCTTAAGAGGCATGCCAAATTATGCACCAAAAAACACGGTCCATTAGATCCTAGGCAAACCCAACTTGGCACTGCATTTTTTAAGGCTGGATTGAGTTCAGTCTCAAAGTTTACTCCTTTCATATACTCTAGCGAGTTGGGTAGGGACGGCATGACCAGACTTATCACATCGATGGGTCTTCCGATCAGATTTTCGGAAGATCCAAGGGTAGTGCGCATAATGCAGATATATTTTTAGCCTGCTTATCGTAGGATTCCTATGTCCACATCTAGGAATGACATACTAAAATTGTATAAGTTAGAAAAACAAAATATAATTAATGAATTTATGGCATATAGTGGAGTGGTGTCCATGACGTCCGATATCTGGACAAGTCACAATGAATCATCTTATGCATGTCTCACCAGCCACTATGTAGATTCTAACTGGACTATGAATAAAAAAATTTTAGGATTCTCCGAGATTCTCTATTCTCATGATGGCTCGACCATTTTTGAGTGTATGATGAAAATCTTTAGAAAATATAAAATTCAAAATAAAATTTTTAGTATCACATTCGATAATGTATCTAATAATGGAGTAGCGATTAACATGTTTGTTAGAAATATTAGAGACGTACCATTAGGAGAGATCTTTTATGTCAGATGTATGTGTCACGTGATTAACCTGATTGTTCAAGCGGGTATGAAGGTGTGTTCCCCCATGTTGGATAATATACGTACTGTACTAAAATATATTTGCACTCCTCGTAGACAACAAGAGTTTGGTAGTCTCTATTTATCTACGAATCTTAAGAAGAAGAAATTTCAATCGGATGTGAGACATCGTTAGAATTATACGTACCTAATGTTGGAATCATGTGTTGGATACGAACACGTGATATCCGACTACGTCAATAGTAAGAGTGACGAACTTATTATTGAGGACACTGACTGGGCTTCAGAAATTTCATTTATGAAATTTCTGAAGATTTTTTATGACACGATGAACATGTGTTCGTCGGTTTATATGCCCACGACTTGCATTGCACTCAAGTGCATGTGCAACATTAGTAGCATATTTCGGAAGTATCTAGCTGATCAGACACTTAGCCATATGATTGAAGAGATGGAAACCAAGTACTTAAAGTACTGGTCCATCATTCTATCTCTTTATTGCCTCACTGCATGCACGGATCCTAGGATTAAGGTGGAATGGGTAGAAAATACTATGACTTACATTTCCTCATGCATGAACCTGGAAGACCCACCTAAAGGGTTCATTCATGAAAAGTTAACTGACATGTCAACATACTATGATACTAGGTATGGTGGTGGTGGTAGCGAGACTATGATTACGGATATAGATACCTTGTTCATAGATGACGATTTTTCTATTCAGCTAGCGAGAGGGAAACATATGGGTGGACCATCACATAGAGCGAGCTTTCTCGGTACTTAGATACCGATTACTGCTCAATCCTATCACATTCTGATATAGAGGTGTCAAACGGAATGTGCCGGGCAGGCCCGGCCCATTTTTTTCAGGCCCGGCAGTGCTTTCTTGCCGGGCGAGGCAAGGTTTTGTGGGGGTTCAGCCCGACCCGGGCACGCGACATGATCTACTGGGTTCGGCCCGGGCGGGCCGAACCCTAAATTAAAAAAAAATTACGGTTTTGGCATGTGCCGTCGCGCCGAACTTCTAATTTTAAAAAAAATTAGGAATTGGGCATGCCTGAAACACTAATTTAAAAAAAAATTGATTTCAGCATGGTACCGTGCCAAGCCAGGCATGGCACGAGGTCTAGTTGGCCTTGGCACAGCACGGCACGACACAAGCCTGGGCATGAGAAATTTCAGTGCCGGGCTAGCTCCGGCATTGCTAAATCATGCATGAACCTAGAAGAGCCACCTAAAGGGTTTATTCACGAGAAGTTGACTGACCTATTCACATACAACGATACTAGGTATGGTGGTGGTGGTAGTGAGACTGTGATTACGGACATAGATACCTTGTTCGGAGATGATGATTTTTCCATTCAGCTAATGAGGGGGAAACATCAGGGTGGACCATCACATAGGAGCGAGATTTTTCTGTACTTAGATACCAATTACTGCTCAATCCTATCACATTCTGATACTAAGATTCTTGATATATTATAGTGGTGGAAATCATATGAGTCCACCTTTCACGTGCCATCTAGGATGGCACGAGATCTACTGACTCCTCCGGTGTCGAGCGTAGCATCGGAGTCTGCTTTTTCTATTGCAGTGAACATGATTTCGGATAAAAAATTGAGATTACGTCCAGATATTATTGAGGCCTTGGCCTGTTTGAAAAATTGAGAGGATTCAAGATTTCGCATCCATGATCGTATTGGAGCTGGGACTGGGACTATGACTGCAGCCGCATCCACTGCGAAAGTGGAGGAGTTGATTGCAGATGATGATGATCCATATGATAATGATCTTGATATTGCGACTGATGATGCTCATGATATGCCGATTGATGATTGATAATGATCCACTGCTTTTTGATTTCGATGTTTTATTTTTTATTGATTGCACGCTTTCGTTTACTTTACGTTGAAACTTTAATTTTTTTGGTTTGGACCTTCGGTATCTATTGGGTGATTGGTCATTTCTCATTTGGTCTGCTTTTGTTTTTTTTACTTTTTAATTTTTTTTAACGAAATTTTTTGTTTTATTTATTTTTTTTTATATTTTTCATTTAAAACTTTATAACTTTATAATTTAATTCTAATAAATAATAAACTAATTTTATTTAAAATTATAAAAACAATTTAAACTTTGTAATTTATTAAATTTTTATCAATTTTCATTTTATAAATATAATATATTATACATTATCTATAATTCTATATATAATTTAATATATTTTTTTAATTAAACTAAAATATAAAACTCTAAAAATTTTTTAAAAAAATTGACCTGGTTCGTACGGCCTGGTTTGGCCCGTATGGCCAGGTTTGGCCCGACTGGGCCTGGCTTTTATAAACCATGCAGGGCTAGGCCCTGCATGGTACGGTAACCATGCCGTGCCTGGCTCTGCACAAAAGCACGGTCGTGGTCTAAAAAGACGGGATGGGCTGGCCCGTCACAGCCCGTTTGACACCTCTAGTCGGAGCTCGTCGAGCTCCAGTGAGCCTCACGATCGAGCTCACTTGAGCTCCAGTGAGCTCCATCTTGAAGAGGTGCGGGGGGTGTTGAGGGCTGATGGGCGAGGGTGAGGGCAAGGGTGAGGGCGAGGGTGAGGGCAAGGGTGAGGGCGAGGGGTGAGGGCGAGGGCGAGGACGAGGGCCAGGGGAAGGGATAAGGTACTTTAGGAATTACGTATTCGAGTGCCATTAATTTTAATTTTTTTATAGTTTTGTGATTTTTTCACAAATATCAAAAGTTTAATTTCTAATTGTTAAAAATTTTTGGGGAATCACCCCAAAACATAATTCCCCCACTTTTTTTGGCATTGCTTGCATTGATACTTTTTCTATCAACTAATCATGGTGTATAATCATTCTCAAATCATCTTTCTCTAAAGAAACATGTTGATCAAAGGCATTTCTTAGGTTCACTAGATTTTGTAAAATACATATTTCTTAAAATACATCTAAATTTTGAATTGGTCACCTTTTTTGGCCTTATATTGTTCATCCAAATTCGATAGAGTACAAAATTTAATCCAAATTATTGCCTTCCAATAGTTATCTACTATTGCTACACAAAGTATATTACAAAATTAAATGTAGTTCAAATTTTCAAATTAATTTAAGAAAACCAATGTAAAATTTGCTCGACATTAATAATGCTTTTGTAGGCTAGGTGCTACCAATTATCCTTCTATAATTTTCAACCCAATTCTAGGTTTGATTATTTTGATAGTCATTTTTTTTCTATTGAATAAGAGATGATTTGTTTGTGCGAACTTGAATAATAATTGCTACAAAGAATATTCTATATAGACAAAGGTAGAATTAGTTGAGACAAGGGGAGGAAAAACTCCATTGTTTAGTGCACCTACTATCATAAAATAAGGCATACCTTGGGGACAACAATTATATTTTGTAAATTATCAAGTTTGATAGTTTGGAGTCTTCCTTCATTTCAAAGTCAACACAAAACCTACCTAGCAAAATGTTAACTATTATTACTTTGGAATCTTGGATTAATTATTGACTCAATATATTCATTATGAAACATAAAGATCCATTGGACGTGGAAATATTAATTTGGGTACTTTTTGTTTTCTTATTCTTTATATCTTTGTAAGTGTCTCACATAACTTAAAAAACAATTTTAATTGTATCTCCATTTGATATTTTCTTATATCAACAACATTTCTTAGACTTTTTTATGGATAGAGCAAGATGAGATATATTGTTTCTTTTCTTTTTAGACAATTATATGGTGTGCATTTTTATGAAAAAAAAATTGCTAATAAGGATATTTGTAAGTTCAAAAAATATGTAGTTGGAATATTTGAGGAAATTAAAAAAAATGTCTAAAATGTAATTCAAAAGTTATAAATAATAAAAACAAAAAAGAAAAAATGTATACAAGAAAGAAATTTTAAATGAAGTCATGCTTTAATATCATGACACAATTAGTAAGTAGATGGATGAGGTTATAATTCTATTTAACGTATTCATATATTATAGCTTTTAGCCTATGAATGAGACAATTATATAGTAAGAGATGAATATGAATAATTTTAATTTGCAAAAGGTAATAATAACAAACTTAGAAAAATAATTTTTTATATATGGAAGTTTATTAAAAAATTATTTAGCCAAGTGCAAAACTATTCCATTATATTAGATAGGAGAACTAAAGAAAAGATCACACCTATAAAAATTATTAAGTTAGTTAATCTAAGTGAATAATATTTATCTACTCGATTGATACCTTTCTGATGAAAAAGGATGAAGGAGGGGGTGTTTGAGTTGCTTGATGGGGTGGAGCAAGTTAGCGAGGAGAATAATATTTAAGTTATTTTGGATAATTATTTAAGCTATGTGATAAGAAATATATAATATTGACTTTCAAGAAATTATTTTGCATTAATATTAATTTAATTAAGTTGAGAATTTAAAATTTTTATAATATGTAATATACATAATTTCATTCAGGGAGGTTGTTAAAAATGAAATTACCATATTTGTTTTTGAATCATGGGCTACATATCATCCTAAATTGGTGTAGAGAATACTAGAATTTTTTTTATCATCTAATTGATATTAAAGACAATTATTGTACTTAACATGATGAGAGGATATAGTTTGCAAAAGAAGTTGTTTCAGCCAAAAAGGATATTGTTTGTGGTTGCCTTATTCATGTTGGCTCGGTCACATAAGAAATAAAATAACTTGAGAAATAAATAGTTACTAGTTTTAATTGGTCAATGAGTCATTGTGATGCATATATAAATCCATAAATAAGGCTAAAAAGATTATTTCAAGAATTTTTAATGGAATCAAAGATATACATATAGAGCTAATCAAGATGATAGAGTGAAGTTGGGAGATTTAATTTCATATACCATTACATATAATTAGATAATTCTTGAACCATATTTCTATAAAAAAAATTACAAATGGAACATGATGTAGAATTGATGAGTGATCTATGTAAAATTTTTTTAAATATCATAAAAAATTCAATAAATTAGGAAAAATATAGAGTTGAATTGAATTTGTATATAACTATCAAGAGCATGAAGACTACCAGCCTAGTTTTTATTACTTTAATTCATGTAATTATAATTTGATAATAGAATTTAATTATTTATTATTCTCTACATCCATGATATAAATTAATAATGGACTCCATGCAACGTTTTAGCTTAAAATTTACAAATAATTGCGATAAAACTGATTAACTTCACATGTAATGCATCAATGTGTGAAAGAAACAATAGTATATTTTAAATTTCTTATGTACAAAATTTATAGATCCATGATAAGAGATAAAATTAATTATAGCATCAACATTTTAATGTCCTAGTATATAATAAATATATCTAAACATTGAAGAGAAGACATAATAACATGATTTTTTTAATCATATTTCATTAACAAACATTAATAGCAACAAAGAGTGCTTAACAAAAAGTACGGAATATGATGAATGAACATTTACATGTTGCAAAAGCTGATCTAGTGCTTAATGAAGTTATGGCTAGATACAATAAACGTGACTCTATCAATCTTATTTTTTTGATAGACATTAATGAGAAAAATGAGTGGCTAATGGGAAATATAAAATATGTAAATGCATATTTTACATAGAATAAAAGTTGAATCAATATTTGATGATGTTGCACTTACATGGGTGATTATTTCTAGAGCTATTAAGTGGAAGAGATTGTGTTTCATATTAGAGCCAGTAGAAAATTGAATATCATTCCTACTTTGGAATGTTGATAATGTTGACGATTCATGGGTGATTCTTTTTAGGACCATTTTTTTCTATTTTCTTGAAAGAGGAAGGTAATGACATGGATGATTCATTAGAGGAAAAAGTAACTAAATACAAGATTGATGTCATTAATAGTGATAATAACTTTGTATATGCCGATGATAATGTTTTTTTTTATTATTTATTATCAACTATTTTGTTTTCATTTCATTTTTCATGATTCATTTTATTTGTCATAATTATTTATGTGTATATTCTCATACTTCAATTTCATTTCATCAAGATATATTATTATGTTTGGGATAAAAATATACAATATTTGGTGTATTGAAATGTATATTATATTTGTATTTATGACACATTATTAAATATGCTTTAATTTAAAAACCTAAAATATGTTGAGAAATGCAACATGATACATTGGGTTCACCATTAGATGAGGTGCAGGTGTCACAGTTAAGTTTGCATATAACATTTTAAAACTATACCTCTACTTTAGTCTTCTAAGAAGCATATAAATCAAGCCTAATCTTAATTTTCCAAATGCACTTCAGAAGAAATCAAAAAACTACAATGCTTAATGCCTACTCACTCATGTATACCTCTGCTCACAACTCTCTTTCTTTGATACTAGATTCCTTGCTTTGCTTGTTTAACAAGTATATCTAGGTCTCTCTCCTAAGACATTATATTGTCTAAGATGGCTATATCTAAGAAAAACAACATATGATTTTGTGACCATTCCATATATTTTTTCTTGAAAAATGAAGATCATCATATAAATGATTTATCAAATGAGGAGAACACAATAACATATGGGAGTGCTCCAGATGATAGATGATGATTTTATAAATTTATATGTGAAATTATTTTTTTTAATTCTTGATAATCTTTTTGTGTTGTTTGTATTTTATTTTTTATATTTAATTATCATTTTTCATAGTTATTTATGTATATTTTTTATATTTCAGATTTATTTTTATCATGATCTATTAATATGTTTGAAATAAAAAAGTGACATTTATTTTATTGAAATTCATATTTATATGTGAATTTAAAATGAATAAATAATTATTAAATATACCTATATTAAAAACCCCAAAATGTTAAGGTGTTTGACTAGGCACCATGGGCCTTATGAGAAGCCCACATGTACTAACTATCACAATCATGATCTTGATTTTCCTATTACACTTTATAAGAAAAAGAGAACTTAGTATTCCACACCTACTTACTTAGGTACTAACCCCTCTCCCAACTCTCTCTCTCTCTCTCTCTCTATCTCGCTTGCAATATTTGTTTTTGACTTGATCAAACTATTGTATCAAGGTGTCTATTTGATTATCTAAGATGACTTCCATCACCAAAAAAAAAAGAAGACACATGTCATTAATTTCTAATAATACTTAAGAAAATTTGTATTATTAGATTTAGAAAATTGGCTACACTAAAAGATTCTTTCACACATGAGAAGTAAACTAGTGGGCACATTATTTTCTTGTGAATAAAAAAACCTTAGCCAAGATTTTACTATATTTTTTAGTTTCTCATATATGAGTTATATATCAACTTGACATGAAGAATAATTTTCTTATGATGTAAAAAATAGTTTATATAGAGAGAAGACCATGTTTCAAATACAAGAGGTAATAATTTGATATGTAGAATATGTAAAGTCTACAATGGGAAAGAAATAATTACAAGAGTCCAAGACCTTAGTTCTGCAATTTCTTCTATAATTATTTCTTTTGAACTTCATGGTTACATACTAGAATATTTTTATTTCCATAGGAAAGTTCAAATGATATATTTATCATTTTCATTTATATATAGTTAACATTATTAATATTAGTGATGATAAATTGTATATCTCTCATTTTATTTGATTTCTAATGACACATTTTCATATAACGGACCTTGAGATATTTTAATTTTTTTAAATTGAGGTTGCTTTATTGTCGAAGAATTATTATATTTCAATGAATATATATATATATATATATATTAGATATTCTAACAATATTAGATTATTAGGATGTTCACTAGTAGTCTTTTGTTAGTTGCAACTCTTATTTAATGCAAAGAATTGGACTAATGAAGGAGTTGACTAGCTTAAGAATTGATTAGTTGATAAAAGATTTACTCACACCTGTGAAGCGGACTAGTGGAGACATTTTTTTTTCTTGTGGATAAAGTAAACTCAACTAGGGTTTCACTATCCTTGTTTTTGTTTTTCATCAATAATTTATACATTACCTTGGCATGAGGAATACTTTTTTGATGATCTTAAAGAAGAGTTTATATATTGAAAAAACACCATATTTTCAAATACAAAAAGTGGATAATATATACAAAAATTTTGTTTATCTCATATGGGCTAAAAATAATCAACAAAATCCTAGTTTTCTAGTTTTCTTCGACAATTATTTTTTTCTGAATTTTATAGATATATCATAGACTATTTTTGCTTATATAGGAAAAGTTTATGATCGTTTGAATATGAGTGGTCAAAAGTAATTTATAATTTTAAACACTTCACATAAGACTTCTATTGCTTGATTAATGGTTATCTATCAATTGTTTATGTAGGATGCATTTTCTTGATGAAATAGCTAAGGAAAAAGTGAGATACAAAGAAAGTTAGTTGGTTGTAATAAGATTTGGAATATTTTTTCAATAACTTGTGAAATCAACTTAACTTTAAAATTGATGATAAAATAAATTGATAAAAACCTTTATAGTTTGAATTTTGTAAACACAATCCCCATGGAAAATTAAGATACATGATAATTGACTTCATAATTAGGGTATAAAACACATATTAGATACATACTCTCCACAAGTTAACCATTAGATTACCGTATCATGAAGGATAGATGATAACATATGAGACAAATAAATCTAATGATAAGAATATGTTTTTATCTAATGGCATATCAAATAGCATATGTTAGAGGTGAATCCTAGAAAAAAAATAAAGATAAAAACAGCTAACCAAGTGAAATAATTACTTTGCAAAATAATAACTTGAAACCATTATTATTAAAGATCTTGCATTTAGCTCATTATTTCTCAAAGAAAAGTAGTATATCTAGCACCTCTTGAATTGTCTTTTTGGGATTGTCAACTAAGGTAATAAAAGGCACAATGAGGAAGATAATGGGAAAAAAAAAGTAAAAAGTATTCTATGCATTCTATAAAAACTATGGGGAGAGTTTTGAATCCATCTTTATATTATAGTATAATAATCACTCATTTACATTAAATTTTCCCAAAAGAAATGTAAGAAAAATATAAATAATACCAAGAGTATGAAGTTTAAGTAGTTCACAAAGCAATATGAATTACTAAAGTCTTCAATTCAGCTCCAACATATTTCACAAGGTGATGTGAAATACTAAAATCCCGGCAATAATTTTGTTCAATATAGTCACGATTCTTGATTTTTTGCAAGGTGTGTGGAAACTCTTTTTCATCAAAGATACTAGTTTACACATTTCCAAGATTATCAACACCTTACAATTTTAAAAAGGTTGTCTGAACTTGTTCTTCCAATCTATATTTTAAGCTTCTCACCTCCGTCTCTACATGTAAGCTTTCCAATTTTAATAACTTATTTAAAGGCTAAACATGTCAAAAATAAGAATCTTATAAACCAAGACTATTAACATGCAAACTAAAATAACTATACCAATTACTACTCAAACATTAGTATTAATCACTCCTCTCAACCTGCACATTTATATTCCCTAGTAATAAAAGAGAAAAAAATAAATAATACTAAAATTTCTTTCTTTTTTTCATTCTTTCTTTTCTTTTCTTTTTAGTTTTTCCTTTTTTTTTCCTTCATTTATTTTCTTCTTTTTTTAATTTATATTTTTTATATTTTTTTATTTTTTTTCACAATTACAAAAAAAAAAAAAAGGAAACAAAAAATAGGGAAACAAAATACACCACCTTCATTTCTATCTTACTATCCCTACCAAAACTCAGCAATGTGCTCGATAATGTATAAACAAAGATGACATGGTAAATGAGAGATGGTGATAACAACACATGAAATGAGTAATGATATATTGTATGCATAAATCTGCTAGAAATTAGGTTGGGGCACATAAGTGTGCTCCCAAGCTACATAAAATCTAATCTCATTTGAAGATGTTTCACTCTTCAATGACACATACTACCACCTCGAGACATCAAACATTCCTTTATAGTGGGTATTCTCCTCATTGTACGATACTATTGGAAAGTCATAAAACTTTAAGATTAGATGAAACATGGAAATAAGAGTGAATACTTAATTGCCTATGACTGCTTCTTCATTTGTATTTTTTGCTAAAGATAAAATAAAACAAACATAAATAGATGTAAAAGATTAAACTAATATTCCCTTGTTATCTAAAACAAAACATCCAAAATATCTTTAGTTCATTGGGTCACATTTAATAGGAATAAATATTGGATTGATGTATGTAGTACATAATAGACACATATGTGGAAATTCCCTCAAAATATCAGTTGAGTTTACTTTCCCATCAGACAACATACTTCTTATTTCAATGGCTACTAAGTTGGTTTCTAATTAATAGAATGTCTATTAAAATAGTAGATGCATAGGTATTCTCATTGCTACATCTACTCATTACACCTTTAATCTTTTTTGTGTCTCATAAATGCTTCCATGAAATATTTATTCTATAATACAAAAAATATAATTGTTTCTTTTATGTCTCAATATATTTTAATCATATAAAACTTTGATAAATTTTTTGATTAAAAATTAAAATTGCAGGCAAAATGAGTCATTGCCTCTATTTGGCAAGTGTCTTACACAACAAGAGCTACATGTTCCTTAGTTCTAATAATATGCATAATCATATGCTTGGATATTTGCACACTAATGTTTTGTCTATCTAGTTTGACATAGTAACAAATGAAAACAATTAATTTTTGAATTATAAAGTTTCACCATTGAAAGAAAATTTAGATTGAACCAGTAAATGTTATGCTAGCTTTGAAATAGTTTTTACTTTGCCATCGGTAGCATATTGGAATTATAAACATAATATTAGTGTGATGGTACAAAAAGTGGAGCCATGGAGATGATGGTGAACCATGATATTTTCCACTTGAAATGACAATTTTATCTATTTGAGTATTTCTTTGTCTTATAAATCACTTCATTCTGGCCATGATGACACGATTCTCATAATGAGGCAACAACTTGAATTTTGAAATGAAAGAAAACAACCTATCATTATTCAAGCTGGTCACATTACCTAATGAGATTTAAAAAAAAATACAGAATTCCAAAATACTTTTTTTTTATTTTTCCCAACACCTTGTGAAACTATCCAATAATAGAAACTTCCAAAAAGTGTATCTTATTTCTCTATCTTACATGTCTTCGGAACTATTGAGCAATCGAAAGGCTTATTTCTTAATTTTTGCAAGATCTTGTAAAATTATACATAGTATTGCTCCACTGATCAAAGCTCCCAAAGCTACACCATGTCAAATCCATTGACAAAATAGTATATTTCATGCACAATATTGTCCATAACCACATAAATGCATATGAAAATGCCTCTAATCATTATATTTTTTTTTTACCTTTTTTCTCTCTTCTCCTCTCTTTTTTAGTGCTTGTGATATTTCTAATTTTTCTTTCTTTTTTTTCCCTTTTTATCAAGCAAGTGAAAAAAATGAAAAAAAAAAGAGATGGACTAGTAGCCATGAAATGACCAAGTGCATTAGTATAGTATTAGTCTATTTGGTGTGGGTTAATTAGGGGTAACTCCTCATTCTCTTGGATAAATGGTCACCTATAAGGACTAAACTAGTGCATGTTAACTCTGAATCACTTTATAGCTATCAAAATACAAAATACAAAATTGTTAGGGTTATTTTGTATTATTTTCATGGTGTATTTATACTAAATCTGGGCTTTAAATAAAATAATATCAATAATTTGTAAATTTAATGAAATTTAAAGAATAATAGTAAAATTGGATGTTAATCAAGTATAATTGGTAGACTTTATGCAAAGTTAATTTGAAGGCAGAACAACAAAAGAAAGTAGTAATGTTTTCAATGTCAAGACTTATTTATACTAGCGCATGCATGTTGAGAAATCATGATAGTCTTTATTGGCCAACTCTATCACCTGATTGTTATAATATTTCATTGTATAACACATTCTTCATAGTAATTATATTATCTTGGAGTCACAACCACATTAGTTATAAAATATAATTTTGGATGAGACATTATTTTCATGTTGTGGTAACTAAGTGTCTCATTGCTACAGGTTTTAGTCATGAAAGTATTTTCCAATATCATGACATATTCATTATATAACCAAAATTGCTTAATACAAAATAATTTTTACTCATGACAAACTTTTCTTGCCAGGACTATTTATTCTAAAGAAAAACAACCTCATTCGTAGTATTCTTATCATTGTGACTTTGTGTTCTAAAGAATATTATCTTTGGTCGTATTATTCTTGTCACCATTACTATTTATTCTAGGGAAGAAGTTTTTCAATCATGATATTCTTGTCACCACAACTTCATGTTCAAGAGAGAAAATTCAATAGCCATAGTATTCTTTCCACTACAACTTTATGTTCGTAAGAGGAGATTAAATAGTCATGACAATCTGACCATTGTGACTATTTGTTCTAGAGAAGAATTATCTCAATCATGATATTTTTTTTTCATTGCAACATTTTATTCTAGTGGATATTCATAGAAATGATAGAGTCTAAACCTTAACTTAAAGTCGTGACTTTCAACTTGAAGAGCCACATAACAACTCTATAGAACCCCAATGATATGAAAGGAGACTTAATAGATTTTCATATAAAGAGAGGAGAAAAAATTTGCATTTCAAGGTCAAAGCCATGCTAATGCTAGGTAGATTGATTTCCAACCTATAATTAGGGATAAATTCAAGTCAAATACAAGCAAAATTTTATTATGAACTAGATTTGAGACTAATATCCTCATGCTGACTATCATTGAGTACTCTCAATTTGATGAGAAAAAATACCAAATATCTCACAAAAATTCTTTCCTAATGTTAAGAAAATAAGGATCTAGGGTTAGTTTATATATATGTATATGATAATTGTATTTATATATTATTGAATTGTGGTAATATTATATTTTGGATATTGATGTATATAAATATTATTTAAAATAAAGATTTAGAATTCCACTCTAATATAATTTTATGTATGTTAGCCATGAAGGATGATGATTGGTAAGTCACATGGCACACACATAAAGATTTAATCAGAAGGAAGTGATGACTCTTTGACTCTTATCCCTTGAGATGAACCTATGTGTGAAAACTTTAAATTTATGTAAGTTTAGTTGATAAGAATATGATACTAATAAAGCCAAAAGCACAAATAAATTATGACCATTATATTATGCATATTCTAGAAGAAATGACTTTCAAATGATGTGAGGATTATGTAGAATGTAAAACCTAGGGGTTTACCATAGTGTGAAAGTCCTAAATTGGCTATGATGGATGATGATAAATATTCTAGTACTAAAACTTATTATTTTTGAAAAAGTTCCAAAGCTTATTGGGCAATTATTTTTCTTCAATAGAGTTTCACAAGTATATGGGTCATACAAGTAGAAAAATAGACATAAGTCCACATATTGATCTAATAGAAATTGTGTAAGTAGTTTGACCAATCAATAATTAATTAACTACTGATCTAGTTAAGTAAATATACTTAGGTTTTGTAAAGATACTTAGACTCTCAAGTTGAAGACCTCTCCTATGTCTCATTTTTGCCTACCCATAGGAATGTCATATCAGAGTGTTGATTCTTCATCAAATTTGTCTCTACTTCTTTATATTGCTTCTACATTAGATTTTAGAAATGATGAGGGGTGAATTATTTGGCCTGAGAATTCTCTTTTGAAAATTGAGAATTAACTTTTCTAAGATCTTACCCACATGGATCTTATAACCTTTCACCAGGGCTAAGAGCAAAATAACCATATCTTGAGTGATGATGAAAGGATAAAAAGTTAGCTACAAACTAGAGCAAAAAAAGTAGAACTAAATCTTGCTATCTTTTATGATTTCTTTCCATATTAAGTATTCACTTGAAATTTTAGAGAAAACTCTCAAAGTCCCTCTTCCATCCATCAACATCTTGATCATTGCCTTATAGTTTGGTTGCATCTTTAGAGATTTGAAAGCCATACCAACCATGGTCCCTTGTAATCTAAATATGTTATTTATAACTTCTCTATTAAAACACACCCAAAATCTTCATACATAGTTTCTCTTATTTTGCATGTCTTCTAGGTTGGAGTAAAACTTTTTTATGATAGTCACATTCCCCAATTCCATGCGGGTGTATAATCAATCCCATTTTCTTTTCTCTATTATCAATTGGAAAGGTAGGATTACCTCACTTACCAACAAAACTTTTCTTAGATAGAATATAAATCATCTATTTCTTTCCCCTTCTAAAAGAAAAATCAATTTGGGCACTACAAATTTAGAGGAAGTCTCGGTGGTGGGTTATTTCTATCAATTGTCTTTAGCTCTGTGACTCGATAGCGGGTTACTTCTATCTCCTTTGTTTCTCTCACCTGAGTCTCCTTTATATTCTTACACTTAGTTTAAAAATTAATGTCTTCTCCTCCATGGTAACTCAATTCTTCAAAAAAATTTAGTGTCATAGTGAAATTCATCATAGCGGAGAAGAAGAAGAAATGTGTCACAAAAAAATCAGGGTTAGTATTTATATAGAGTTAAAGTTGAGTCAGAGCAAATGAGAATGCTTCAAAGACCTTTCGCATGGCCATGGCCTTTCTTTTACAAATAAAATTGAAGTGGGGTTTGAGTGCCATGACCATGTTTGATTTACAAGAAAGTCATATTTAGGTTTGACTATCATGACTTCATTTGTCATCTGAGAAAGTCATGTCATGGTTTGAGTGACATAATTTTTTTTTGGGTTTCTATGATGTATAAGTGTTTAAGTGTATGTATATGTAAAAAACATTATTACATTACACAACATAAAAAGTAAATTTTTGGGTTGTCTTCCAGGCAATACTATATTTAATATCCATAGCTAAATCATGATCAAAACTCCAATTCAATTAGTAATTTCAGTGGTCTAGGCAAACTTTTTAGTATAATATATCTTCTTTGCTTGTCTTATTGAATTCTCATTCAATATCAAATCATCTATCAAATTATTTATTTTCTTGAATATTATTAAATGAATAGTATGAATTTGTAAAAAAATCATGAGATTATTGCTTGTGATCACCTTCAATAAGATAGTGACTTGTTGTTGAGTCACAACAACATGAATTTATCATTGGATCATTTTTGTCATGGCTTTGGAATAAGTAATTTCTTTTCATCTAAGTTTCTATTTCATAAATATTATTACTTTATCTCCTACCATGACTTCTTTCATTGATTTACCATGTAAAGTTGTGACTTCTTAAAAAGTTGACATTTTTATTACAACAACCATCTCCTCACTTTCCTTCTTATATTCTTTGATTGTTGTCAATACCTTTTCTTTCTTTTCTAGAAAATCAATGATTAGTAGTGAAATTTCTTTCACTTTTACTTCTTATACAATCTCAAAAATTTTGTTAGTAATTTTTTATTGTTCTTAAATTGATCATTTCGTCATTTCAGCCTCTTCCTTTGTATCATTTGGGTAAGTTGACTTTGAAAAATATCACGACTATATAATAGTCCTCTTTCTCAGATCATTTGTACTATTTTATTCACTTCAAAATACTTCAAGTTCATTGCCTTTTCTATCTTGTTTTGAATAACAATCTTCCATGAAGTTCTTCAATCTAAAATTTACTTTTTATCTATTGGTTATGCATCGAAGGCTTCCATCAATCTTCTTGGTCATCTCTTATAATCTATAAGATTTTGTATAGATTGAATTTTACTTATACTTCACTCACATGATATATGAATTGACCCTTCTTGATATCTATTAATGTCTATCTAATAGCTAAAAATAACCATCTCAAGATCAAAATAGTATAATAGTCTTCTCCATATTTAACACAACAAAATCAATAGGAGATATAAATTTTCCAAGCTTGACTAAAACATCTTTGAAAATGCCCCTTAGAAATATGATTGATCGGTCATCCATTTGAAGTGAGAAGGATGTTGGAGTAATTTTACTAATGTCAACCTTTGTATTATGGAAAATGACATAAAATTAACACTTGATACCAAATAGCATAGTGCCTTTCAAAAAGTATATTCCCTAATAATGCATGAAATCATAAAACTCCTCATATCTTTCATCTTTCTAGAAAGTTTAAGTTGAATGATTGTACTAACTTTTAAGTCATGTTCACCATTCCATATATTTTTAACTTTCTCTTTCTACTCATGATATCCTTAATGAACACCATGCAACGGGGTATCTAGGTTAAAGCTTCACAAAAAGAAATGTAAACTTCCAACTTCAAGAAGATATTGAGAAACCTCTCAAATTGCTCATCTAGCTTCTCCTTACTAAAATATTTCTGAAAAGGAAGGTTATGTTAGATATTTTGTTTACTAGTTGCATAGTCATTATGTGGCACATCCTTTTATCCATTACTTTGGGTAATTTACATTTCCTTCTCTATTTCCACTTTTTTAATGTATCATGGCTGGAGGCACGAGTAGGGCAATACGTTCTATATATACTGCAACTTTGAAAAGTGTCATCTCAGCAAATATTATTGTGTTGGGTATTGTGACTTAGGAAAATATCACAACTTCATCAGTCATAATTTTCTCATTTATTTCAAGATCTCTTTTGCCTTTTTCTTATTGCCACTCTTTGGATTCACCTTGGTATCGCTTAGAAATCCATTTATGCTCATCTCTTTCAACAGATAGTACTAGTTACTAAAGTTGATTCTCAGTAATCTCAATCACCAAATTCAGATGTTCTAGTCTTATTTCAATCCTTACATCCATTTTTTCTGTAGATCTTTCATTTACTTTGTCACCATGAGTATCATAAGAATGTTATATTCAAACGATGATATTTCTACTTCTATCAAGTGGTTGTAAATAGTGCACATGACTCCTTGCATTTGGTATCATATTGAGTTAGTCCCAAAATTTTTCTAAAATTTTTCCATGTTCTACTATACATTTCCATAAGTACCATACACCAAACTCGCATGATTTCTTCTATTTGAATGATAGTGTGTAGGTGTATTATTGGGTTGAAATACAAACCATTTGTTCTCCAAAATATTGGCTTCCTTTTCTTGATACATGCGGTCAGAATTAGTTATTTCTTATAATTACAAAATAATAATTTCTCACGCACTAACTCATTTGTCATTTTGGGCTCTAAATTTATTGAAAAATATATCCATTTTTATTTCTATTAATGTTAATCTATCCAACTCAAATACTCTAGTTTGCTTCCTTCCAAATACTTAGTCATTCAAAGTTAGATAGTTATTCTTTGTTAGCTCTTCAAATAGAAATTATGCTTCATCGAGTGATAAAACCACTCAAGACCGCATCAATTGTGGACCTTATCATGTAGTTTAAAGTAAATAATTCAAATCAATGTTGTCATCTCTTCAATAGTTTTTTGAATTTATCTCAAGTTTCATTAAGCATCTTTTACTCCTTTTATCAAAATTGATTTATCTTTCCTTTTAGTTTAGAGGTGATTTGAGGTGGGAAGAACTTAGTGAGGAAAGCTTGCCCATGTTCATCCAAACTCTCAATTGATCCTCTAAAAAGCTTGCACAAGCATTATTTCTCAAAAAAAAAATAGAAGTCTTAACCCTATCATATCTGGGCTAACTCCATTCATCATCACTATAGTGCATAATATTTAGTATGCCAAATATTAAATATCACTACTTATTTTGGTGAGCATACTTTAAATGTTTCATGAAAAAAGCTTTAAATAAAATAATTTTATAAAATTATAATTTTGATGAATTATGATAAATAATAGTAAAATTATAAAGTTTTTGTGGGAAATATAAGATTCAGTGAAATTATTGACAAGGAGGGGAACGAAAAATTATGTAAAGTCTTAATATTTATCTTGTTACAATATATGTACTCCTTCAATAGTATATAGAGTAGTTTTGACATATATTCTTAACTAAAACTCTATATAATTAGTTATTATAATTTTTTATATATCATGATTCTATTATCTCATTGACACTATTATTTTATTTTGCAACACATTTTTTTTTGGGTCTGACACTTTCTTAGAGTTATAGCCGCACTAACTTGGTAATAAATGACTGATATTAATTTTATGTATTAGTAGCCAAGTTTCCCACTAGTACTAAAAGTTATGGAATTCTCCAACACCATGACTTTTTCTTTCTAAAACCACAAATACAAAGGCAAATATCATGATAATTCTCCATAACTATGATTTTTGGCTATAAATAGTTACATAGAGCATGTACTCAAGCTAGAGGTGTCAAACGGGCCGGCCCAGCACGGCACGGCCCGTTTTTCACGTGCCCAGCCGTGCTACTGTGCCGTGCCGGGCACGGCATGGTTTTTTAAATTCGGGCACGGCACGGCCCGTGGGCACGGGCGCCCGGCAAGGCAGGGCAGGCGGGGTGGGCGGGTCGGGTCTGTTTGGACCCGACCCGCGGTCTTTTTACCGGGGGGGGGGGGGGGGGGGGCGGGGGCCCGGTTGGGTCACGAGTCACGACTCAGTGAGTCGTGACCGTGAGTCGCGACTCACGACGCAGGCACGCGGGCCGGCGTGCCGGGCCAGGCACGGCACGGCACGGCCCGGCACGGGCCCGGGCACGTTTTTTTATCGTGCCGGGCCGGCCCAGGCACGGCCGAACCGTGCCGTGCCTCGTGCTGGGCCGGGCCGGCCCGGCCCGTTTGACACCTCTAACTCAAGCCCTAACCATTTTTAGAGCCATAATTTCTTGCTCTAGAGAAAAGGCTAACGCTATGTCGATTTCGAGTGTCATAACTTTAAGTCATATCAAAGAATTACATGAGCTATAACTATTCACAATGTCATAACTTTATGTTATAGAAAGAAAATACATGAGTTACAACTATTCCCTAGTGCCTCAATTTCATTTTATAAAGAACAGATACACAAGCCAAAACTATTCCTAGTGTCATGGTAATTTAATAAATGAAAGAGTCTTATACCAAATTAAATCTATGGTTATTTCTTAGTACCATGAATTCCCACTTAAAAATGTACAGAGATACATGAGTATAAAATTGAGACTTATACCAAATAAAAAAAGTTGTGAAATCAAGAAAAAAAGGGATAAAGTTCATGAAAGAAAGAAAAGCTAAGAGGGGGTGAATTCCACCAAATCCTAGGATGGACCAATGAGTAAAGATGTGATGCAAGACACAAGTTTAAGGCCTAAGAGGGGCATAAATTCTAGACCCACTTAGGGGTTGATTTGAGTGCACTAAATGGAAATTATGCGTTTAGGGTTTTGAATCCTAAATTTTCTTGGCATATATCATTGGTATTGGAATTGTATTTATACTGAAAGCTATTTAATTATTGTTAATCTTTTTTTGAATATATTTTATTATTTCAAATATAAGTGTTATGTATAGTAGATGATTTGGTGTGTAGGTTAGACTTACTCATAAAATATCAAATTAATAATTCTTATAGAATATAAGTCTACTATTCATAATTAAGATGGAGTTGGACTCAATGTGTTAAAATGGCACATTCAAGTGCCAGTTATGGGCAACTTGAATGTGTATAGTTGAAATTTTTTGAAATTTTAATTTTTGATTTATTATTATTCAAAATATTATATTTACATATCAAAATAATATAATTAAAAAGCATGTTACATATTTATATTGCACCAGAAATTGAAATGAATTAAAACCAAATCAATAATTAAAAAAATTGATTGACAACTGCTCTAGTCAACTCAAATATATATACCTTATGATGCTTGACATCCTAAGATATTGATTAAAAAATATATATTGCTATATATATATATATATATATATATATATATATATATATATATATATTGATTGACATAGTATCCAAATTTCTTGTTTAGGCCCATTAACAAATATATATTGCTAAATTCTTGTGGTCTACTAGGCATCATATGATATTTTAGTGAATTTCTTATGTTTTCAAATGCGAGAAAATAACTTTCATTCCTACTTGTACTATTAAATTAATAATGTAACACATACATTAAATATTAAAATTTTTTTAATAGCCTATCTAATAGTTTTGACAAACATATTAATTATGACTATTATTCAAATTATGAAGTATAATAATAAAAATTTTATTTTGAATCTCATATTCCCTAAAGTCCTTTTATATGGTAAGTTCATCATGAGGATGAAGGTTTTTAGTATATCCTAAAATTTTTTTATTTAGTTTTTAATTTGAATATACATGATGGGTAGTGAAGTATGCGAATGATGCATCATAACAACTAGTCAAGATATCAAACATCATGGACATGACACAACTATATTTTCTAAATTCATTATTTATTAATTATTTTTCTAACTTATAATATTTTATTATATCATTCATACTATTATACTTAGGAATCCTAATGATAAAAAGACTAGAATAGGTCTGCATAATATTGATTATCCTAGGATTTTCTAAAAATATAATCAAAAGACCAATGATCATAATCAATTTGACCATGCATTCTATCTCAAAGTCATTACGAGAAATAATGATGGTTAATAAAATTGAACTTGATCCAGCTTTAAATGCCCCCCACTTCAAATGCCCCCCACTTCAAATGCCCCCCACTTCAAATGCCCCCCACTTAAGGTGACTAGTCCCAAATATACTCCTACATATATATATATATATAAAATATATTATGCCAATTCTTTTTTAATACTTTTAGAATTTTTATTTTTTATTATATTAAAGTAAGTCCATACTACTGAAGTTAGACTAGTTTTAGGTTTTTTAGAAAAATGACTCAAAACCATATTGTAGAGAACTTAGTTTTTGCCTCGGACCTTTCAGTTGGATAATTATTATTATCTATATTTACATTTAATACAATATCATTAAATTCACTATTTTCCATATTTTTTATCTTTTTCCTAATAATAAAAAATCTAAAAAATATCATAAAATAATAAATAAAAAAATTTGTGTAACTTAATCATATAAATTTATTTCATAGTCATAGTCCACTATCCACCTTTTTTTTCTAAACTTGTTTGGCCAACATTAATAAAAAATAATAAAATTAAGCACTACACAAAGTATCACAACATAAAACAAAAAAGATGAGATGAGAGGAAGAGAAAAGGAGAGGAGGAGGAGAGAAATGAGAAAGAAATTCAAAAATATCTATTCTCTATTTATTGAAATTTTTAATATTAAAAGTATATATTTTTTTAAATAAAAAATGGATAGAAACCCAATAGGCATCAGATTTTTTATATAGCCATTGGAAAGAAATTTGATAGCTACAATTAAATAATAGTAAAATTTAATTTTTTTTCTAACATGATAGCAAGAGGCCGTGCTTGTCACTTTCCATGTCGTTACTCATTACGTGAAAAGAAAATGAGCATCATACATTAGTTGTGGCCCATCATTAGCAGGGGTGAAGTGATGACTAAGCTAAGCGGTGCCATGGAGGATGTGTTTAAAAAAACCTATTCTCATGACATGTGGCCCATGACCCTTACCTGGTCATGGGTCATCATGCCTATGGACCTAGCAAATGGGCTAGGCACGTGGATTTTGCCTTAGGATAGCACAATCCTAGTCTAGATACTATTCTAGATCATGTTGTGCCATGCTAGATATGACTAATTTGGGCTGTGTCTCATGTCATTCCTAGGTCATCCAGTCCACTTGATACCTATATGTTAGACATATCATCGGTAATATTATAGCATAGGATTTTAGTAGGTTTGTCTTGACTATTGAGAATGATAAAATTCTGATTTTTATGCTAATACACTTATATGTATTGAATATGACCATCATGATGTAATTATTTTATACTAACATATAAAATAAAATATGCCTTATTATTATTATAAATACTATTACTCTTAATCTTGAAATAATTGATAAATATGCACATATGTTACTAGTTATTTTGATTAATAAAAAGTGATATCTATAAATAGATTAATAGACTCAATGAGTTGGATAACTTTATCAGATATATGGTGAATATTAATTTTTTGATAGAATCCATGTCTATCAAAAGGATTGAAAATATGCCATTGAAGATATTTATAAGTTTTGATATTATCAAACCTTATAGGTAAGTTTTAATCTGACATATCAAATAAGGTAAATAGAAAGTCTCAAAAAAAAATAATAAGAGATGAATTAAATTAAATTGTCTGTAATTTAATTTAATTGTCGAGTATCTATAATCTTAACATTAATTATTTAATAAGTATTAAATAATAATATGCTCAAATTATTTCGAATAAGTAAGAGTGTATAATTATAATTATACAGCAGAATAAATTATAATTAATATAAATAATATAACATAATTTAATTTGGGAGCCTTGTTATAACTTTGTTACTCCACCTAATTTAATCAGCTAGGCAATATCCCAAAAGGTCATTAATAAGAGTATATCATCAATTTAGATCTATAAGAACATGGGTCGCACAAGCACCACAACAGACTTCCATCTAAATATTGATCCCATATATATTGTATTTCTAATTTGATTATTCAATAGTGAAACAACGCATTTAAGATAATAGATACCCAAATTATTAAATAATCGTAAGTCAAAAGTTTATTAATTTAATATATGTGATACCGTTAAGTCACTCAAAATAGATTATGTCAGATATAGAATGAATGTTATGGTATTGTGTAATGATCCCTTACACTAATGGCATACAAGGTGATTATCATAATTGAGTTCTTTCCTATGGTGATCATTTCATCGTTGTCCACTTAATACATCATCATTGAGATAAAAAATCATCTCTATATGAAAGTCATTTAAAATCACATTTCATTTAGACAATTTTATCAATTATCCTTGATGGTTACTTCATTTTTACATTCTTATTCTCTAGTTTCCATTGTCATTAAGACCTATAATTGACATAATTTAGAAACATTCTTACTTTTGGCTTCATAAGTACCATACTTGTATAATTAACATATATTTTTCTTGAGTTTCACCAGTGAAATCCATATGACTAAAAGTAGTTAACAAGAGTTGTTACTACCTTATGAGTCATAATATACTCATGCTTGTCCAAAGAATTAATTGTCACCATCCTTTTTAGTAATGATACAACTCCCACACTAAAGGTGAATTTATTGAGAGAATGTCCTATATAACATCTATATCAATTAAGAACTAGTTTCTTTACAAGTTATACAATAGATTGGCAAATAAAAATATTTATACTTTCATCTTTATAAGTGTCATATTTAAGAAAATTAATACCCAAATTTCAGAGTTTAATGTATAGGTTTATCTTATGCATCTCAATCAGCAAAATTGTCACTTCCGTCATATCATATGTATGAGTAAGCTTCATAGTTTAACTTTTACCATCCACCAAGATAATCTTATACAAACTCACCAATAGCCAAAACCTTAATTCAAATTCAATTTACTCACCATCCATTAGTATTCATATATAAATTAAATCAAACTATTCATGCACTCATAAATCATCTATCCCTAGACTAGGCTAGTTTGGTCATATGATGGATTAGTTAAAAGCATAATCCACTATTATTCATATATAATTAAAACTAATTATATCATATAATTCAAAGTATACAAACCCTAGACTATGCTAGTTTGGTACAAATTTTCAAATCTATCTTTAAAGGAGAGGGATTTTAGAGTTGTGCCCCCAACTCTAAAGATTGACATAAATTATCTATCCCTTACTTGCTTATGGAATCTCTAAAGAGTATGAAATTCACTCTTATGGTATATAGATATTATGACTTTGTTTGTTGCATGAGAGAGAATGAGAAGTAATAAGTGTTTTTTAAAAATTATTCATCTTCCAATTTTAAACTCAGGTAGCCTTGCACTACTTTAAGTAGGAAGTCATGACTTTTAGAAGAAAGTCACTATTTCAACCATTATATTTTTAGCTTGAGCTCGCAACTCTAGAAAATAACTATGTTTCTAGCTAATTTCTTGATCTTTCTGTAATAAAATGTCATAATGCTAATGACCATGAATTGGGTTTAATCTCTCTATAACATAAAGTCACGATACTATTAAATAGATATGGTATCATGCCTATATTTATTTGTAGTCCATAGAGGCCATGACACTATAAAGTAGCTATGGAGTAGATATGACTTCTCATATTATTATATTGTCAAACATTGTGTGGAGGTTGAGGCATTAGCAAATGGTGTTTCTTGATATATATATATATATATATGTGTGTGTGTGTGTGTGTGACCATGGCACTAAGAAATAACCATAGTACTAAGAAGGTCTTTTATATGTTGGATGTGGTCATGGCTCTAAGAATTATGATACAAAAGTAACTTTTCATATCTTTTAAGTGTCTGAGGCACAATGTGTGGTTGTGACACTAATCTTTTCTTTTCCTATATAATATATTGTCGTGATATTGTTAGGATGTTGTGACATTAGCATGTACCTTTCACGTACACATTATGGCTATGCTACTATTAAAGACAAGAGTCACAGCCTTAGAATTGGTCATACTCGAGTATTATCCTCTAGAATATTTAATGACTCAAAAGTCATAACTCTGAATAATTTTGGCATGAGTAATTGTGACTATAATTTTTTATAGCTTAAAATTCATGGCTTTGTAAAAATAGTTGTGGATATAACTTGAGACTACTAAATCATATAATAATAAAGTTGTGGCATTGTAAAATTAGCAATGATATTAAATACTAGTGAAGTATTTGGTTGCTATGATGGAGAATTAATATATAAGTCATTTAAATTTTGTGAGCTAAGTATGGACTCAATGATAATATCAGAGTCATTGAAAATATCTCATGTAATTGAAAGGTTATGTTAATGAATTAGTGGGGTTGTGACATACAAGAATTGCCTAGACTAAATTAGATAAAGTTTTGGCTAATAATGGACACCAGAACTACCGAAGACTAATTGATCTACCCCATTTGCTAAATAGCTCAAAAAACATCTTTGATTTTATGAATAAAACTTTCCAAAATACCAAAACTCATGAAATCAATACATATTAGCATTATTTCCATTTTTGCACATCATTATCAATCATCAAAATACATAAGACTATTTGATAATTTGAATACTAAATAAACTCACACATTAAAATAATTTCTCATCCCCGAGTAATAGCTTCTCCCTCCAAAAATAAAATTCATCATCACAAAAAATTGTTATGACTAGGTTTAAGTGTCATAGGGTCTATAAATAGTGGAGAAACTCTAAGTGAACATGTTGATAGTCATGGTGCGGTTTGAGTTCCACAAATGTATTTGTGGGTTATTAGATATGTGCATTTATTTATATGGTGGATATAGATATTTAGTGCATCATGCATGCAAAAAAAAAAATTTTATGGTGCCTTTTAAGCATTACTATGTTTTACATCCATAGCTAGACTATCGAAGCCTCTTTAACTCTATTGAATCTTTGATGTTCATGTGATCTTTTTAGTATACTATTTCACTTTCTTCTTGTTGGTCTCTTCATTTAGTCTTTCTTTAGTTACACTTGTCTCTAAGGCTATTTATTCATTTGATGTCGTGACTTTAGTGAATGTCATGGCTCATTCTTCTTTGTTTTAATATCCCTTTTCATTTTGGATTCCCAAAGTCATAATGTAGAGTACTGCCATAGATTTGCCTAAAGCTTTTCTTTTCCTTTTTCTTCTTGCATCTCCAAAATCATAATGTTGTACATAGCCACGACATTGCCCTACACTTTTTATTTACCCTTTTTTTTATAAATCTATAGTTTTGGCACTACACATAGCTGTGACTTTGTCTCTAGGCTTCTAATAGACTAATTCATTCTATATCACCTAAGTCATGGTGTTGGACATAACCATGATTTTATATCTTTTCTTGGCCATTTTCATTATGGAATGTCTAAGTCATGATGTTGAGTACTACCATGGTTTTGTCTTTGTATATTAGCTATGAAGATTATTTCATTCATTTCATCTTCTTCTTAAATAGTTGAAGCTACATCATCAAATTTCTCTTAAGACATTTTTTTCACAACTATCTTTGTATTGGCTACAGATGATGATAGCCAATACGAAGCTATGTCATCAATTTTATTCGTATTGGCTATAGAATAGTTGAAGCTGTGTAATCAATTTTTTTCACAACTAACTTTTTATTAGCTACAGAAGATAGCCAATACCTTCGTCATCAATTCTTTTTCACAACTATCTTCGTATTGGCTATAAAAGATAGCCAATACGAAGCTATGTCATCAATTTTTTTTCACAACTATCTTTGCATTGGCTACAGAAGATAACCAATACAAAGCTATGACATCAATTTATTTTCACAACTATCTTCATATTGGTTATAGAATAGTTGAAGCTATGTCATTAATTTTTTGTTCAGACTCTTCTATTTTAATAATTAAGGCTATAGCTTCCATGTCTTCTTCTAAAGTGTCAATCGTAACTATTTCCACCTTAGCTATAAGGATTTAATGAAACACTCTCTTTAGACTTTAAATAAATTTTCTTCTCTCTTTCTCTCTACTATCTCATTATTTAATCTTCATTATCATTGATTCTTCTCAAGTCTCTTGATAATTCATTATGTTTAGCTATTCAATAAGATACTGAAAATGGTTGAGATCCATAATAAGTCATCTTCTCATTCCTTCCATATCCCCAATGTCCATAATTTTTTTCTTGCTAATAATAGGGTTAATAATGGTTTTCATAAGGTTCAAAATAGAAGTTAATTCCTTGAGAATGATAAGTCTCATTGTAATTATGGTTTAGAATATTCTTTCTCATTGGTGTAATTTTCTCAAAATATCTTTCATATGCTTTTTTATCCTCTCATAGCTCTTTAGAAAAATATTCTAGGAAGTCTTAGCAAGTTTGGCTACAAATTCTGATTCTATATATGGGTGGCTAGAAAGACTAAAAAAAAGAAGAAGAAAATACAAGAAATTTAAAAGATAACTATCCACTTTAAAACAAGTTAACTTGATTTACCTTTTAGATCTAGAAATATTTATCAAACTTAATACTATTTAAACTAGTAAAAAGGAATTATATTTTTACAAGAATAATTGCACAAATTCATATTGACTAACCAAACTAAATAATCATTGACAATGTTGCCAAAAATATATTATGACTTTGTTATTCCATCTAATTTAATCGGTTAGGTTACGTCCAAAATGCACATTAACAAGAGTATTTTGTCAACTGAGATCCACAAGTGCATGGATCATACAACTAGTATTATAAACTTTCATCTAGATATCAATATCACAAGAATTATATCAATAGTAAGATTGTTAAAAAATCATTGGTCTATGGTTTATTCATTTAATCTATGGGTTGGCAACAAGTCACTCAACATATATTATGTTGGACATAGAATGAATATTGGGATGTTGTTTAATGACTCCTTGCTCTAATAAAATATAAGATGATTAACACTGTTAAGCCATTCCCAATGGTTCTTCCCTAATAGCCGTCCCATCAGTATGTCACCATTGAGACAATAATTTATCTATGCATGAAAGGTATTCATAATCTCATAATTTTTAGGTAACTTCATCAACTACCCTTATAGGTACTCTATATGTACATTATTATTTTTTGGATTTTATTGTCATAATTACCAATGATTGATATGATTTTTTAAGTATTTACACTTTCAACTTATTAAGCATATACACACATAATTAACATATGATTTCCTTAAGTTTCTTAGGTGGGAAGCATATGAGTAAAAATAGTTCACAAGGACTATCACCACCTTTTGAGTCACAACATATTTGTACATGTCGCAAGGATTACCGATCACCATCATCCTCGATGATGACTTGACTCCTACACTAAAGGTGAACCATTTGAGAAAATACCCTATATAACATCCATCCTAATTGAGAGCTAGTTCCTTTAAAATATGTATAATAGATTGAGATGTACAAGTATTCATACTTTCAGATTTATAAGCATCATACTTATGACAATTAACATACCCAAATTTTTGTGTTCAATATATAGGTTTATTCTATGCACCTTAATCAAAAGGGCAATCACTTCTTTCATATCATATGCTTAAGTGAGCCTCATAGTTTACCTGTTACTATCCACCACAATAATCTCTCACAAACCCTCCAATATTTAAAATCCTAATTTAATTTTATTTAGACATGATCCATCAATATACATACATGAAATAAATCAAACTATTTATGCTTTCATGATTAAAAAAAATTACATCACATAATTAAAATTACATGAATTCTAGACCATACTAGTTTGGTAAAAATTCTCGAATCTTAGAGGAGAGGGGTTTGAGAGCTATACTCCCAACTTTATAAATTTTCATAAAGCATGCATCCCTTACTTGCTTATGGAACCCTTAGGGTGTGAAATTAGCCCCTAGAGTTTATAGTTTCCATGGCTTTTCTTATTACTTAAGGGAGAAAGAGAAGAATTTAAAGTTCTTTGAAAATTCTTTTTTGTCCACTTTTATACTCGAGTGAACTTAACTTCCTCTAAGTAGGAAGTCATGAATTTCAAAACAATTTCACAATTTTGGCCTTCATCTCTTCAACTTGAGATTGTGCCTCTAGAAAATGACCACAACTCTATTTACAAGCAATGTCATGATGCTAGAAATGTCCATGACTTGGGCTTAATCTATCCATAATACAAAGTTATGGTACTATGAAATGGCTATAATTTTCATGCCTTTATTTATTTGTAGTCTATAAAAGGACACAATGCAGTGAAGTGACCACAAAATAGAGATGGCTTCTTATATTGTTAAATAGCCAAGGTTTTGTGTGGAGGATGTGATGTTGAAAAATGGTCTTTCTTGATATGTATGTGGTCATGATGTTAAAATATAGTCATGATATTGAGAATATCTTTCATATATTGGTTATGATTATGGTGTTGGGAATTAGTTATGGTGTAATAGTTACATTTCATATCTTTTAAGTATCTATGACATTGTGAGTGGCCATGACACAAACCATTTCTTCTCCAATATAACATATTTTGATGCCACTATTAGAATGTCTTGACATTGGCACTTAGATTTTGTGTACAAGTCATGGCTATACCTTCCTTTGAGGATAATAGTTATTGTCTTGGAAATAATCATACTCGAGTAATATCTTCTATAATATTTAGTGTCCTAAAAGTTATGACATTGAATAATTGTTGCTGCATTGGCATGAGTAGTTGTAGCACTATAATTTTTTGTAACTCAAAATTTATGGATTTATAAAAACTGCCACTACTTTAACTTGAGCATACTAAGCTATATAAGATAGTCATGGTATTATGAAATTGGCCATGATCTTGAGGACTAGTGAAGTACTTAGTTGTTATGATAGAAAATTAATGTCATAGGTATTTATATTTTCTGAGCTAAGTATGACTATGACTCCATGATAGAAAATTAATGTTGCATAATAGAAAGATTATGCTAACAAATTTCTATGGGCATGATGCATAAGAATTCCTCTTGACTAATTAGGTAAAGTTTTGACCAAGAATGAATGCTGAAACTATAAGAGATTCAATAATCTAACCCCTCTACTAAAGTCATACAAAAACTTTTTCATTTCATGAATATTCATCAAAACTCTCTAAAGTAAAAAAATAATAATGAATTCAATACATATAAGTTCAATTTCCATGTCTACACATCATTATCAACCATCAAAATATATAAGAATATTCAATAATTTGAACATCGAACATATTAAGTGGAGTTCATTCTAGCATATTAAATATGTTAAGTGGAAGGTCTCAATGAAATAATAAGAAATTGATTAAAATAAGTTATCAATAATTTAATTTAATTAAAAAATAATTTAATTTAATTGATGAATATCTATAATCTTAACATGAAGAGTTTAATAAGTATTAAATAATAACAAGCTGTAATTATTTCGAATAAGTGATGTTATATAATTATAATTATGTATTAGAATGAATTATAATTAATATATATAATAACATAATTTACATTGTAAGTTTGAAATCTTATTTAAGTAGGGTTCCTTCCATAGCCTTTATTCAGTGCCATAATAATTTTTTTTAATTATAATTAAAAATTTTATTTATTTGTTTAGAGTATATATGTATATAAACTTAGTAATAAATTTGATTAAAATCATATTAATTGATTTTATTAAAATCTAATTAATTGATTTAAATATAAAATCAAATTAATTATTTGATTATATATATAGAGGTGTCAAACGGGCCGGGATGGGCCGGCCCGGCCCGTTATTTTAGGGCACGATCGTGCTTCCGTGCCGAGCCGGGAACGGCATGGTTACTGTACCATGCCGGGCCCGCGCAGGCTTGCCTGTCCGAGCATTTTGGGATACGGGGGACCGCGGGTCGGGTCGAATCAGACCCGACCCGCGGTCTTTTTTTATGGAGGGGCATCATGGGGTCGAGCTCACGGGACACCCGGCACGGGATAAACTCGTGTCGGTTTGCCGTGCCGCGGGCCGAACCGTGCCGGGCCTGGCACGGCACCGGCCCGGCCCGGTTGACACACACATATATATATGTAATAAATAAATATAGTCTATAAATAATAATTTAATGTTAAAATAAAAATGTCACATCACTTTTTTAAAGATGATGCGATGCATTTTTCTTTTGTTATTTTTTTCAATTTTAATGGCATAGGAAGAAAATGCCCACTTCCTCTTCCTCACACAATTCATAATAGGAATAGAAGAGAATACTTTGGTTTGCAAATAGAGCTTACAATTAAGGTATGCCTTCAACATCGTTACCTTAGCATTCATTCCAAAAACATAAATGATTTAATCTATATGAATTATCATGAGAAGGGATTCAAACTCATAATAATTGAGAATCTAAAATTCTATGAAATATCTTTTGAATTATATAATATGAATTCCACCCCAATGTAAAGTTAAATTGAAGTTTATGGTTAGTATATTTTTTTAATGTATGATGGATATATAATTGATGCATTTTATATTTGTTTTATGTCCTGGTTTGGTTATTGATAAATATTATGTTTATTTATAACTAAATTAGGATTTTACTATTAGTAGGTTTATTTTTATAATCATAATGGATGATAACAAGTAAGCCACAAGTAAAACTCATAATTAATGGTAAGGAAGAACGAGATACCCCTTTCGATCATAATGCATAAGATAAACTTATACAACAAAACCCAAAATTGAGATAAGTTCAAACATTATGAGTATGGTGCATTCAAAGCTAAAAGTACGAATATTTTTATGTGATATTCCATTATTCATATATTAGATGAATTGACCCTCAATTGATGTATGAGTTTTATAGAATGGTTTCATAAAAATTTTACTTTTAGTGTGAAGTTGCATGTCATTGTGATGGATGATGATAGGTAAGTCATAAGACACATGTGAGTGGAGGTAGATGTGTCAGCCGTGCCTGGGCTGGCCTGGCACGAAAATTTCCCGTGCCCGGTCTCGCGTCGTGCCCGACCACGGCACAATCGTGCCGTGCAGGGCCGAGGCCAACCGGGCCTCGTGCCGTGCTTGGCCCGGCACGGTACCGTGCTTAATTTTTTTTTAAAAAAATTAGGGTTACTGGGCACCGAAACCCTAATTTTTTTTAAAATTAGGGTTTTGGGCGCGCCGAAATCCTAATTTTTTTTTTAATTTAGGGTTCGGCCCGACCGGGCCGAACCCGACGAATCGTGTCGTGGGCCCGTGCCGAGCTGAACCCCCAAAAAACCATGCCGGGACAGGCACGGCACGGTTACCATTCCGTGCCGTGCTTGGCCCGGCACGAAAGCCCGGTTGGGCCTGGAAAAAACGTGCCGGGCCGGCCCGGAACGGCCCATTTGACACCTCTAAGTGGAGGTGACTTATAAGATAGTGATAGCCCTATGAACTACTTTCTATTTTATGACTACTACTGATAAGATTTGAGGGAAGGCATTTTAATTATCATGAGTATGACACTTATGAATCCAAAAATACAAATACTTTCAATAATACTAGATCATTTCACATCTTTATCACACACGAGGTCATAGAATAAGAATACACATATTAAATAATTATAAAGGATAGTTGATGAGTTTCCTAAAAGATATGGATTTGTGAATGACCATTGAGCAGAGATGATTTTAGTGATTAAGTATCAAGGGGACAACTATAAGGAAACCATTAGTGAGGACCTAATATGTAATAACCAACTTAATTGCTAGTAGCATACTTGGGCATTCTTATAAAAATATAGGCTTTATTCTATAACAATGCTAAAAAACAACCAGAAAATTTAGATATACCATTTTTATAATGAAATGAATCAACCCTGAAATCTAAGAGTAATACCAAAAATCTAATTTTATTCTTCTGACTAAAGAAATAGTTGACTTACTATTGGTTGATTAAACTACCTATATAATTCTAATGGGATTGATATCTAGACAAAGGTTCACTTTACTACTTATAAGGCTAGTATACTTGTGGAACTAAGTTGGATTAGAGACTCTCACCAAACAAACTTTTAGAACATTACCTAATCCTAAAAATTAGGCATTGTAATGAAGTCACACACAACTCTAAGAAAGTCATGATGTGACTTTAAATCTTTTAATAATTATCCACCATATTAATATTTTTATACCATGGCTACTAGGTTAGGTTTCAACTCAAAGTTATTTACTTATATTTGTTACATCATAATCGTAGAGTAATTGTCCATTATTGTTGGGAACCAATAGTCTCTCAAGGTATGGTGAGGAATGGGCTATTGTATATCTTGTCCTTCACCACATTAGTTGTTTCTATTGCTACAATTACCTTCTATATTATCTCTTTGAACTCTTTATCTTAAGATTGTCATCCTTCTTCTCTCAATTTCTGGTTAAAGAGATATCAACTCAGTCCTAAAACTTTAGTACATATATTGTGTAGTGGCTACAAAAAAAAAGAAAAAAAAACAAAACATAATACGAAACAAACACTAAGCAATAATTATTATTTTAATATCTAAATTAAGAATTATCCTCTTTGTAAAGATAGTTACATCAACTAAAGTTGACTAATAAAATTAATTAATTCTTGAAAATAATACCAAAAATTTGCTGCGACTTTTTTACAATGCTATAACTTATTATTTTTGATATGATCCATAAGCTCATTAGGTAATTGTTTTCATTCAATGGAGTAATGCAAGTATTTATGACTTACAAATAGTAAAAATAGATATAAGTCTAGATATTGATCTCATAAAGAATATGTAAGTAGTTTGACCAACCAAAAATCAACTAACTATTTCCCAAGTTAAGCAGATATACTTGGGTTTTAGAAAGATACCTAGATCCAAGATTAGCTCACTTCTTTGTGTATAATGATATTTATTTAGTTATTGAGTAATATTGTTCTTGATTGTCAGAAAAATTCTAGATTTGTGTGAAAATGCTCTAGTGACCTCTAGGCATACAAGGTGATTATCATCATTGGATTATCACTACCAAGGATGATTCTCTTATATTTGTGCCCTCAATATCTCACCACAAAAACTACACATTAATCTATTTATGAGTCATTTGCACATCTACTCATTTTAGGTAATATACAACTTTCCTTAATGACTACTTTTAGTATGTATTTCTATTCTTCTACCTCTAATATCTTAAAGATATAAAATAATGTGATAATAAATATATTTTCATTTTCAACTTTGTAAGTACCATACTCACATAATTAATATACATCTTCACATGAATCTCACATATGAAAATTATACAAGAGAAAATGACTTGCATGATTGTTACCATTATATGAATCGCCTCTACTTACATGTATCCCATGACTTATCTATCACTATCTACCATGGCCAATACATGACTCCCAAAATATGATGAAACTCCTAAATTAGACATTTTACATAACCCCTATATCATTTGAAGGTTAGATCATCTAGGATGTGTACAATGGATTGATCATAAATATATTTGTGCTTTCGACTTCCTATGCATTTTACTCACAATATTTTAACTTATCTCAATATTATGTTTTCATATAGGTTTATTTTACATGTTAAGATTGGAAGGATTGTCACTTCCTTATCATCTTATCTCATTAGTATGTCCCATGACTTACATGTCACCTTCCACCATGACTAATATGTGTAACCTTATGATATTGTAAAAACTATAAATCTTAATTCTAAATAACATTTACATCCATTAGTATTCAACCCACAATATTAATTCAATATAAATATTATACATTCACATAATTATAACACAAGTATAATAAACTAATCCTAAATCCTAATTTAGCATTATATTGGAGAAGAATTCACATGAAATATTTGGAGTGACATTTCATTGAATTGATAGTTCCCAATGAGAGTCTTAGTGAGGATCTAAGTTTCAAAACATAATCTCAATCAATTCTTACTTGCATTTACTTGGGATTTTCCACTAATTATGGGTTGAAAATCATGTCGCCTAAGGTTTGGTTTGCTCTTGGGCTTGAAATTTGATTCCTGTCTTCCTCTTTTTACTCATTTTTTATGAAAAACTAAGTTTTGCTTTTATACTTTAGGGGTTAATGTGATTTTTTTTAATGTAGATGTCATGATGCTAATTTGAGGTAATGAATTTATTTTCTCATTGAATCTTTACTAGACTACAAAAGTCATGGTAACAAAGGATTGCCATGACACAAGTAACATCCTTTAGAGAAAAAAGTCATGATAGCAGAAATACCATGACTGATGTTTTTTTCTTTCTAGATCCTGATGTTATGGTGGTAAGAATATTATGATTAAGATAATTTACCCTATGGAATACAAAGTCACCATTGTAAGAAAGACTATGACATAAAAAAATATTCTCTAAATTAAAAAGTTATAGTAGCAAGAATTACTATGACCGAGGAATTTACTCTATGAATACAAAGTTATAGTGATAAGAATTTTGTGACTTAGACATTTATCCTTTAGAGTACAAAGTCATTGCAAAAAATAATACCACAATTGAAAATCACTTGGTATTATATAATTTTTTTGTTCTTTATTGATTAAGGCATGTTGCTAGAAAATGTTGTAACTTTTTGTACTATTGGGGTACTTGATTACTATGACATAAAAAAAAGTCATGACTATCATGTATTTTAGAAATAGTATGGTTGTGATTCCAATAAAATGTGGCAACCATGAAAATAGTTTTACAAAGTGAAAAGAATGTAACAACTTGTTTGTAGAGTTATGATATACAAAGATTATCATGATTTATTTATAAAGTCATGACCAAGAAAGACTGCTATAATTTCTCAATAGGCTTGTTAAAAGTATAACTAAGTCATGATATAAGAAATATCATAAATCTAAATTACTTTTCTCCCCTCCAATTCATCAATCCACCAAGTTTACTAATTTCTCTCAAAATACATCTGTTTTCACTAATATTCTTCTAATATTATCAAAATAAATTTTTAGTGAAATTTATTCATATAAAGCCCAAATCAATACAAATAAATGCCAAACAACCCAAAAAAAGTTAGCACATGAAGTTCTAAAACAATAGGTAAGTCATGACACACACAAATAGAGGTGTTTCATAAGATAATGATACTCATGCAATTTATTTCCTCTTGTATGACTTTCATATATAAAATAAGTAGAAAGATATTTGTTAATTGACACGAGTATGACACTTACAAAGTCAAAAGCTCAAACATAATTATTGTCGTATTATTTCACATCTATTATGACTATTGAGATTTATTTGATATTCAAACTTCTAAATATTTTTATATTTTTTGGTAATTTATAATGATATCTAGTCATGAAAATAGAGTTAATATGTTTCAACTTCACGATTTCAGTAATTTGGAAAGTTTTGTTGGATAGTCATTAAATCAATAATTTTTCTAAGTTTCTAGTAAAGGGGGTAGATCATTGAGTCTTATGCAGATCAGTGATTGATTAGAAAAATTCTTGTACACCATGACCTACCAACTCATTAGCATAATCTTTCCACTATGTGATCAATTCTCAATAGTTGTGATATTATCTTGTAGTCATAGCAATACATAGCTTAGAAAATTTAAATGACTTTATCTTTATATAACTATGTAGTCTCAATTTAGAGCCATAGCCTTTTTACAAAGGCATGGCTTTTGAGTTGTAGAAAATTATAGGGCACAACTACTCGTGCCAAAGTCGTGATAATTATTCAAAGCCATGACTTTTGGGACATTAAGTAAAACAAAGGACATTACTCTATTATGACTATTTCTATGACCATGACATCTATCTTGAAAGGAAGATATAACCATGAATTGTATGCCTAAGCAAAATGCCAATGCCTTGACATCCTAACAATACTGTGACAACATGATATATGAGAGAATAGAAGACTAGTAAAACCACTCACAGTATTGTAGACACTAGAGATATGATGAGTAAATTATATGCAATGGCCATTTTCTAGTGTTGCGACCACAACCAATACACGAAAGACATTCTCAAGCCATGACTATTTCTCAGAATTATTATCATATAAATCTCAAGAAAGACTATTTTCCAATGTTATAGCATATACGTAGAACTAAAACTATATAATAATATGAGAAGTCATCTCCACTCTATGCCTACATTTCAATGCATAACCATTTATAAACTATAAATAGACAAAGGCATGAAGCCACGACCATTTCATAATGTTACAACTTTGTGTTACAAAATATTTAGTTCAAGTTATGATCATTGCCAATGCCATGACTGATTGTTATAGAAGGATTAAGATGTAGAAGAGAGGCATGCTCATTTTCTAGAGTCATGACCTCAAATTGAAGAGATGAATGCTAAAGTAGTAAATTTCTTATGATATACATGTCTTCATAATTTGTAAAACAAGGTTGCCTAAGTATAAAAGTGAAAGATAAAGAAATTTTGAGTGATCTTTCATTTTTCCTCCTTCTCTTCCTCACACAAGTAAAGTCATGATAACTATTAAACTCTAAGAATTAATTTTTCATTTCCTAGGAGTTCCACAAGAAAGAAATGCATGAACAATTTATGTTAATCATTAGATTTGAAAGATATGACTTTCAAACCCCTCTCCTATAGAATTAGATTTAGAAATTTGAATCAACTAGTGTGGGTCTAAGGTCTGTATTATTTGAGATACATGATGTAATTGGATTTATTTATGAATGAATGAATAGTTTGATTTATTATATGTAAATATATTGATGGAAGGTGATTAAATAGAACTTGAATTAACAATTTCAACTATTAATAGGTTTGTATGAGATTATCATGGTGGGCAGTGATAGGTAAACTATAAGGCTCACTCATATATATGGTAGGAAGGAAGTGACAATCCTTTTGATTATAGTGGATGAGACAAACCTATATATTGAAACCCAAAATTTGAGTATGTTTTAATCATCATAAGTATGGTACTTATGGGGCTAAAAGTGCAAAAACTTGTACAAATCAATCCTTTATATACATCTTTAAAAAAAAATGTTTGATTAGGAAAGACATTATTTATAACTTTCTTTCAAGAGATTATTCACCTTTAGTGTGAGACTCACACCATCACCAAAATAATAGTAACCATCAATTCTCGAAATATACACAAGTATGTTGTGACTTGCATGGTGGTGACAATTCATTATGAGCTACTTTTACTTGTATAGTTCTAACTTATAAAACTTGAGGGAAGAAAATGTAAATTAAGCGAGTATGATGCTTTAGAAGTCAAAAATGTAAATTCTTACAAACTGTGCCAATCTATGATCTTTATAATATTTGAGACCAAAAATCTGAATGACTTGAGCGGAGATGATTACTAAGTTATGAGATTATGAATAACTCCTGAGAAAAGATGAATTATTGCCTTAATGGTAATGTATCTTGAGGTTAACTATGAGGGGACCACTATATATGATGAGCTTAATGGTGATAATTATCTTGTATTCTATTAGGGAAAAGAATTATTGCACAATATCACAACCTTTATTTTGTGTCCAACATAATATAAGTTAACTGACTTAAATAATATCACATAAATTAAATAACTAAACCATGGACCTAAGATTGCCTACCAATCTAAGTATTTAATTTACTAAAAATGTGTTTTCTTAGTGTTATATAGCAAAACTACCAATATAATCTTTATGAGATCAATTTTTGGATTCAAGTCTATTTTACTTTTTGTACGATCAAATTATTTATGGATCTTAGTTGAATAAAAAACTCTTGTTAATGAACATTTGAAAAATCATCTAACTAATAAAATTAGGCAGCATAATAAAGTCACAAGTTTTTGGCACCATTATCAGGAATTATTTAGTTTGATTAGTTAATATGAGTTGACTTTATTAATCTTATAAAAGGATTATTCTTTTAGTAGTTTAGATATTATTGAGTTTGATAAATAATATTGGATCTAAAAGCCAAATCTTATCAACTTGTTTGAACATGGATGATTATATTTGGTTTTGTTTTTTTTTCTTGCATTATATTTTCATTTTTCTTTTTTTTGACACCCTTTTATGAGCCAAAGCTATGTGACTATGCTAACCCCCTTATTCCCAAAAATCACAAGAACTAGAAAAATACTTACCAAGAAAAGAGCTAATAAAGATATTATAAAGGGTACCAAAAATAACAAAGAGGCCCAAGATAATAATTGGTAAGCTATACAATAGCCCATCCACTACCATACTTTGAAAGATTATTGGAAGCTCATAGAAATGAATAATTATTCTGGGATTCATTTGTAATCAATTGATGTCATTTGATTTTTGTTTTAAGTCAAGTCTAATAACAATGGTTCAGTAGTATCAATTTAGCATAAAGGGAGTAGAGGACCCTAATATACATATCATATTATTTTTGAAGCTATGTAATACTATAAAGATGAATAAAGTTATCTCAAATGCAATAAGGTGATGCTTATTTCTATTTTTATTAAGTGGTAAGGCACTAAGTTGGTTCCAATGTTTAATATGAGGTTACAATGAGAGTTGGGATAATTTAATGAGTGTCTTTCCCACTTAAATCTTTCCACTATAAATTATTTCTTAATTATGAAGAAAGATAAATCAATTTGAATAAGAGGAGCATAAAAATTTATATGATACTTGGGATGATTTTAAGGAGTTGTTGAGGAGATATTTTTGACATAGATTTGAGTTGTGGTTCCAAGCCTAATTATTCTACAATTATTTTAAATATATGACAAAGTGCATAGTTGATGTGGCTATAAAATGATCTATTATGAATAAATTACTAGAAGAGACATATCATATATTTGAGGAGTTAGTAAAAAATAACTATCAAACTTGAATAGATGGTTCATTTAGGAGAAGACAAACCAAAATGTTTTAACCCAACAATAATGTCCCAATGTATTATCATCCTAATATGAGAATCATTAGAATTTTTAATATGAAAGATGTGGGTCATAGCATATCGATCAATCATTTATAAATATTGGGAATAATGTGTTGAACTACACTAATCAAGGAGGCTATAGTTTAATTTTCTAACTATCATAAAGCGAAGAAAATCCAATTGTGGATGATGGGATTCAAGCTATTCTAGTAGAATTGAATAAACATAATGATGTCCAAGATAATTGGATGGGCACAGTTAAAACGAGGATGAATAAAATGAGTTTAGTGATGAAGAGTATAAAGCATCATCTCAGTCAATTTATATTATCAATGAAGTAAAGAAGAATAAACAAACTATCAAGTGATATAGAAGTAAATATAAAGAATTATTTCTTAATAATGCTTAGAAGTGAAAAGGAGCTACCAATATATTTTAAACAAAATAAATCTAATACTTTTGGGGGTGATAATAATATGACTTTTCCAAAAGCCACTACTTCAAAGCTACAAAGTTATTTTTAATAAAAGGATTCTGGAGTTTTTGTGAGTTTGCCTATATACTACAACACGTAACAAAGTTGTGACTCCAAAAAAAGTACAAAATCCAATTTCACCTAAATATGAGAAAAAGGGAAATGAAAAAAATATAGAAGAAAATAGAGCTTGCTGAATACCATAGAGAGAATGAAATAAATCAGAATAAAGCCAAAGATAAGTTTTGCAGAATCTTCCATTTCTATAATAATCTAGGAAGTAGAAAATAGATGAATACTTTGAAAAGTTTCTCAATATATTTAGGAAGTTAGAAGTAAACATACAATTAGCCAATGCTCTAAATAAAATATCAATATATATTAATTTTATGAAAGATATAATGAGTAGTAAGAGGAAGTTAAAGACATAAAACTTTGAATACGACTGAGAAGTGTGGTGTTATTATTCAAAGAAAACTTTCTCGGAAATTGAAAGACCCCAAAATATTTACTATAGCATTCACTATTGGAGATCACACTTTTTTTAAGATATTGTGTGTCTTGGCATCAAATGTCAATTTGTTGCTGTTATCTATTGTACAAAGATTAAATGTAAAAAAAATTACTCAAATATTTCTCTCATATTAAATAGTGGATCAGACTATTACGTACTAGGATGGAATCATCGATGGTGTATTAGTCTAGATGTGTATCTTATTTTTCCAACAGATTTTATTGTGTTGTATATGGAAGAAGATTAATATGCATCATTGATATTGGGAAGACCATTTTTGGCCATGTGACATGTCCTTATCAATGTAAATAAAACGGAGTTCACTATCCATGTCGGTGAGGAATAAATAAAATTTAATCTTTATCATGTCTTACAGGGTCTAGATGATGAATAAATAGGGTGTTGAAGAATTAAGAATCTCCTCCGTACTGAATTGCAACAAAAAGTAAATTTCTACTAGAAATATTTTGTAGAAGACTAATGGTCAGATAATGACAAAGTGTATGAAATAAAAAAATAACTTTAGAGTTATGATAGTAATGAAGATGAAGTGTATGAAATAGCAAAATAATTTAGAGCTATGATAGTGATGAAGATAAGGAATACAAAGAATTATATTGGATTGTGAAAATGAGGAAATATAAGAAGATTACTATGAGGTCATGACATTCTTCAAAGTCAAGACCTTTGAGAAGTCTTATGATGATAACTCTAAGGAAGAGGGCATCAATAAAATTATTTTGCACAATACTATTTATAACTAGGAGATACATAATGAAAATGGCCATATAAAGCGACAAGAAAAAGTTGTGGTTGTGCCCAATTCCATGACTTTGGGCATACAAAATGAATTACTCCATCATAAGCATAAGGACAAGGTCAAAACTATACACATCACCATGAATTTGAAGCTAAAGGAAGAAAAGGGTAAGAAAAAAGTAAAAGACAGCTATTACTTCAATAATAGTTGCAACTTTGAGGAAATAAAAAGAAAATGGAAGGGAAATACTTTAATGGCAAAGCCATGAAAATACTCAATGCCAAAACTTTGGGGATCCAGAATGAAAATAGACAATGGTGTAAATATGAAGGAACTATGATATTCACTAAAGTCACAACATCAAAAGATGAAACAACCTGAGAAACAAGTGTAGCTAAAAATTATTGAAGCAAGAGACAAACAAGGATGTAAAATAGTATATTGAAAAGTTTGCATGAACAATAAAGATCTTTAATGGAGTAAAAGAGATTTTGATGGTCTAATTATTGATGTAAAATATATTACTTCTTGGGAGGTAACCCAAATATTTTTTTTCATGATGTGTGATATAATAAATATCTATATCAATCACATAAATGAATGTATACATCCAATGAGCCACAAGTATAGTATAGTCACAACTCAAAATCCACTATGACTATCAACATGTCTGCTTGAAGTTGCTCCATTATTTTATAGACCTTATGATACTCATACCTAGTCGTAGCAATTTATAGTGATGATAAATATTTTTTAGAGGAAGTTATTTCTTAAGGAAGAGAAATAATTTTAGTATGTGAGTTAATTAGGTATTCAAACTTATGAGTATTCTTGCATATTTTAATAGTTTATAATAATGTATAGACTTGGAAATAGAGTAATATGTGTTAATTTTATGACTTTGGTATTTTGAAAAATTTTGATGAGTAGTTATGAAATCAATAGGTTTTTGAATGTATTTAGTAGAGAGGATAGATCATTGAGTCTTATATAGCTTTGGCATCAATTCTTGGCTGAAACTCTACCTAATTGGTCTAAGAAATTCTTGTATGCAATAATCCTACCAACTTTATAGAAAAGTCTTTCCATCATGCATCACATTCTCAATAGCTATAATATTATCTTGGAGTCACATCTATACTTAACTTAGAAAATTTAAATGACGATGAAATTAATTCTCCACCACAACTACTAAGTACCTAATTGGCATTCAAGATCATGACCAATTTCACAACACTACAAATTTATCTTTATATGGCTTTGTAGTTTCAATTGAGAGTCAACTTTTTAATAAAGTTATGACTTTTAAGCTATAAAAAATTACACAACCACAACTACATATGCCAAAGTCATGAAAATCATTCAAATCCACTATTTTTGGGATACTAAATATTACATAAGATATTACTCGAGTATGACCATTTCTAATACCGTGACTCATTTCCTCAAAGGAAAGTATATTCATGACTTGTATGTTCAAGCAAAGTGCTAATAACATGACATTCTAATAGTGTCATGACAACATAATATATGAGGGAAGATAAGGCTAGTTCCATTTCTACTCATAGCACTAATATCACATAAAATATATGAAAGGTAACTTTTGTGCCATTGCTATTTCCTAACACCCCAGCCATAGCCAAAATACAAAAGACTTAATACTACAACTATTTCTCAATACAATGGCCATTTAAATCTCAAGAAAGACTATTTCCCAATGTCATGGCCTATATAGTACCACAACTAAATAATAATAATCGAAGCCATTGCAACTTCATGGAAACTTCCTAGTGCATATATATAATACCATGACTTTTTTGTTATAGAGTAATTAGGCTCAAGTCATGGTCGTTTCCAGTATTGTGACTATGTATTACAAAAAAATCAAGTTGCATAATAAAGTCATGACTATTTTCTAGAGTCATGACCTCAAGCTAAGGAGATGAATGCCTAAGTTGTGACTTTATTCTATAAATCATGATTTTCTACTTTGAGTAATGCATGGTTGCTCAAGTATAAAAGTAGAAGATAGAAAAAATTTGAGGGATCTCATATTTTTTCTTTTCTTCTCCTTCATGCAACAAATAATGCCATGGAAACTACTAAATCCTAGAGATGAATTTTTCACTCAATAAGGGTTTCACAAGTAAGCAAGGAAAATTGATTTATGCTAATTTCTAGAGTTAGGGGTATAACTCACTAACCCCTCTCATCTAGGAATGAATTTGAGAATTTGTACCTAACTAGCATGGATCTTGGGTTTGTAGAATTTGAAATATGTGATGTAATTAGAGGTGTCAAATGGGATGTGCTAGGCTGGCCTGACAGTGCTTTCGTGCCGGGCCAGGCATGACTCGGTTACTGCACCATGTCGTGCATGTCCCGACATGGTTCTGTAGAGGTCAGCCAAGCATGGGCCCGCGACACGAATCCACAGGGTTAAGCTCGGTTGGGCTGAACCCCTAATTTAAAAAAATAGGGTTTCGACGTGTGCCATGTGCCGCCGTGCAGCTGAACCCCTAATTTTAAAAAAATAGGGTTTCGGCGTGTGCCATCGTGCCGCCGTGCAGCTGAACCCCCAATTTAAAAAAAAATTAGGGTTTTGGTGTGTGCCATCGTGCCGTCGCAACACCGAAACCCTAATTTTTTTAAAAATTAGGGTTTCTCAGCTCGTGCCAATGTACCATGTTAATGAGCCATGGTACCATGCCGGGCCAGGCATGACACGAGGTCCAGTTGGCCTCAACATGACATGACATGGTTGGTGCCGTGAACCGGCACAACATGGGCATGGGCATGAAAAATTCCCGTGCCGTGTCAGCTCAGGCACGACTGATCAAATCATGTCGTGCCGGCCGAGCCAGCCCGACCCGGTTGACACTTCTAGATGTAATTGGATTTATTTATGAATGAATGAATAATTTGATTTATTTTATGTATGGATATTGATAGATGATGATTAAATAAAACTTGAATTATAGTTTTTACTATTAGTAGGTTCATTTGAGATTGTCATGATGGATCGTTATAGATAAATCATGAGGCTCACTCATGCATACAGTATGAAAGAAGTGACAACCATTCTGACTTTGGTTTATGAGATAAACATATTCATTGAAACTTACAATGTAGGCATAGCTACTTTTATAATAGTTCTTTTTTATAAGATAACTTCAAGGATGGCATAAGGAAAATAAGTGAATGATCGACTCGGGTTTCATTTTAAGATGAGGGCACAATGATCTTTCTTATTCCCACAGATTTCAAAAATAATAAACCTTGCTACTTGAATAACAAGTAATCTTACTTTATTCATTAGTTTAAGGGAAGAATAGGAAAGAGATAAGGACTAGTCAAACCACTCCCTACTTCTTATGCTGGTCAAAGTGGATATGGCATCCAAAGGGTCAAGGGTCCTAGAATGTTATTCGTCATGAGTATGGTACTTATGAAGATGTGCTAATGCCTATTATATATATTATTATAAATAATATTTTCCCAAGAGATTCACCTTCACTATATGTGTCACATTATCACCGAGGAGGATGATGATTTACATGATTATTTTATGACTCATAAGTTGGTGATAGCTCTTGTGAGCTACTTTTGCTTATATGCTTCACATAGAAAAAACTTGTTGAAAGCACATATTAATTATGTGAGTATAACACTTATGCAGCCGAAATTATAAATGCTTACAAACTATATCAATTTGTAGTCTTTATGAAATTTGAGCCTAGAGAATAAGAGTGTACATATAAAACAACCATCAAGGGTAGTTGATAAAGTTGCCTAAAAGGTATGCCACCGTGAATGACTCTCAAGCAAAGATAAATTATTGTTTTGATGGTGGCATACCAATAGGATAGCTATGAGAGGACTACTATTAAGATGGACTCAATGGTGACAACCACTTTGTATGCTATTAGGGTAAGGAGTTATTGTATAGCACCCTAACCTTCATTTTATGTTCAACATAATATAAGTTGAGAGTGACCAGAATGACAAGATATACATTAATGAGCTTTAGAGACACTACCTAACCGATAAAATTAGGTAGCATAATAAAATCATAACAAGCTTGAATTATAGAAATGCATATTTAAAGCAATAGTCAAATGTAATTAATATATTACCTATGAGGAATAGATGTATGAATGATCCAAAAATAGAGTAAATATAGTTTCTGTTGTAAAATACCAATGACATAACTACAAGGAAACCATTATTAGTAGTGACAATCTAAGGTTGATAACCACCTTATATGCCAAAAGGATAAAAAACAAATCTATTTTATCTACTATTCATCTAATATTCGAGCATAAAATTATCCCAATATTAAAAAATTTTTTTGATGCACATATAAGTAAGTCAACCCTAGAGATTAAGTATCTATCCAATAACTAATTTTATCTTCTCAACTTAAGCAATAGTCAATTCACTATCATTTGGTTAACCATCTCATACAATCCTTATGAGATTGATATCAAGATTTATATCTAATTTACTACTTATATGAATCATATACTTGCAAATCTTTGTTGGATAAAATATATACTCAATGAGCTTTTGGGACTATTACAATAATAATTTTTGATACTATAACAAAGTCACAATACTACACCATGTAAGGAACATTCCATCTAGACCTCAATCTACTTATAAAAATAGCATACTTGCATCATACAACAAAAATTGTTATGTATTTTAAAATAATTTTTTAAACACCAATTGATCATATTGTCTTTTAAAAATTCTCTTAGTGTTTTCTGGTCCTGCATTAAAGTAAGCATCATCTTCTTAGCCCCCCTAGTTGACTGTTCATTATAGTTTCATTTAAATCTAAATCTCTTCATTATCCACCAAGCTTTGTACTCTTAACTTTAAAAATATGTTGCAAAAATTTTCATACACAAATTGGTAAGGAGACATTTGCAACACCATTTTTAATGTTGTTCTTTATGACCATAAATAGTCTAAAAGCTTCAAGGATTAATCAATTTAATTGGTACTCATGATACATGTCATTCAACTAGTGAGAATTCCGAATGCACACTTCCTTAGGGCTGTGAATTCGATCCTTTTAGGATACACCCCTAAGCACGATGATGGAGATAGCTTTGCTCTCACACTGGGGTCTCAATAATTGTTTGAGGTGCTAATCTATCTTGAAGAATATTAGGCTAAAAACTATATTTGGTTAGTGTCGATAATATTCACAAGTATGTTTTTTATGTCATGATTTGCTAATTTGGCTTGCCTATTTGTTTTATGGTAATAAGTTGATAATTCATGTTTTATCTCATACTTTACAAGAAGAAATCTAATGATCTCATTTCAAAAATATCTTTCTACATTACTCATTATTGTCTTGGGTACTTTGAGCCAATGAAATAATGTTTTCTTTGAAAAATTCAATCACCATCTGATGGTTATAATGTTTACTCAGAATTGTAAGTATGGCCAAATGAGTTGGGGAATCACTCAATAAAATTGACCCCGATACATAAAAATATCAACAACCAAGTTGTTAGTTAGTGACATCATATGTTCTCTAAATACTTGTCATGAGATTTTTACATTACACTAACATCTTCAGACAAGTGAGACCATTAAAATCTAGCTTGTAATGCTTTTAGCCCTAGTTATTATCTTCCCCAATACATTTGTAGGTGATTTGATCCACAAAATATTTTAATAGGAGTGATTCTTTCAACTAGTAGGAAAGAATCTTCAATAGGAGAACCTTTGTTCTTGCTATGTCTAATCTTTAGGTAAGTTTTCAGTTATCAAATAATTAACTGTGTCCATTCCATTGCAGTTACACTTGAATTTAATAGTATTTTATCCATAAAATTTCCATTTATAGGTGAGAGCATTAAAGAATATATTGAATTTTGATCCTTGAAAAAAAATCAGCTGTAACATTTTCAATCCACCTTATCAAGTAAAAGGATCCACCTCATCGAACATCTCTTGGCTTTAAAGTCATATGATCAATAAATGTTATAAAAGATGATGCCATTAAGACTTAAGTCCAATCATAATTCTTGAAGGCATACACATGACAAGTTCTTTTTTCATGGTGTTGCAATTCCATTGGCTTAGAATAGACCCCACGCAAAATCACTTGCATCAGACAAAATTTCAAATGGTGAATGCTAATTGGGTGCTTTCATGATGGAAGAACTTGCCAACAAAACTTTCAGCTCTTCAAAACCCAGCACCACTTTTCATCCTATATAAACTTAATATCTTTCATGAGTAATATAGATAGCTTCCTTCATAATTTTGAAGTATTTACTGAACTTCCTATAGAAACCAATGTGACCAAAATTTTTTTGTATTCATGTTGATCTAAGGTGGTAACTTAACAATAAGCTCCACTTTAGACTTATCAACTTCAAATTCATTCTTCAAAGAGATGTTATTAAGAACCACACATTGATGCACTTGGAAATGACTTTTATTCCAATTCAAAACTTTATCTATATCCATGTTCCTTAGTAAAAATAATTCCAAGTTGAACAATTATATTCCAATTCAATAATATACCTTAGTGTTTGATGATTAAACTATTGAACATTCTTAGGCATCTTAATGCTTTTTGATATTGTGTAGGTATGAGATGAGGGATATTATTTGATTGATTTTATGACTTTAAAGTTTTGGTGAGTTTTGATGAATATATATAAAATCAATAGGTTTTGAAAGGGGCTTAGTAGATGGGTTAGAATAATGAGTCTTTCATAGTTTTTAATGTCCATTCTTGGTTGAAATTCTACCAAATTATTCTACTATGCGACTTATTTTTATGAAATTTAAATGGTTACAATATTAATTATATATCATAGCAATAAAATATCACACTAGTGCTTAAAGTTATGACCAAATGCAAGTGCCATAACTTTATCTTTATTGTGGCTAAGTAATATGAAGTCAAAGTTATGATCTTTTTACAAAGTAGTGACTTTTGAGCTACAAAAATTCATAGAGTTTTTAGATAAAGCCATGATAATTATTCAGAGTTGTGACTTTTGGGACACTAAAATTTACAAAGGATATTATTCGAGCATGTCCATTTCTAAAGGCTATGACTCTTATATCCTCAAATGAAGACAAATACAAGACTTTTATGCTCGAGTTGATTACTAGTGTTATGGCATTCTTGCATCACTACGGTAGCATGATATATGAGAGAAGAAAAGACTACTGTAATGACCAACCAAAGTGCCATGGACACTCGAAGGCATGAAAAGTAATCTTTGTGCTATGATCATTTCCTAGTACCATAACCATAAGATACACATGAAATTCTCAGTTTCATGGCTATATCACAACATCATGACTATATACTAATCAAGAAGGAACAATACAAATGCTATGACTTTATCATACTACTATCGCCACATATTTATATGAGAAACTCTTCACCATGTCATGATCATTTCCGAGCACCACAACCCTTTTTCAAAGGTAAGAAAGAAAATGCACGAAGTCACAACCATTTCATAGTGCTAGAACTTTGTGTTATAAAGACATTAGGCCCAAATCATGATCATTACCAGCATCTCAACATTGCATTATAGAAAGATAGAGATGTAGTCTATAGTCCTGACCACTTTCTAGAGTCATGACCTCAAGCTTAAGAGAATAAGCCAAAGTTATAATTTTTTTTTGTAAGTCATGACTTCCTAAGTTGAAGAAATTTATAAGAGCTCATTCATTCTTTTTCCTCTTCCTCCACGCGATAAGAAAAAACATGATAAGTACCAAACTCTAGGGGTGAATTTCACTCTTCTTAGGAGTTCCACAAGAAAACAAGAGATGGCAGACTTAATAAATCATTAGAGTTAGGGGGGGGGGGTGTTGCTCTCAAACCTTCATCTTTATTTGCTAATCTTTGTAAAGGATCATTTATTTTTAGTAGTTTAGGTAGCATTGAATTTGATAAATCTTTTCAAATATATTTGCTAAATCTTATTAACTTATTTGAAAATTGATAGTTGTGATTTAATTTTGCTTGTATCCTTTGTACTTTTTTTCTATCATTTTTTTACACACATATATGATCCAAAACTCTAAGATTAAGCTAACCCCTCTAGACCTAGAAATTGAAATAACTAAAAGAACTATTACTAGACAAAGAGAAAATAAAAAGACTATGGAGGGCACTAATAGTAATAGAGAGCTTCTGAGAAGTAATTGGTAAGCTATCCAATTTTTCATCCACTACTATACCATGGGAGACTATTGTATATCGATGATTATTGATAGTTATTTGGGTATTTGATTGCAATTAGTAGAAATCAACTACTTTAAGTTGAAACTAAGTCTTATATTAATGATTCAATAGCACCAGTATATAAGAAGGGCATCATAAGATCCTAATGAAGATGTAACAATGTTTCTAGTGCTATGCACTACTATAAAATTGAATAGAGTTAGCCTCGACATAATAAAATTATGGCTATTTCTAGTTTTATTAAGTGATAAGGCACAAAGTTGGTTTTAATATTTGTCATGGGGCTCCATTAAAAGTTATGATAAATTATTAAGGATCTTTCTCACTAAATTCTTCCCTCCTAAAATTACATCTCAATTATAGAGTGAAATAAGTCATTTCAACAAGAACATGAGAATCTATATGATGCTTGGGACCAAACTAAGGAGTTTTTGAGGAGATGTTCTCAACACAGATTTGAGTTATTGTTCCAAGCTAAAATTTTATATAATGAGCTAAATTATATGATAAAGTGTATTACTGTTGCATCTGCTAGAGGGTCAATTATAAATAAAATTTTTAAAGAGGCATATCATTTGTTTGAGGACTTAACAATAAATAACTTAAACATTGCTTAAAAGAGAGAAAGTACTACCAAGGAATTCTAGCTAGAAGGATTCTTGAACTTTTGTGGGTGATAGTGTCGTGACTTTTCCAAAAGTTATGGCTCCGAAGCTATAAATATATTTTTAATAAGACAATTTTAGAACTTTTGGGGTGCTAACATTGTGATTTTCTCAAAAGTCATGGCTCTATTAGAAAATTTCCAAGAAACTATGGCACCAACTAAAGAGAAGAAGCATATGATATCACGGAACCTAACAAGATCATAACTCCAAGAAAAGTGCAAGCTAAAGTTTCACATGAAGATGGGAAAAAAAGGAAATGAAGAAACAAATGAGCGAATTGAGGTTATCTGAAGCTATTAGGTAAAGAAATGAATTGGAATGAAGCTAAGAAAAATTTTCAATGGGTCTTTCATCTCCAAAATGATTTAGAAAAGGAATATTAGATAAACATTTCAAAAAAAAATTTCAATATATTTCAGAAGTTAGAAGTGAATATATCATTTTCCAAAACTCTAGCCCAAATGATTAACTATATAAAATTTATGAAAGGCATAATGAGTTGTAAAAGGAAGTTTAATATGTACGGAACTATAAATATGATCGAGAAGTATAATGTAATAAATAAAATAAATTTTTTGAAGAAATTCAAGGACCCCAAAGCTTTTCTAAACTTTATAATATGGATATCACACCTTTCGAAAGGAATTGTGTCACATGGAATTACATATCAATAGAGGGGAGTTCACTCTCTATATTAGTGAGGATCAAATAAAGTTAAATATTTACAATAACTTATGGGTCTAGATGATGAAATGAAGTGTTAGAAAATCAATAATTTTTTTTTGTACCATAATTCCATAATCTAAGAAAAAGTGGATTTCTAATAGAATAATTTTGTAGAAGACTATTGGCTAGATGAAAATGAAGGATATGAAGTAGAATGATAACTTTGGAGCTGTGATAGTAATGAAGATTAAAAATACAAAGAGGAAGAATTATATTAGAGCTGTGGAAATAAGGAAACTGAGAAAGGTGACCACTATGAGGTTGTAACATTCTTCAAAATTATGACCTCGAAAGAGTCTTATGTAGACAACTTCCAGGGAGCTAAAAGATCAGTATAGAAAGATAATGTTGAGATAAAAATTATGGAAAATCCAACCAAACACAAAGTCTTCAGTTGGCTTTGGTTTTATAGAATGAAAATGGTCAAAGAAATATAGAAGACAAAGGCATAATTGTACACAGTGCCATGAATTTGGTATTACATAAAGAAAATGCCTACGAAAAGTATCAAAACAAAGCCATGACTATGCCCATCACAATGACTTTGTAGATAAAAAATGAATTAGTTTATTAGAGCTTAAAAATAAAGACATAACTATGCACATCATCATGACTTTGGAGGTATAGAATAAAAAACACAAGGAAAATCTTGAAGTCAAAACCGTTGCTTTACTCAATACCATGACTTTGGAGTTTTAGTAGGAACATGGAAAGGAAAAGTTTAAATAAAAATCCACTATCATATTCAATTCCATGAATTGGAGATCCAAGAAGAAAAGGGATAAATCATCACAAAAAAAAACCATGATATTCAATGATGAAAAAACCCAATACCATTGATGTCCTAACATCCAATGATGAAAAAAACCAAAAAACAAGTGCAAGCTATCATGGAGGAAGAATAAAATAAGAAGAAAGTAAAATAATATATTGAGAAGATAGCATGGACATCAAAGATCTCCAATGGAGAAAAAAGATTTTGATGATACAATTATGAATATTAAACACACAACTTCTTGGGAGGCAACCCAAGAATTATTTTCGTATGTGTGATGTAATAAACACCATATCCTTCACATAAATAAATGTACATATCTAATGACCCACAAGTATACTTGTGAAACTCAAACCACACCATGACTATAAATATATCCATTTATAGTTGCTGCTCTAATTTTTAGACCCAATGTTACTCAAACCTAGTTATAGTAATTTTTAGAGATGATGAAGACTTTTTCATGGATAAGAAATTATTGCTCAAGATGAGAAATTATTTTAGTGTGGGAGTTTGTTTGGTATTCAAACTGCTAAACATTCTTAGGTATTTTAGTACTTTTAAATGTAGACATGGAATGGGAAAATTTATTGATTGATTTCATGACTTCGGAGTTTTTACAAGTTTTGAAGAATAATCAAGAAATCGATATAATTTTAGAGGTGTGTTTAGTAGAGAGGTAGACTAATGAGTCTTGCATAGTTTCAATATCAATTCTTGACCAAAACTTTACTTAATTAATTATTTTAATCATTGTATGTCATGATCCTACCAACTATTTAGTAAGATCCTTCTATTGTGTGATACAATCTTAGTGGTTGTGATATCATCTTGAAGTCATAGCCATACTTATCTTGTGAAATTTAAAAAGTTAAAATACTAATTCTATATTACAACAACCAAGTATCCCATTGGTGCTCAAAGTCACGATGAAGTCCAAGTGCCATGGTTTTACCTTTAATATGGCTTGATAATCTCAAGTCAAAGTTATGCCCTTTTTACAAAGTCATGAATTTTAAGCTATAGAAAGTTACACAACTAAAACTACTTAGATTAAATCCATTATAATTATTCAAAGTCATGACTTTTGAGATACTATAAGTTGTAGAGGACATTACTTGAGTATGACCATTTCTCAAGGTCACGACTCTTATCCTCAAAGAAAAACAAAATGACTACTTTTACGCTCAAGCTATCTGTTAGTATTGTGGCATTCTTGCAACACTACAATAATATGATATATGAGAGAAGAAAATGCTAGTGTCATTGCTACCCACAGTACCATGGACATTAAAAAGAAATATGAAGCTTAATTTTTGTGCCACGACTATTTCTCAAATATGCAAAAATATGATACATAAGGCCTTCTTAATACTACCACTATATCACAATGCCACGAGCATATACTAATCAAGAAGGAAAAATGATAATGCCAATGATTTATCATAACACTATGACCATATATCAGTATGAGAAGCCCTTCACCATATGGTAATTTCCTAGTACCATAGGTCTTTATTAAAGGCAAAAGCATGACTTTATGTTATAGAAATATTAGGCCTAAGTCATGGTTGTTGTCAACACTATGAATTTGTGTTACAGAAAGATTGAGATGTAGTCTAGAGTTATTACCACTTTCTAGAGTCTCAATCTAAAGTTTATGAGATAAAGGCTGAAATGATAATTTTCTTCTGAAAGTCATGACTTCCTATCTGGAGTAATATAAAATTATCCAAGTATAAAAGTAGAAGATATAAAAATTTAGAATACCTCTCTCTCTTTCTTCTTCCTCTCCCTTTACGTAATAAGAAAAACCATAGTAACTATCAAACCCGATGAATGAATTTCACTCTCCCAAGGGTTGCATAAGTAAGCAAGAGATGTGAGACTTAATGCAATCACTAGAGTTTGGTGGTGCATCTCAGAAACCCACCATTTCTAGAGTATATTAAGAACTTGAACAAGGTTTCTACTATTTCTAAGTTTGTACGAGATTACCATGATGGATGGTTATTGATAAACCTTGAGGCTAACTCATGCATATGGTATGAATAAAGTGATAGCTCTTTTGACCATGATACATGAGATAAATTTATATGTTAAAACCTATAATTTGGGTATGTTAATCATTGTGAGTATGATGCTTACGAAGTTGAAAGTACAAATAGTTTTACATATCAATTCATTATATACATCTTTAAGAACTAGTTCTCAATTAGGATGAGCATTATATAAAATGTTATTTTAAGGAATTCACATTTAGTATGAGAGTCACTACATCATTGATGAGCATGATGATAGGCAATACTCAGGACATGCATGAGTGTGTGGTGACTTATAAGGTGGTGATAGCCTTTATGAGTTGCTTTTACATGTATATTTCCCACTGGCAAAACTTGAAAAAAAATTTATTAATTATGCAAGTATGCCACTTATAAAGTAAAAAGTATAAATTTATATAAACCAAATCAATCTTTGGTCTTTAAGATACTGGATGCAGAAGAATAAAAGTGTACATATGAAGTAATCATAAAGGATAGTTGATGAACTTTCCTGAAAAGTATATGATTGTGAATAACTATCGAGTAAAAATGAATTGTTATCTCAATGGTGATGTACTGGGTGAATAATTTATAAAAGGATAATCTTTGGGACTAACTCAATAGTGATAACTACCTTATATGCCATTAAGAAAAGGAGTAATTGCATAATACCCTAACATTCATTCTATGTCTAATACAATATAATTAGAGCAACTTAAATATTATCATATAGATAAAATGAATAAACCTATGGACTTAAAAATATCTAACAATTCCAATATTTATTTTACTAAAATCGAGTTGTTTCACTATTAAAACTAAACTTGCAATACAGACTCTATGGGATAGATATATATGGATCACTATAAGAAAAATATCAGATTTAGCTAGGAAAATCTAGCTAGGGAAAAATCCCTAGCTAGATAGCGAGGGATTATCTAAGGAATAACAAGAAATTTTTGATTCTAGATTGAAATAAAAATTTGTGATAAATTAGTGATGGATTAGCGACGACAATATTCAATTAAAAAAACTATGCCACTAATATTTTTGTAGATTTCTACGCAAAGAGAAGCAGGAAATTTAGCGAATGATTTAGTAATAAATTTAGCGAAGGATTTAGTAATAAATTTAGCAATGAATTTTTTCTAGCTGATTAGATCAAGACAAAATCCATTGCTGCATAATTATATGAATTTTTTATTACTATTTTATATTTTATTGCAAGCAATTATTCCTTAAATATTTTTTTACAAAATATATCCATTTAGCTAGGAATTTTTCCCTAGCTATCTGTGCTGAGAATAATTTTAGTCACTAATCTTTAATGATTTAATTTTTGTAATATTTTATTTAATTTTGTATATTAAAGGTATGTATGTCATGGTCTATAGATGAGCGATCCTTGAAAGGCATATTTTCTTCATATAATTATAAAAATAGGTAATTATAAATAAATAATGTAAAATATATATAAATACAAAAAAAAATTAATATTAATAAAGACTACAATAACTATTAATAAAGACTACAATAACTATTAATAAAGACTACAATAACTATTAATAAAGTTTACAATAACATTAAATAATTATATTTATAATTATAAAAAATTTTAAAAATTTTAAAAATTTTAAAAATTTTTTAAATAATAAATGAACATACATTAAAATTTCTACTAATAAAAAGATTAAATAATTCATTGTATGATAAAATATAATATATTTGCAAAAATAACATAATTAATGAAAAAACTAGTAAATATTAATATTATTTTAAGTATAAAAAATAATTTTATGCCTAAAAAACATTTTTTAAAAAATAAGTACAAAAAATTTTGAAAATTTTGAATTATAAAAAAAATTTCTAATTTTTCATAATATTTAAATGAAAATAAATTGATATTTAAAGATAAATAAAAAGATGTTTGCCTCTACTAAAATTTATAAGAACTAAATAATTGAGTTAAATTTATACTATCAGCTTCTAATATTATGTATTTATTAAATTTAATAAATCAAAATTTTTCTTAATAAATTTTTCACTTTAAGTAATTTTTAGAATTTTATAAATTATAAATTATATCAAATAATATGAAATTTTATGCCTTTAAAATTATTTCATATTATCTACATAAAAATCAATATGAATTCTTTAAAATTTATAAACATAAAATACATATATTATATATTTTTTAACATTAAGAGTATTTATAATTATTAGGAATGTGGCTTGAAGACAAATAATCATTTAATTTTTGCCTTGCTATATTTAAGTTTACAAATTTTATTGCGATTTGATTTATTTTCTATTTGGAAGGCCAAGCATCTATTTTTTTTGAAATTATTTATATATTTATTGTTTAATTAATTTGATAATTAAAAATTGAAAGGTGCTTGTTTTTCATGTGTGCCTTGCTACGAGCATATTAACTTGTTGAAAATAATTTATTAAGTAAAAAAAGATGAGTCTTTATGTTTTATATATATTTATTGTATATTACATGTTTTGATAATTTAAAATTAAAACATTAATGGAATTTTAAAACTTAATAAAACTAATAGTTAGAGACAACTATTAACTTAATAGTTAGAGACAACTATTATTAAACTTACTAAACTTAATAAACTTGATAATTTAAAATGTTAGACAAAAAATAATAAAGTGTAGAAGAAGTGCGGTCGCCGATCTTTAGCTCTTTTCATCCTTCATCCATTTTGTGAATGTGATCAGATCTATCACAGTTTTGGTTTGTAACCTTTTTAGACATTTGTAAGTTTCTTGTTCATCTAAAAAAATTACTTCGTTCACCTACTAGGAAAATCTACTTTGATCTCTAGCCTTCTTGAAGCTATAATCTGATCAAGTCTTTATTACGCCTGCACTTGTTTTGTTCAATGCGAAGTATAGCCGAACAGGGAATCATGGATGCATTAATTGCTAGGTATTTGACTATGATGTGCCTCCAATCTTTTTTCTGTTGCATTCCAATTTTTTTGAAGGTGAAAGTGTTGTTGATTCATGGGTGTATATATGCAAGTTTGTTGATCCTTGATGAACTCCGACAGCATCTGAATATGCCACAAAATAAGAAATGGTTCCTTAAAACCTTTTCAATGTCGACAAATGTGTCTTCTTTTGCTGCATCAAACCAAATATAAAAAACTTACAATTTGTTGATGAAGTATTATTATTTCATTTTCAACTTAGTTCACACATATATTTCAACATTAATAGAAGTGACCCCTAAATTGCTTAATATGTTTTATAATAAAAATTTTATTATTTAGATTTGTTTTGTATATACTGCACCTTTCTTATTGAAATTTATTTTATAATTGTGTGTTACAATTTTGGTATAGGAGTGTCCATAGCATATTTCGAACACTATATATATTTGTGATTTATTTATAGAATATCAAATTTTGATTTATTTTTCATTAATAATTTTGTTGACAGTGAAGTAAGCGATTTTGTTCAGTCGTAGTAGTGATTTTATTATTGATTTTAGGTATGCCCTCTACCCTTACTATTCATCACTTATTTTATATGCAGGAGTATTTGATTTGAGGAAACTCTTTATACCCTTACTTACCAAAATGAAACCTAAAATGTGGTTTTTCACGTTGTCAAAGAATGGAATGTCTTGTCCCATTATATTCTTAATGGTTTTCCTAAATATCTTATTGTAGGTTTTTATGATGCGAATGTGTAATATTTTTTTTAGTATTATATGTTCCAAATTATTATAAAATTAAAATCGAACTCATATTAGAGTAGAATACAATAGCTAACAATATTATGACATTAAGGTTTGCAAAATCATGACATATAGTTTAGTGAAGTAGAATTTAGCATGGTTTGCATTAATCAAAATTTTGCAAGATTTGTAGTAATCTAAAACCCTTCATCTGTTATAATAGCTACTAAACTATATGTGTATACTAAATATAAATATTTGTATAACTATATAAAACTCTATATAATTAAATATAACTATATTTGTAACTATGTATCCATATATGTATGCATATATGCATACATATATGTAAATCTATATATTTGTTTATAACTTTATATACAGATATGTATAACTAAATATAACTACTTGTATGAATATATATATATATATATAACTATATAACTATATATGTAACTATATATAACAATTTATAACTATATATAACAATTTATAACTATATATAATATATGTATAATAACATATAACTATAAATAATTGTATCTTACTATATGTATAACTATAAAAACTTTATACATAAATATATTTAAATATCTAATTTACAACATACATTTTTATATATTAATATATACAAATGTATTTTACTATATCTATCGCTATACAACTATATGTATAGATATATAAAATTATATGAAAAAATATATACCCACATGTATAAATATAAGTTTAACTATATGTGTAACTATATGTGTAACTATATGTATAACCACATGTAACTATATTTATAATTACATGTATAACAACATACAACATTATGTTTAACTATATGTGTATCACTATATATAAATATTTGTATAACTATATAAAACGCTATATAATTAAATATAAATATAATTTTAACTACGTATACATATATGTAAATCTATATATTTGTATATAACTTTGTATACATTTATGTATAACTACATATAACTAATTATATGAATATATATATATATATATATATATATATATATATATATATAACTATATGTTTAACTCTATATAACTATTTATAACTACATATACTATATGTATAATAACATATAATTATAAATAGGATAATACTAATTTGTTGCACTAACTTGAAATTAAATGGCAACATATATAATATCAACAATATGTAATCACATAGCCTCAAAGTGTTCGTTGGTCAGATATATCATACTATTGAAATAAGGGTCCTACTCTTACATGATCCCACCCCTTGGGTCTCAGGCTCATATATGAACTTATGTATGACAGTATGACAAAAGATGTAATATTTGATAGGCTTGTATAGAAGCAAATATTTTATTCTTTTATGTAATTCCTCATTATAACACTGCATTCTTTGTCTCTCTCTCCCTCTCTCATTCTTTTGGTGTCACTCACTCTCCCTCTTTTTCTTTCTATCAAACACTCTCTCTCATGCTATTTTCTTTCTCGCTGTCTTTCTTTCTTGCTTGCACTTTTTCTCTCGCTCTCCCTCTCGCTCTCTCTATCCCTTTCTCCCTCCCTCTCTCTCTCTCTCTCCCTCTCCCCCCCTCCCCCTCTCTCTCCCTCTCCCCCTCCAAACTTTAAATTTCTTTCTTTTTTGCTTTCTTTTCTTGTCCATTCACGTATTTTGCTCCTTTCATCTAGTAATAGCATGATATCTATTAATCTTTACCATGCTAAAAATTACTTTATCTATTCATGTAGATTCTGCAAACGCATTGCCTTGATATTAACAATATTTAATTTTTAAATATTCATCTGTAAGTAATTTTATTTAATTATTAGTATATTTTGAAGTAATTGCATGTTTCATTCAAAATAATAATTGAGCATTATTTTTTGCATAAAAAACAGGGCAAAAAAAGTTCGGATCAATAGTGGATGTACTAAAGATTTATGAATGGAATTTTGAATCAATATTTTTTGAGTGGGCTTGAAATTTTTATTAATTTTGCATGTAATCAATCGAGATGGACGGATGGAGAAAATTATTTTGTTAAATATGACTTTGTACCAAATTATTTTGTTTGGATTTATCATGGAAAAAGTACAATAGCTCTGAACATTGACCAAAATGAGGGTACTAAATCATTTACATGTGGTGAAGAAGCATCAAACATATACCATAGAATGGTCATGGAAGCTACTGGTGCTGACTTCAATATGGATTACGTGGATGAACCACCTAATCCTGAAGCTCAGAAATTTTATGAAATACTTAAAGCTGCAGATAATGAGTTGTGGCCTGGTTGTAAAACACATTCGCAATTGTCACTTGCAGCTCGACTTATGAGCATTAAGTCAGAAAATTCTATGTCTGATAAATTATTTGATCAGGTGTTAGAACTAATGAAAAAAATTGTTCCAGATAATAATTTGTTAACTAACAACTTTTACAACACTAAGAAGTTACTATGAGGTATAGGTCTACCAATGAAAAAAATTGATTGTTGTTTTAATGGTTGTATGTTATATTGGGGTGATGATGGTGATTTAATTAGCTGTAAGTTTTGTGATCATCCTCGGTTTAAGAAGGAACCTCGTATTGCAGATATGTGACAAAAGATGAAAGTTACATTTAAGAAGATGTATTATTTTTCTTTAATTCCTCGATTGTAAAGACTATATGTATCAAATGCTACAACACATGATATGTGGTGACATTCTGAGCATGAGGTTGAAGAATGAGTGATGCGTCATCCATCAGATTTATATGCTTGAAAGCATTTTAATCATACACATTAAGATTTTGGAGTTGAAAGTCAAAATGTGAGATTGGGTCTCTACACTAATGGATTTCAGCCATTTGGCCAATCTAGACAACAGTATTCAACATGGCTAGTGATAGTGATACCTTATAATTTGCCTCTATGATTGTGTATGAAAGAGAAATATATGTTTTTGTCAATATTGGTTCCAGGGACAAAAAATTTGAAAGATATGTTGGATGTTTTCTTACAGCCTCTTATAGCAAAGTTAAATCATTTGTGGGAAGTTGGCGTGAATACATATGATATCTCAAAAAAAACAAAATTTCATTATGTGGGCGGCCCTTATGTGGATGGTGACTTTCCTGCATATTCAATATTATCTGGTTAGAGTACTGCAGAATGATTCGCATGTCCGCATTGCATGAAAAAGTTTGATGCATTTACCCTTAAATTCAGTGGTAAACAGTCATGGTTTGATAATCATCATAAGTTTCTACCTATGAATCATCCATTCCACATAAATAGAACTACATTTCAAAAAAATAAAATAGTGATGATAGTTGCACTAGCAATTCATTCAAAAGATAATATTATGACAGAGATACCGAGTTTGGGTCTGAAGAAGGTAACTGAAAAGGATGATACTGGAACTAATGAACCAATATGCAAAATATTTGGTTGGAGAAAACGTAATACTTTTTGGGAATTTTTTTATTGAAATTCCAATTTAATTCGTCATAACTTGGATGTAAAGCATATTGAAAAAATATGTTTGACAATGTTTTCAATAATGTCCTTAATACAAATGGAAAAACAAAAGACGCTTTAAAATCAAGACAAGAGCTGAATGATTACTATCGGTATCCTAAATTAAAACTGAATGTGGCAACAGAAAAATTTTTTAAAGCTTGTTACACACATGAATTTGTGTAGTATTTATGTTGAGTAGTTAAAAAATAAGCAACCAATAATTTCTAGTAATGAGATCGATTATATGCTAAAAATACAATTTGCAAATTGGTTCAAAAACTTTGTGAGAATTATTAAGTTTTTATTTTTTGAATTATTTAATTTATTAATATCTTTTATTTGTTAACATCATTTATTTAATTTATGCAACAGGCAAATGATCCTTCAAATGAAGATTCCAATATTTTCATTTAGAATCTAAGCAAATGCCTATTTAGATATGTGACAACTTATCCTGGGCATTTTGTCAATGGATAAAAATTTCACACAATTGGCCACGGTTCTTCTAAAATAACAATGAATAGTAGTGTATGTATTAAAGGCTCAAGTTATAGTATAAATAAGATTGATTATTATGGTCAAATCATAGAAGTTATCAATTTGGAGTATCTTGGACTCAAAAATAATAGGATTGTATTATTAAAGTGCGAGTGGTTTGATTCTTCATGAAATATGTGTATAAAAATTCATTCAGATTATAAGCTAGTAAATGTTAACTATAAATATAGATATAATCAATATGATCCATTTAATATGGCAGTTCAAGCCACTCATGTATATTATTGCACATATCCGAGTTTATCTCGTGATAAGAGTAACTGGCGAAAGATTTGCAAAATCAAAGCTCTATCAAATTTTGAAATACCAACATCTCAAAAAAGAAGTGCAAACTTAGCTATTGCACTGGCATTCCAAGAAGATGACATAAATAATATTGAGCCTATGCATGTAGATGAATATCCAAAAAAATTTGTGACTCAAATGGTGGCCAAATAGTAATTAAAGATGATCAATTTCTATTGAAGATGAGTTGGAATTTCCATCGGAATCAGACGAAATGTCAGAAGATCCATTGGAGGATGATAGTGATACCGATAATTAAACTGTTATAATTGTATTATAATATTAAACTATCAAAGACTTTTTATATTTTGTTGAAATCTATTAGTGTGTATTATTCTAAAATGCATGGTTGTTAATCATATCTCCATTATTTGTTCTATGTTTTTATTTTTGTACTGTAGATGGTGCCTAAAGGTTGTGGTCATGATGGAGGTGGACATGGATGTAGAAATGGATGAAATTCATCTAGTATTTTTTATCCTATTGCAAATTCTGTACCATCTCTTACCCACCATATCCAGACTTTAACATCACAATCACCATCTTCATTTCCATCACCACCACCATCATTGACACTTTTACCATCACCTTTATCAGATATAAGCCCACCACCCATTGTCCTTCCTACACACACTTTTGATCTATCACCATCTTCTACACCATATTTTACACTGATAGTTCCCCCATTTACAATATCATAGACATCATCAAATACTATGCCTTTTTCTGCATTCTGTGCTAAGTTAGTAATTGAGGTTATAGATGGGAGGTATAAGAAATATGTAAATATTACTCAAATAAAAAATAATGATGTTTTTGTTAGTGGTATTTTTATATATAGTTATGATTTGCTTGTTTTCAATATTATTTATTTATTTTTACAGTTTTATTCTATCTCACAATGGTTCGACTATAATTACAAAGTCTTTCAAGAAACTGGTTGATTCTAAAACATTCTCATGGAAGAAAGTTTTGTAATCGATAAGAGAGTCTAATTTTAATGACTTTCAAGTAAAATCAATAAAACAAAAGCATTCAAAATTAATTATCTAATTAGTTAACTATTATGTTGGTTATTATTCAAGCAGTAAAAAATTATGTCCTTGTTATTAATATAAATTTTTTTGTGATTTATATATATATAGAATTAGTGCACATGGGCACCCAAATTTGATGAAAAGATAAAGTCATTGTGGGAAAGCAAAACTATTGAATGATATTCAGATTTTGTCCATAAATTAAAGAATGTAAAAGAAAGGCCTGATTTTATATCCGAGGATGACTGGCCCGAGTAGCTTAAGTATCGGGAGGAGCCAGATGTGAAGAAAAAATCAGAGATTACCAATAAAAATTGATGAACTGAGATAGCAGGACTAGGTATAGAAATGTCTCGCCACATAGGAGGGTCAAAGTCAAGCATTGAGATTTTCAAATAAATAAAATATGTGCATGGTTTTATTAATTTTGTTAGAACTTTTTAACATTTGTTATTTTTTGACTTAATAAATACATACTCTAGGCTGGAGAATTAGGTTGGGATCTCAATTTTTATTAGATTTTCAGGAATATGCATGTGAAGAAAGTTGATGGTCAGTTTGTTGACAAAAAGTATCAGATGATTACATAATAATCTATTATATTAATAAAATTTTATAATACTACAGTACATTATGAAAGTTGTTTGGAATGCAAAATATTAAATTCATTTTATGTATATCTAGAATAGCATATTTTTTTATTTTATCACAGGAACTCATGGAAGAATGTGTGACAGCATCTTCTCAACAAGTTGGGCGTTCTATAGATCTTCAACTAATTGACTATGTTCCTATCAATTTGGAGACTATAGAAGGTCATAAGAAGTAGTGAGTATACGATATTAGCTCGAAGGGAGCAGCATTTTGGTGTAGTAGTCGTGCTTCTAATTCATCTGTCATAGTAATGGTGGATGAGGTGGTCGAACAACAAGTAATGGAAACAAATGAATATTTTGAAGTTATGGAGACCAAATTAAAAGAGAAAGATGAGAAGATATCTCATTTGAAGAAAGAAATGTAAGAAATGAAAGAAGAGAAGGATGAGCAGATTAATCATTTGAATGAAGAAATGCAAAAATTAAAAGAAATGAATAATGAGATGAAAGAAATTAAGAATTTAATGCAATGGCAGATGTCCTATATGGAGTCACAGTTAGTGGCATTTCGAGATCCAGCTGAAAAACCACACAGGAGAGGCTTGCATAAATGCACCAACTAATAATGAGGATGATTTTGTATCAGAATTATTTCTGCACTATTTTTGATTTTTTTTTGTGTAGTTAAACAAGATGTGATTTTTTTGGAAGTATCATTTTTCTTTTTTTGGTTTTGTTATTTTCTTTGCCGATTAACCTAACCATAAATCTTTTCAAGACATCTGATGTGAGAAGCATGAAAAAATTCTGATTCAAAGCCTTCAGACATTACCACAGTCCTTCATATGGATGAGTCCCATCTTTACCGATCTCTGCTGGATCAAAAGGAGGCCGCACTTCTATTATCTTCATTATTTCTGAAACATTTTATTTTTGCACACACACACTCTCTCTCTAAACATCATTATTGGCCATCTTTTAGATATCTATTGAAGTTGTATGACTATCAACTCAGATTCGTGTTTGTTCATATCTATAATTACTATTTTTATATGTCTATGAATATGTTTGTGTATACCCAAATATTTTGGGTAGAGTTTTAGCTTATTATAGGTATATAAAAGGCTTGGCTAGTCCTCTTAGTGTTGGGAATAGCCGTTAGCTTCTGAAGTTGTGAGATGAATGAAAAAATTCTAGTCCCACCTTGATGCAGATTTGTTCTTGATACTCTTATTTCATGTAGATCTGTGCTATCATTGTTAAGATTTGTGACTATTTTTTATCAGTCATTGGTGGAATTAAACTATTGAATTGTTAATTTCCATAACAATTGCTAATGAAATTCAATTAAATGTGTTCATTCTACATGTTCTCATTCTCTTGCATGTTGGTAGTTTCATGAATGACGACGGGTTGAACATGAGGAACTGTCGCTATTATGAGCCATCTTTCAAGGGGCATCTTGGTCTGTAACTGATACCTAGCATGGGAGACCACGACATAAAGCCTTTCTTATCTGGACATGATCTTAACAACTTTATCATTAATGCCAAAAATTCATTCCATCCCCACGAATGCGTTGTATCCAACACTTCTCTTGCACTGCAATACGAGAGAGATGGCTGGATAAACCAGAGAGAATTTTTTGAACACGTTACTTCCAAATGCTTCTTATTATCCTGTTCTCAGAGAAACTTCTGGAGCTCAACCATTGTAGATTCTACACCCATATGATTCTTTGTGAGATGAAAGGATTTGTAAGATTGATCAACCAAGCCTTGATAAACAAGGTAGCAAACCCAAGATAAAGCAAAGTGGGGATCCACCAAGAAAATCAAAACCAGAGAAACCAACGAAACCAAAGGATTCAAACTCCATTGCTATTCCACGTTTGAAAGTTCCAAAGAAATGCTTGGACGTGGTCATCAATAGCAATGACATGGATATCTCTGGCATTCCCACACTAAATTGCACTTGCATAGACAAGTCTCAGTTGCATTATCAATGGGGTTGTGGTGGGTCCCAATACGCATGTTGCATAACTAGCATATTGATGTATCCCCTGTCGATGAGCATGAAAAGAAGAGGAGTGGGAACAATTGGGAGGAAGATGTGTCAAGATGCCTTACTATATGAAGTTTGCAAATTTTGCAACCATTTGCTTTTTTTTATATATTTAGAAGACAAAGCTTCTAATTTTTGAAGTTTTATTCCTTTTTTTTTCTTTGAATGTGTATTGTTTTTATGGAGTGCATATTATTTTTATGGAGTGCATATTGAATTATTCTATAGTTACATTGATGCATACGATGAAGTGATGGTCCTTGCTTCGAACCAAGAGAGGAACCATATGGCAGCAAAAGCTACAAGGTTGATGGACTAATACAATGGAGCTATGCAATCAAAATCATTGGTGCAAGCACATGGAGAGGAGAAGAAACATTCTAAGAAAGTCACACGGAAGCATGCTGCTGTGGGGGGTGGTGGGGCAGAGCAACCCCCTTATAGGCCTTAGGACTGGGAGAGAGTTCTGGTTGCGGGGAGGCAATGTGTGAACTTTGATGTGCCAAGCCTAGCTCTTAGCTTGTTTTCTGTGTTTTTCTCTTAGAGTTTTCAGACATATTTTCGTAAATTTAAATAATTTTCGTATTTCTTATTTATGTTGATAGTAAAGTTTTGTGCCATCTTTGTGAAGTATATATGGGATAATACTAATTACTTACAGTTTTGTGCCATCTGAGGATATGTGATTACATATATGTATATATAATACTATAGTATATATGTACATATATACTATAGTATTATATATTCAGTATATAATGTACATATATACTATAGCATATACTAAATTATATACTACAGTATCAATATAGTATCAAAATAGAACTTTTGATAAATGTACATATATACTTAGTATATATACTATAGTATATACTTTAGTATGTACTACAAATATACTATAGTATATATGTACATATATATTCAGTATATATGTACATATAATACTACAGTATTATATGTACAATACTTACTTATATATGAACATATAATACTATAGTATTATATGTAATTAGTGAAATGCTAGTATATATGTACATATACATTGTAGTATTATATATTTATCAAAATAGAACTTTTTTTATTATTTATTTTGATTATATTGACTAGTTTAATTTTCGTACAGATATGGTACTACAATGTTCTCCATACGAAGCTTGTAGAAGTGAAGAGATTTTTCACTGGACATGATGCACCACAACTAGGACAGCTTTGTCGTAGCAGAAATATGATGATCAGAGGAGCTGGGGGAGAGAAACAATGTCAATTTCATGGATAAATTATACTTTATACACTGTTATTAGATACATTGATGAAAAAGATATAATAAAATTTTGTTATGTTTTTATTTTAATTCGGTAAAATATTGTATCAGATAATTTATTAACGAATTTCAATTTTTGTTAATTATAAATTATTGTTTATAATTTCTATTTTTATTCAATTTAATATAAAAACATAAAAATATTTAATAAATTTTTTGTAAAAAAAATAAAATAGTGAAAATAGTTTTGGAATGAAAATAGCAAGGGATTTTTCCCTTGCTAATTTAGCTAGTGAATTTTCTAAAGCTCTAAATTAAGATCAAAATTAGCTAAGGAATTAATTAATTTAGCTAGGAAATTTATCATCACTAAAATTTTTTAGCTAGGGAGTTTTTCACTCATTAATTTTTAGCGATGGAAAAATCCCATTTAGCTTGGGATATTTTTCTACCTATTTCAAATTTTTCTTGTAGTGCTTCACTATGTTATGCCATGATAATGGAGTCTTGACATTTAAAGATGAAGATGAATTTTGCCAAAGAATGTCCCTTTGAAATTGAATGGTGTGAAAAGCAGACTTGAAGAAGCAATAAAAGAAAGTTGATTCTTGATGGGAAGAATCAACTGATGTTAGGCAAAAAGTATTAGCCTTCACCAAAGATGAAATGAAAGAAAAATAGAGATTTGGAAAGAAATTAGAGGAAAAATCACCCCTGAAAAATGACTATAAAAATGAATATGAATTTGAGACTAGGAATAAGTACTCACCCTATTGAACAAAATGAAGTTGAAGGAAAATCAAAGGATAAATTAACTAAAGGGGGAACGGATGAAGATGCACAATTCATTAGTTGTAGTGTTTGAAAGAAAAAACATCCAATAGAAAGATTATGTGAATAAAATGGAAGAGGAAGAAAATGTGAGAGGAAAGCAACATGGTGCATTGTTTGAGTTAAAGACAATGTGATGGGGAGTGCTAAAGATTTTGGAAAACTCTATCAATCCATCTCCAATGAATGTTAATGAATGATAAAGAAAAAAATAAAGAGATGAAATATAACTTTAACTTTAGTGAGAAAAGATGGATAGATGATTTGAAGACATGCAACACAAACTAAAAGAATGTGTACTTTGCATAGGGGTCTTTTGATGATGCCCTTAACCAAATTGAAAAGAGACAAGATAAGTTGTGCATCATCATTTCTAGGATGATAGAGTGGGTAGTGAGAAACAATGGAGATATAAATAAACTTTATATATCCTTTTAATAATTTGAGTTGTCTATATCTCAATTTCCACTAAAGGAGTTTGATACAAGGAATTGACTAGACTACCAATCTTCTTCTCCATCATAATACATTATGTATTTACTGTTGATTTGCTTCTTCCTCCACTTACTAGATAAAACAACTAGAAAAGAGAGATTGTTTTCTTTAGGACAAACAAGTATTTAAGTGTGAGAGTTTGTTTGATACTCAAATTATTAAGTATTTAAGATTATTTTTGCCTTTTTTATGATGTGTTTGTATGAGAAATGTACTTTAAAGATGAGTATTTTGTGAAATTATGTTTTTGATAGATTTTGATAAAAAATATAAATCATGTATGAAGTTATGATATTTTTAATGTCATAATATTCTTTACATTAACTAATTTACATGAAGTCATGGAAGCCTTTTTTGGTCACGACTATATAAATAAGTCATGACCTTGATTGTAAAATTATGAAGCCACCACTAAGATTATATATTTCCAATGTACAACATATTTTTCATGGCCACAATATTATTTTGAGTCATAACTACATATGCTCTAAACATATTTTAATCCATGATATTATTTTCATAATGCAACATCATATACTTTATCTATATGTAAAGTCATGACATATTTTTTGTAACATGGCATAATTATTATAGAATCAGAATTATATTTTGCAAAGTAATTTTATGTTATGATATTTTTTGAGATTGAGATTTTTTTTACTTCAAAGACCAAATATTAAAGTTATGACATTTTTCATGAAATTACATGACATTATGATCTAGAAGTGATTCGAATGCATTATTTGCCATGACTTCAACTGAATGTCATGACAATAAATTCATTAAATAGTTCAATAAATGATAGGACTCAAATGATATAAAAACTATACTAAAATAGAAACAAGGACCATGTGGTGGAAAAAATGACAAAATTAAGAGCACTAAGGCAAAAAATATCACTCCCAATTAGGAAGACATTCTCAAGCCAAAAGGTAATCAAAGTGGATTAGGAATTAGATCAAAAATCTTGATCCTAATGTTGGCTATCTTTGGGATACCCAATTTGACAAGGTGACATTCCAATCTTTTTATCCAAATCCACCCCAAATGGCAAGTTAGTTAGGAATTTAGGATTGATTTATATAATTATGTATGATAGATATTGTCTTATAATGAATATTTTTGGTTTTTTATGCATTGAATGTTAATGGATATGTGCATTTATTAGAATATTAATTTAAGGTTTAACCATCTAATAAATCAATGTTTATTGATTATTGTGGATGGTGATAAGCAAATCATGGAACACATGCATAAGGTGGGTATCGATAAAAAGTGATAACACTCAAACTATCTTTTTTGTGCAATGGGTCCTTGTATGAAAACTCTTGGTTAATGTAGGTTTAATTGATGAGAGTATGATGCTTATAAAGCTAGAAGTACAAACATCATGATAATCATACCATTGTGTATCTTCTAGAAAGACTAGCCCAAAAATAATGATGTATGACTTATATAGAATGTCAAACCTAAGGTTTCACCAATTCTTGAATGTCATGTGTTAGATATGGTAGATAATGACATGTAAATCATATAACACACATAAGTTGATGTGAATCATCAGGTTGTGATAGCCTTTCAACCAATTTTCTTTTGCATGACTTCCATGGGTAGAATTACTTTGGTGACCTATGTTAATTGATATGAGTATTTTGCTAATGATATTGAAAGTAAAAATACACTTATGACCATATCATTACATGTCATTTATGATAATTGATGTCAAAAAAATATAGATGTATAGTTTAAGCAAAATTCAATAGTAGTTGGCATATTACCTAAAAGATGAATGATTATGGAATAACTAATTGATAGGCAGATGTGGAGCTTTGAGATATGTGATAAATATACTAAAGACACAATTATAAAAGGATCATCCATGGTAGTGATGGTCTATTTGTGACAACCTCTTGAATACTAACAAAGTTCTATAGTTCCTACAATTTTCCTCCCTTCATTCGACAAACTAGTATGACATTTCCATAACATGAGAAAACTTCATCACACATAAGAAAGTAAACTAGTCTTAAAGTTTAATTATCCATTCGAGATTCAAGTATATCTTCTCAATTTAAGTAGTTAGATAATTCAATGTTACTTGATCAAATTATAATAATAATCCATGTGTGATCAATATCTAGACTTAAATTCAATATATTGCTTATATGACTCATATATTTATGAAATTATGTTAGACATAAATACATGTCTAATGAGCTATTGGTGCTACGCTAAGAACAATAAATTTATTTGCATCATAGTAACATCATAAAAATGGGTATTTAGATTAAATACTAAAGATCAAGTCTTTCATATCTTTAAGAATTTCCACACTAGAGTTAAGAGAGAGACCATTAGAAAACTGATCTCCAATAATGAAGAAAAATTCATAGGTTAGTTTGAGAGCTACTATATGTATCTAATAATATTAAACATGAAAATATGCTATCTAAGACACTTTTATAAAATAGCATGGATGAGATAATGAATTAGAATATTGAGGAAAGAGTCTGATGCATACTTTCTCGTACATATCTTCTCAAAAAATTTGTGGAGAAGTTATGTTTACAATTGTTGAGGTAATAAAAATGTGCCCTAATACTATCGTGTTTATAGATATTTCTAATAAAATATGGACTGTGAAAGATATCTCATATGATTACTTGAGAGTATTCAATGCAAATCCTTCATTTAGAACTCAAAAGATAAATGACAAAAACTCAATGATAATGCATATACATGTATCTTCATTAATTATGGACACAAGATGTTTGTGTACGTACTTTGTATCCGATAGTGAAGAATTTTATTCAGAATAGAGATGTAATTTTTATATAGGATCAATTAGTAGATGGAAGTCATTCAAATAGAGACAATAGTGAACCAATAAAGATTCCTATTTGCATAGATCTAATATTAGTTCATTCTAAAGATCAGTCAAATCTAAGGTGAAGAATTAAGCAACTACCTAATGATTTTGAGCAATAAGATTCACCTGATAATTTTGAGTCCAAGAATATGCTTGTTGAGAAGGTGAGAGATCATATTCTAGCTGGAACTAAGTAGGATTTAATTATTCTTGATGATACATGTCTACCAGAGTTGAGAATATCATGTAGGCCTTGTTATTTATCCTCTAGATTCCATGAATATATATTATTATATCCTTGTTATACTGCCCAATTTATTAGTTATATTGTCCTAAAAGCTTGTTAGAAAGGTTCTTGGGTCAACAAAGATCTATAAGTATATTACTCATATAAGTAGTAAAAAAGATTTTTTATCCAAATATTAATCCTACAAAAATTATATCAATATTTCAATCAACTAGTAGTGAGACAACATTATTCTAGTAGATAAGATAATTCAAGATTTTGGTAAGAATCTCATATCTAAGATTTGTCTATTTCCATTCATATGATATATGTTAAAATTGTTTAGTTCATGTTGAGTTTGAATATAAAACAAATATTACATTATTATCAGAATGCTTTTTTGCCCTAACAGGATACAAGGTGGTTATCACCACTCACACTATCCCAATGATGGTCCACTCATAGTTATCCATTTGGTATATTACCACTAAGAAAATAAATCATCTCTACTCAATGGTCATTCACAAGTCCATATCTTTTAGTCAACTCATCAATAACCTTTGATAGTTATTTTGTATATAAATTCATATTATCTAGCTTCTAGTGTCTTAAAGACTTACAATTTATGTGGTCTATAAAGCATTTATACTTTTAGCTTCATAAGTACCATAATCATATAATTAACATATTCCTTTTTTAAAATCTCACTAGTGAGAACTATATGTATAAAAGTAACTCAAAGGGATGTCACCACCTTTTGAGTCACTACTACTCATGCACATCTTATGGATTACTAGTCACCATCTTTAATAGCAATGATGTAACTCAAACACTAAAGGTAAAATCCTTATAAAAATATCTTATAAAATATTAGTATCAATTGAGAGTCAATTCTTCTAAGACATATATAATGGATTAATATGTATAGTTATTCATACTTTCAGCTTTGTGAAAGTCATACTTGTAATAATTTTTTTTTCACCCTCCCCCTAATCATCCCTTACCAACCCCAGGGTAGATACTTACGACAAACTTCTACACTAGTCAATCATCTTAGTAGTAATTGTGACAAAATATATTTAACTTTAGAGTTCTTATAAGATCTAATATATTAGTGATCGTATAAATACATCTAACTTGTAATGATTAACATACCTAAATTTTGGGTTTAGACATATAGGTCTGTCTCACATATCATGGTTAAATAGTTTATCACTTTCTTCCTACTATATGTGTGAATGAGTGTCATGATTTATTTATTACCATCTATAATGAAAAATGTACAAATCTTCCAATAGTCAAACCCTAATTTTAGTTATATATATAATCACTAATTCAATCACCATTAATTTCACAACATAAATCACATTTTACAATTTAATCAAATATTTATACATTACATAAATAAAAATAAACAAAACCTAGACCTTAATTAAGACAATATGATTTAAAACCTAATTCATATGCTATTTCAATTAAATCCACTAAATCTACCCTAGATAAGAAGTTTGAAAGTCTTGTCCCCCAACTTTAGAATTAATGTTTGGCCTTGTATCCCCTTTCTTTCTTTTAGATCCCCTAAGAAGTGCAAAAATCACACCTAGAATTGTTCTTGCACCTGGTTATAGGTGAAGAAGAAGAGAAAAAGGTCAATTGGTATCAGTTTTTTTACTCCTCACTTTCTCCGTGTTTTTTATATTTCACAAATTCTATGTATTTTCCAAGTAAAAAGTCATGGCTTTAGAATGATGTAGTAACTTTGGCCTTTGGTCTCTTGAGCTTGAGGTCATGACACCAATTAGTTATCATGACTTTGTAATGCTTCCTTAACTTTCTTTACTTCAAAAGTTGGGTGATGCAAAGTGGTCATGGCTTTGATATATTCCCTAATCTTTGTACCCCAAAAGTCATAGTAGTGAGAAGTAGCTACAACTTTTTCAATTAACCCATATATCAAATTTATGGTTTTGGGACATGGCCATGGGTTTGCATTTTCATATGGACTTAAAGTCATGATCTAGGAAATTGCCACAACTTGAGTAAATCTCTCTTTAACTTTCTATAGCCAAGAGTTGGGGTGCTAGGAAATAGCTATAACTCTAGACTTATGAATATTAAATTTTGGTAAAGATAAGGTCATAGTATTTAAGATTATGTAGGGAAATGGAAAGAATTTCAAATCCGATTGGAACATAAATGCAGTAGAATTATAATTTTTTTATCTCATAATCCACCAATGATCACATGTGTTTTATATAAAAATGAAGAAAGTATAAAAAAAACTTACCTCTTGTAGATCGATTTATCAAGCCTTCAAGTTTGCATCTTGGTTTATTTAGATCTTCAAATGTGATGCCTTTCTGAAAAGCGATCACCCTCTACAAATATCCACACATGAACAAATGACAAATGATCTTATCAAATGCTAGTTCAATTTCAACTTCTCAAAAATAAAAATTAGGGTTTTTTGTTTTCTCTGTTTTGAAAGACTGGCTTGCTTACCATTTATGTCACACACACATACACACACAAATCTGCGAGGATTTAAGTCAAATCTGAATTTTTTTTAAAACTCTTCCAAATAATAATAATTTTATTTAAAACTTTTCCAAATAATAACAATTTTAATTCAAATCCAAATTTTATTTTAAACTCTTTTAAATAATAACAATTTAAATTTAAATCCTTAATAGATTATTTCCTCTTCAAATAAGAAAATATAACAGATAAATTATTTGTTTAAATCATGAATTTAAACTTTCTTAAAATTAAATTTGAATTTAAATAACAACTAATTATTATTTGTAATTTAGAATAATCTCATAATTTTAAATTACTACATAGAGTGAAAAATCATAACCATTATTTTCATTCTTAATGTGTAACCCTATAGGTTCAATTAATATTGGTAGTATGCCTAAATCACATTTTGATCCTACAAGTCATAAGTAGTCTCTGGTAAAACATGACTATCCAAGTTAAATGAAAAGCTCATAATCTGAGACAACCTTAATATAGCTAAGACATAATCCTTTTTTTCCTATGATATCTTGATAGAATATAAGGCATGGAAAAAGTCAAACTTATATCATTCTATCTTTAATTATTCAAAACCCAATTAGGTTAACTAAACAAAATAATATTGATCTCTATCAATTCATTTGAGTACGGTCATGCATTTCTTAGTCTCAATTATTGAGAGGACCCAGAGATATCTCTCTTATAATAAGAGGGATAAATTTTATCTTAATCGCTCATATCTCACTATATAATTCTTATTATGTTCAAGTATAACCTTTATAGTCATCTGATTAAAAATAATATTTGATTATATTAAAACACAATATTTTTTATGTTGAGAGCTATAACGATCTCAAGTCAAAGGATTTAATGACACAATTATTAAAGATTAACTAATAACTTTGATCCATATATTAATCTCAAGACGGGTTTGTTTAATATTTGTTCTCAACAAATAGATATAAATTTGATATGTATCTCATATACATATTTATCTCATGAATATCAATCAAATTTTATACTAATCTTAATCTATTACTATTCCCATAACAATAACTAATTAAGAAAATTTAGAATGATTAATATATTGTTCAAGGACATTATATATAATAAACATGAAAATAATCATAATAATTAATTCTCATAAATAGTCAAAATAATGTGTCCATACGATAGCCCTAGAGCACTATTACTAACAATCTCCCACTTGCACTAGGCCCATTCATCAATGTATCTAATACTTATGAACCTAGCATGAAGATCATGCTTTGTTTATGGTAGAGACTTGGCCAATGGATCTGCAACATTTTCATATGTTGGAACTCTACGGATCTTAACGACACCTCTCTCAATGATTTCTCAAATGAGATGATAATGCCTAAAATGTGTCTGGATCGCTTATATGATATAGGTTCCTTTGCTTGTGCAATAACATCATTATTGTCACAATAAATATTAATAGGATTTGTAAATCTAGGAACCACTTCAAGGTCAATAATGAACTTGATCCTAACTTCTTCCTTTGCTGCATCAGATACTGCAATGCATTCAGCTTCAGTTGTAGAATCAGCAATAGTTCTTTACTTTGAACTTTTCCAGCTAACTACACCACCATTTAAACAAAACATTTATCTTGAATGTGATTGGAAATCAACTTTGTCAGATTGGAAGTTTTCATATGTGTAACTATTTATAATCAGATCATTTTCCAATCTTCCATGCACCAATAACATATCTTTAGACTTTCTTAGATACTTAAGAATATTCTTAACAACTATTTAGTGACTCTCACCAATATCTAACTAGTATCTACTCATTATACTTAAAGCATAAGATACATCTGGTCTTTTGCACAACATGGCATACAAGATAGATGCTATTACTGAGGCATAAGAAATCTTACTCATTTGCTCTCACTCATCATCAGTATTAAAATACTGAGATTTTCTAAGAGGAATATCATGAGACATGGGCAAGTATCCTTTCTTAAACCATTTCAATACTTTGTCTATGTAAGTACATTGACATAGACTAATTAGCCTCTTAGATCTATCTAAGATATAGTTAGCTTCACCAAAGTCTTTCATTGAGAAACATATCTCTAACTAAGACTTGACATTCTGCAAGGTAATGATATCATTTCCAATGAGTAAAATGTCATTAACATATAAGACCAAAAATATAATTACGTTCCCACTAATTTTCTTATAAACACAAGGCTCATTTTTATTTTTAACAAATCCAAACCCTTTGACTAATTCATCAAAACAAAGATTCCAACTCTAAGGGGTCTGCTTCAAACCATAAATGGATCTTTGAAGCTTGCATACTTTAATAAAATTTTTAGATTGTACAAAACTCTTAGGTTGTGTCATGTACACATCCCAAGTAAGTTTCCATTAAAGAATGTAGTTTTAACATTTTTGCCAACTCTCATAATCATGATATGTAGCAATGCAATAAGAATTCTGATAGACTTAAGCATAATTATAGGTGAAAAAAATTTATCATAGTCTATACCATTAGTTTGTTTGAAACTTTTTGTAACTAGCGTTGCTTTGTAAGTATATACTTTGTCATCCATGTCAGTTTTCTTTTTAAACTCATTTGAACCCAATGGTCTTTGTACCTTCAGGTGGGTCAATCAAGGTCCTAACCTGATTATCATACATGGATTGAATTTCAGACTTCATGGCCTCTAACAATTTCTTAGAGTCACAATAAATCCATATCTCTCAGGCTCATGATGTATCCTATCAGATATACGTGAATTTTTGTGCTATAGGAGGTGTATCAAAAATAGTTTATTGACTATGAGTATCTACAGATAGTTTAATGTTATCTTGTGGTCCTCGAACTTCTTCAAGTTGTACCTTAATCCCACTGGTTCTTTTAGAAATAAAATTTTTTTTCTAGAAAGACACTATTCCGAGAAACAAATACTTTGTTCTTAATGGGATTGTAAAAGTAGCATCCCTTAATCTCTTTAGGATACCCAACAAAAAAATATTTATCAGATTTAGGTTTCAGCTTATTTGAAACTTGACATTTTACATAAATATCACAACCTCAAATCTTAAGAAAAGATAAACTGAATCTTTTACTAGTCAACATCACTTATGGTATCTTTTCAACCGCTTTGGATGGAACTCGATTTAGTGTGAATGTTGTTGTTTCAAGTGGATAACTAGAGGTGTCAAACGGAAAGTGTCGGGCTGGCTTAGCCCATTTTTTTTAGGCCCGGCATGTTTTCGTGCTAGGCAGGGCACGAAAGCACAGTCCACCTGGTTCAACCCAGTCGGGCCGAACCCGAAATTAAAAAAAAATTAGGGTTTCAGCGTGTGCCGTCGCGCCCGAAACCCTAATTAAAAAAAATTAGGGGTTCGGCACACATGAAACCCTAATTTAAAAAAAATTAGGGTTTTGATAAATACAAAAACAACTCAATAAAATTAACTATCACTAAGATAATAATTACTGACAAAAAGATAATGATTTCACTATTATTTATCACAATCTATCAAAACTCTAATTTCATGAAATTATTCTAATTTTTACACATTTTATTACTTACACATCATTAAAAACTACTCAAATACACTAGAATTCTGAATATTCAATATTTAACATACTAAACATATATTACCCATGGATATAGGCTAGCATGAGACTTTTCAGAAGCTCATCTCTTTTTAGAATAAAGATGAATACTAAATATTTAACATACTGAACATATATTTGAGTAGTTATAAGTCTAACTATCATCTTGAATTTAGAAATTGAACAACTTGGTATAAAGATAATATTTTTTTGTGGTGACCTTGATGAGACTTTCTATATAAATTAGTCTAATGGATTCATGGTAAAAGAAAAAGAAAGCCTTGGTTATAAACTAAAAAAAATCTCGTATGGACTTAAGCAAGTTTCTAGTCTCTTGTGATAATAAAACTAAACAAAATTTATTTGTTCATTGAGCATCATGACTTTCAACATATCTTTTGTGATAATTATATATTTATCAATCACTAGTTGGATGATGATTGACTTATATTTTTATTTTATATAAATGACATATTATTTGTTGGTCATAAATGAGCATAGATTGACGAGCTTAAGGGAGAGCTAGAAAAAAAATTTTCTTTGAAAAACTTAGGCTCAGTCAATCAGATTATAGGGATGAGTGTAATACATAATAGGCCTTCTAGGTGTATCTAGTTATCTCAAGAACTTTACATCCATAATAGGCCTATTCATGTAGATTATAGGAATGTTACAAGTGTCAAACCTCTTAGTCAAATATTTTAATCTAAGTATTGAGGTTTGTCCCAAGACTAGAGAAAAAAGAGAAACATAAATCATTATTCCCATGCCTTAGTTTTCGGCTACTTTATGTATACTATGGTCTATAATATACTAAATAAAGCATATATTGTTAGTGTTATCAATCATTTTCTCTCAAACCTGGATAAATATCACTAGGCTATAGTGAAATATATCTTAAGGTATCTATGAGAGACTTTTCAATTATCTTTGTGCATTTGTATGTTAAAACCCATGCTTCTTAGATACAATGATTCTAATATGGCTAGTGACTTGGATTCATATTTATTCATTTCAAGTTATGTATTAATATTTGGAGGGGAAATAGTATCCTGACTATCCAAGTTGTTGAAGTGTGTAGTACAATCCAACACTGAGACTTAGTTTATTTTATCTACTAATTAAAATAGGCAAATAAATTTTAAGGATGAAAATTTTGATATTGTACTAAGGATATTTATGTGCATTATCATTTTATCTTAGATATATTAGAGAAAAAAATTTGGTTATACTTGAAAAGTACACACAAATAAAAATATTAATGATATGTTTACTAAATCTTAAATGTCAACTAAATTTAGTTTTTTTTAGTTGCATGCTAGAATGTATCTTCACACATAGGTGGATAAAGATTTGTTGGATTTCCCTGAGTTGGGAAGATCGAGTTTTAACTAGTTTATATTCATGTTTAGTTGTTTTAACTCAGAATTATTATTTTAAGCTTGCAAGATTTATTTTTCAGTCATTACTATTTTTTGTGTTTTTGTTTTTTTGCAAGTTTGAAGTATTATGGAGAAAAAACATTGGATAATTTACTACTTTCTTAAATTAAAAAAAAAGGTTTCTCCCATTTTTTTAATGTTTGACTTGGGATGGGCAGAGTGCTCCCATCAAATGAAAAACAAAAGATCTTTCTTATACATAAATATTTTTTTATGTGCAACTCTCATTTTCTTCCAATGCTATGTGTACTCACTTTTTTTAGAAGGATCCAATTTTGTGCGCACTCATTTTTTTAGGAAACACAACAAGGAGCTCTCATTAATAGATAGTAGGGAGTAGTTATTTTTCTACAAGAAAGCTACGTGTCTACCTTATGAGATAATAGAAGGTTGCATGATTCTAATTTTTATATAAGGCAAAGAGGGGTTTGTTGCTTAGAGGAATTTGTTGACATAAACTCATCTTCTGTCTAGAATTCAATATTTGAAGAGTTGTTATTTTCTAACCAATTGAAATAGACAAATTGAACATTTAACCTAAAGAATAATACATAATGATGTCTGGAACATTCTCTTAAAAAATTCCATGTTTATGTTATTATTATGGATTTTTGATTTCTAGAATTTTAGATTCTAGAAAAATAATTTTAGTTTAAAGCATAATTTTTGGGCATTTTATATTTTATATATTTTAGTTTGTATGAATAAGTCTTTAGCACATTATTCATATTGGTATTATATATTGGACTTTAGACATTTATGTGCATATTGAATTTTTTGAAATTTTGAATTGTGGATGGAATTACTTGAATTTTAAATTTGTGGACTTGTGAAATAAAATTTAAATTGAATTTATTTGTTTTAATTGAAATAAAATTTATGGACTAAAGTTTATTGTCTTGAAACATGCCTTTAAAAAAAATGAATCTCAATTGGGATTTTGATTTAAAAGTATCAACAATGCCAAACAAAATCGATTTATTGATGTTTTTAGTGATTTTGTAGTAATCAATAATCGATCGACCTTTCCAACATATCATATTAGAATATTGGTTCCCAATACTACAAAAAAGTAGTATTGAACTTAAACCTAGGAGGTTGTTCAATATTACTAATGCTATATCTAGTTTATCTATTATCATCACATTGGGATTTGATTATTGATACAATATAGTGATGTGAGATATTATTTAGAATATTTTTGTTTGTGTAGTTCACTTGTGGTTGATGTTGACTTTTGTTATCATGAAATACTATTATGATTTTATTTTAAAAAAATATAATGTATGAATACCTTGCAATCAAACAAATATATGACCAAGTGAAGAAAAAGACAAAATTTGAAAAATTGATTGAAGAAGATAAAGATGATGTACTTATCAATATGTTACTCATGAAGTGAGAATAGATAAGTTATGATTGAAACTAGAATCTAGGTTTGAAAATACATATTTAGAACTAAAATGTTAATCATTAGACAACTAGTTGACTTAAAGTTTATAGAATGAAAACTAAAGTTGGCACACAATAATCTTTTCCAAGGGGTAGTAAACCAATTTGTATCTCTACAAATTCTCTTGGAAGATGAGCTGCTTGATTACTAAATGTCAAGCTCACTTCTAGATAGCTAGTATAAATTTGTGGTTTTACTAAGCATGTCACCACTAAGAGGTATTGTATCAATGTATGTTGTCATAGAAAAGTTATGTTCTAAAGAAGCTAAGAGAAAAGAGAAAGGAAAAGATTCTTTTGGTATCCTTGTTTTTGAGAGATGTGATAGAAGTACTATTGGGCACACATATAGTGATGAAAGAACATAGTCTTCTAAGGCAAGTCAAGAAATAGAAAAGTAGTTAAATATTATCATTATAACAAGACGAGACATGTGAAAAAGTCTATTATTCTTGAAAAATATAGCAAGAGCAAATGAGAGGAGATATGACTGAGAGAGAGAGAGAGAGAGAGCCTAATGTCATCTTAGAATGTGACTTGATGCTAGTTAGTGATGATAATTTCGTTAATATAGTATTCAAAAGGGTGAGCAACTTATTGACTCAAGAGCTTTATTTCACAATGCCCTGCATATTGACTTCTTTATTACATACATACCTAGTACTTATGATATAGCAAAGATGAAAAATAGTGAGACATCACATATTTTGGGCATGAGAGATATTTGTTTGCATATGCAGATAGGACATCAACTAATATTGAAAGATGTCTAATATGTATCAGGCATTTGTGTGCTCATGATATCCATAAGCATGTTGCATGACATAGAATTTATGAGTTATCTTGGTGATGGACACTAGAAACTAGTCAAAGGCTTATTAGTTATCATAAGGAGAAATAAGGATAATACTTTATATGTCACTCAGGCAAGAGTACATCAAGATCAAATAAATATTGTTATTTAAAAGAGTAATGTTGATCTTTGACACAAGAGACCTTGTCATATGTATGAGAAAGGCCTTAAAGTTCTAGCTAGAAGAAATATTTTATTAATTGACTATGAATCCTTTTTTGATGAGCATATAGGCTATACGGTTAGAAAAAATTATAGAACACCTTTCACTCTCTTCTACCTTTAAGAAGATCAAATATTATCGATCTTATTTATATTTTACTTTGTCATTCAATGGAGACTACTGTAAGAAGGTATGAACATTTATACTAAATGATAAAGATAAATACTTTCCTATCTATAAGGATTTCCATACAAGAGTTGAGAGAGAGATTGATGAGAAATTGATTTCCAAACATTCTCACAAATAGAGAGAAAGTAGAAGTTAGTTTGCAAGCTAATATGTATCCCATGATATTATATATATAAAATACTCGCCAAGATGCCTAACTTAAATAGTATGGCTAAAAAAATGAGACAAACTCTTGAGGAGAGAGTCTAGTGCAAGCTTTCTCACATACATCTTCCTAAAGACATTTGAAAAGAAGCTATGCATATGATTATTGATGTAATAATTATGTACCCTACTACTTCCCTAAATATTCTCAAAAAATATGAACTGTGAAATATATCTAATATAATTACTTGAAAGTATTTAGCTACAAGGCCATTATTTATATCCAAAAAGATGAACAATCAAATCTTGATGAAATTGCACATGTATGCATCATCATTGGCTATTGATAGGAGAAGTTTTGGTATAAACTATAGAACCCAATATCCAAGAAGTTTGTTAAAATTAAATATGTGATTTTTTTTAAAGGACTAATTGGTAAATGGTAGTCATTTGCCTAGAATGGATAGTGAACCCACCAAGATTCCTATTTTTATAGATATGATGTTAGTTCTTTCCACATATCAGTGAGATCAAGAGGGAGGAATTGAGCTAGTATCTTATGAGTTCAGCCATAGGATTCATTTAAGATTTCTAAGCCCCAAGATATGCCCATTAAAAAGATGACAAGGCATATTTTAGCTAAAAATTGGTAGAACCCAATTTTTCTCAATGATACATCTTAGTCTAAGCCAAGAAGATCATCTAGGCCATGTCATTTTTCCTCTATATCTTGTGATTATACACTAGTCATGGTTGTAGGTGAGCTTGAGACTTTCAAAAGGTTATCTTTCTTGAGAATTAAAAGGAATGAATTCAAGTTTTACAGGAAGAGATGGCATTTTTTTATATCAACCAAACTTATTATTAGATACTATTACTTAAAGAAAAATGGTCTTTAAAAAATAAATTATTCTTTAGACTACCACTTTGAGATATTGATTCTCATTCGAGATACTAGGCTTAGTTGTTAGCTAAGTGGTTTAGTTAAAAGAAATGAACCAACTTTTGAAGAGATATTTTCTCTCATAGTGAATATAGCTTTTATTCAAATAGTTTTAAGTTTGGTTACTAGCTTGGATTTAGAAAATAAATAACTCAGTATAAAGATAATATTTTTTCATGGTGACCTTTAGAAGATTATTTGGTATGTGAAGTATTGAATTTTTTTGTGTATTTTTAGTGATATTAGATGAAGTATAAGCATGAAAATAAATCATAGTTAAATTGATTTCATGGCTTTGGAGTTTTGGCAAATTTTGATGAATAATTATAAAATATATATATTTTTGGAGGCATTTAGCAACTTGGTAATGTGTAGTTCATATAGTAGTTTTAGCATTCGTTCTTTAGCAAAACTCTACTTATTTAGTCATGGTAATCTTTATACGTCATGACTCTTCCACCTCACTAGCACATTCATTCAACTATGCAACACATTTTTTGGTTGTGATATTATCATGGTGTGATTGTCACATTCATTTTATGTCATAATAATCAAATACCTTACTAGTACTAAAAGTTAAAACCATATTCTAGTGTCGTGACTTTATCTTTACTAAGATTTTGTATTCTCAAGTAAGAGCCATAATTTTTTCCAAAAGTCATGACTTTTGAGCTATAGAAAGTTACCAAACTAAAACTAAGACTAAATTCAAGATAATTATCTAGTGTTATGACTTATGGACACATAATATCACTTAGAGTATTATTCGAGCCCAATCACTTCCCAAGGCTATGTCTCTTGTAGTCAAGAAAAAGCAAAGTCTCAACTTCAATGTATGGGCTAATAACCAAGGCTATGACCATTCCTAGTACCATGACCATTTGATACATAAGAAAGGTCAAAGTCAAAGCATGACTATTCCTAAAGTTATGACATTTGATATAAAAAAATACCAAGACTAAAGACATGGCCATTCTAAGCACCACAGCCATTTGACACAAAAGAAAGATCAAAGACAATGTTATAGTCATTCTCAATGTCATGGCCATTTGATGTATAAGAAAGACCAAGACTATTGTTATAAAAATTCCATGTATCATAGCCATTTGATACAAAAGAAAGAACAATGCTAAAGTTTCGGTCATTACTTATGTCAATACTTTGTATTATAAAGACAAAATGCATGAATTGTTTATACTTCCAAGTACTATAACTTGGTATTACAAAAAAATTAGGATGTATTTCAAAGTGACTATCACTTACTATAATTGCTACATCAAGCTCAAGAGACTGAGGTCAGCGTCATGACATTTTCTAAAAGTTACAACATTATACTTATTTTCCATGCACAAAACCAATTCAAAGTACAATAAAAGCTTTAGGGGCGGGGGGGGGGGGGGGGGGGGGGATGGTTTACACTCCCTAGAGGATCCATGAACAAGTAAGGGATGCAAGACATAATACTTCTCTTATACCTCATCGATTTTTCTCAATGTCAAGATAAATTAAGATTTAGGATTTGTGTAATGATGATTTATGTGATGTTTGAATAATTTTATGAATAATTAATATGTTTGAGTTGTGTTGTGGAATAAAATTAATAGAAATAGTGATTACATAGAACTTGATTTAGAAATTTGACTATTGGTAGTTTTGTGTATATTATCATGGTGGATGATGATAGGTAAACCATAAGGCTCACACATATTATAGGAAGGAAGTGATATCCACTTAATCCATGATGTATGAGACAACTATTTATGTTAAAACTTTAAATTGAGATATGTTAATCATTACAAGTATGATGATCATAAAGACAAAAGCATGAATGATTTTATATGCCACTCTATTATGCTTATCTTAGAAGAATTAATTCTCAATTGATATGGATATTTTATAAAACATCATCTTAAAAGTTTTACCATCAGTGTGTAAGTTACATCATCATCATAAAGGATGATGATGGGCAATCCACATGACATACACAAGTGTATTGTGATTCATACGGTGACAACAACCATTTGAGGTATTTTTACTCTTAGACCTCCTACTAGTGAAATTCGAGGAAAACATATATTAATTATGTGAGTATAGTACTTACGAAGCTGAAAGTAAGAATGCATATAAAACACATTAGTTCTTAGTATTTATGATACTTGAAACTAGATTATAAGAATTTATATATGAAGCAACCATCAAGAGTAGTTTACAAGTTGCTTAAAAGATATGAATTTGTGAATGACTCTCAAATAGAAATGATTAGTTTTTTTTGTGATAAAGTACCGAAAAGATAATTATGATGAGACCATTATTGAGACATGCTCAATATTGATAATCACCTTATATTCCATTAGGAAAAAAACATTTATATAACAATCTAACTTTTGTTCTATATCCAAACTTAATATAAATCAAATTATTTGAACATGCATTATAAGAATCAAATAGAAAAACCATAGAATATAGAAGTCATACCAAAATCTCAAAATATCTTCTTTACTAGAATTATATTATCTCAGTATTAGTTGACTGAGTACTAATATAATTCATATGAGATTGATATTAGTATGAAAGTACTTTTTATTAATTGTATAACTTATTTACTTGTGGATCTTTATTAATGCGATACCATCAATAATGAACTCTTGGAACACTAACTAACCAACAAAATTATTGCAACATATATCCTCTACATGGATTTGTCCGAGGGATTCATAGTAGAAGGAAAAGAATGTCTTTTATGCAAACTAAAGAAAAGTTTGTATGGACTTAAGCAATCATTTAGGCAATAAGACAATATTTTTTATCCGTTCATGAAGTTTCAAGATCACTGGCACACCTTTTGTGATCATTATACATTTGTCAATCATTTACTGGGTGATGATAGACTTATACTTATATTGAACATTGATGATATTTTAATCGACTATAACAAAGCACATATTGATAGGTTAAGGGGGAGCTGAAAAAATATTTTCTTTGAAAGACCTAGGCCTAGTAAAAAATATTCAAGGGTTGAATTTCATCCAAGATAAGCCTTCTAGGTATTTTTGGTAATCTCAAGAATATTACATCCATAAAGTTTTTATAATTTTTTTTATGAAAGAGACTAAGTCAATCTCAATCCCTTGAATGTTACGGCATAAATATTTTATGCTAAGCCATGTTTTTTATGTTTCAAGAAAATTATATCGAGCATAGTCCCAAGTCTATTGAGGAAAGAAAAAAAATGAGTCATGTTCCTTATGTCTTAATTATTAATAGTCTCATGTATAATATGATCTGCACTAGAATAGATATAACACATGCTATTACTATTATCAATTATTTTATCTTAAACCCGAATAGATATTACTAGCTAGGCTGTAATGAAATCTATCTTGAGATATATACGAGGGACTTCTCGTATATTTTTGTGTCGGAGTTAGTTAAAACCTATACTTTTTGAATACATTGATTCCAATATGGGCAGTGACTTGGATTCACACGAAACAACCTTGGGTTATGTAATACTCTTTGGAGTTGGAGCAATATACTTGTAATCTAAGTTGTAGAAGTACATAGTACTATCCAACATTAGTCGTTGTGGATGAGTTCATTATGGGCATTAAAGATTGAAAAAAAAATTTATCCATGAAAATATATTTTTTAGTCTTCGATGTATAATAGGATGCATATATTATATGGTTTAACAATCATAGTACTATACATTTTTTTTTTGAAATTCTGACCTAAATCAATTCAAAACACATTGATATGTGATATCATTTGATATATGATAAATTAGACAAAATATTAGTTACACTTTAAAAAGTATACAAAAATAGTGGACCAATAATATGGGATAATTTCAAGGGGATGCGGGAGTGCCTCCACAAAGTGAAAAATATAAAAAATATTTCTTATACATAAACTTTTTTTTTGTTTGAGCCCCAACTCTCATTTTTCTTCTAGCTTTGTATGTGCTCATTTTTTTTTTCCAAAATGGAGTCAACTCTTCAAAGTGTGGTAGTTTTTTCAGTAGGAGTAGAATAATGAGCTCTCATTTTTCTATAGAGGGGTGAGTAAAGAGCATGATTAAAATTCATTAACAATTATTTAATTAGTGTTTTGGATTAAGATAAGGGTATTTTAGGTTTACTAAACTTTAGTGTACCAAAAATCAATTAGTTAAGAGTTTGATATATTTTTTTAATTATTAAATATTTAAAACTAGGAGAATTATATTTTGATGTACTCCCAAGAAAATAATTGAAACAAAGAAATTAATTTTTAATATTAAAAAAAGTATATCAAACTCTTAAATAACCCTTAATCTCACATCTCCACTCGCCCCTCACCCCTCTCAACTCACCCCTCATCCCTCTCCCTAGTAACTCACCCCTCTCCTATCGACCTTCTCCCTTCACTCGTCACCCAGATCTATCATAACTTCATCGATGCTTGCCGTCGCCCTTCTGTCATCACCCTTATCCCATCGCCTGTTGCTCTTTTGTCATCGCCCTTCTTCCATCGCCTATTGCCCTTCAGTCATCGCCCTTCTCCCATCGCCCGTTGCCCTACTGTCATTGCCCTTCTCCCATCGCCCGTTGCCCTACTGTCATCGCCCTTCTTCCATCGCCCGTTGCTCTACTGTCATCGCCCTTCTCTCTTCGCCCATTGCCTAGCTCTCCCATCACTCCATGTCTACCAAGAGGTCCAAAAGCACCTAGAGCTCGACAAAGAGCTACATGGAGCTCAGTGAGCTCCCATCGAGCTCATCGGGGTCCATGAAGCTCGACCAGCTTCCATTGATCCCACTAACTTGTCGAGCTTTATGGAGATGAGCTCTTGGATCTTGACAAGCTCCATTGATATTGACCAGTAGTTGCATGGAGCTCAACAAGCTTCCAACGAGCTTGATGTGGAGTTGCATGTAACTCATGGTATAGCTCCAAGGGCTCAATGAGTCGATGGAGCTCAACAGACTTCTGGTCAAACTCCATGGAGATGAGCTCCATGTTGTTCCTAATGAGCTCCATGGAGCTGGACCGGGAGCTCCATGGAGCTTAATGAGCTCCTGTCAAGCTCCATGAATTGGTGGTCCAACTTCCTAAAGCTCTTGGAGCTCGACCGAGAGCTCGATCCATGGAGCTGTATGAGCTCCTGTCGAGCTCCCCAAACTCTCGAGCTGCATGGAGCTCAACCAGGAGCTTCAAGAAGCTCTATAAGCTTTCGTGGAGATTGACCAAAAGATCAATGGAGCTCGACGAACTCCACAAGCTCATCGAGTTAGAACAAGAGCTCAACCATGAGCTCCTCGTGAAATCCATAAAGCTTGATGAAATCATGGAGCATGATGGTAACCCGTCAAACTCCGGGAGCTCAATCGAGAGCACCAGGTGCTCCATCAATGAAGCTCGTGGTGGGACTCTAAGAGCTCCATGATCCTTGACGAGCTCGACCAAGTGATCCATGGAGCTAGACGAGCTCCACAAACTCGTTGAGCTTGACCATGAGCTCCAAATAGCTCCTCGCCAAGCTCGACGGAAACTCATCAAACTCAATGGACCCATTGGTCAAGCTCTTTGGAGTTCATGATCAAGCTTCATAGAGTTCATGAAGCTCTTGGTTTAGCCCCAAGTAGCTCAATGAGCTCCTGTCTAGCTCCAAGGAGCTCGAAGAACTCCCGTCTAGCTACATCTTGCTTGACGATGAGTTGCATGGAGCTCGAAGAGGTTGTGAAGCTCGACAAGAGCTTGTCAAGCTCAATGGAGATGTTGGTCAAGCTCCATGGAGCTCGATGGGTGATGGGATAAGGGTGAGCATTGATAGTGTTACAGTAGAGCTAGGTGATGGGCAATGAGCAAGGTTAGTGGGAGAGGTACTAGTTACAAGGAAGAGGTGCTAGTTACAAGGGAGAGGGGCGAGAGATGACGGAAGAGTTTAGATTAATAATATTTTTGGATTAGTATATTTGAGTACACCAATAATCAATTTGTTAATAATTTGATGTAATTTTTTTTAATATTTAAAATTCAGTTCATTTTTCTTAATTATTTTTCAGCGAGTGCACCAAACCATAATTCTCCCTTTAACTAAGGTCATGCACTTCCAACCCAACATGAAACAAAGGAGATGTGACACAACCTATGTGTCTAATGACCGCATGGTTCTTGGCCATTCGTGCTTGGTTGCCCATCTCATTTTCAACATTTAATTAAGATTTTGGTGAGATTATAAAAAATTTAAATATTAAAAATAAATTAATGATTTGGGAATTGGGGTTGCCCTCAATATCAACGTGCTGCTGCCGCATTTGCAATGATTGGTCGATTCAAAATGCTTGGTCCATCCAGCCCATCCCTACCCGACCCAATATTGGCTGGTTTAGATACTCGACCCTTTCGTTCGTTGTATTTTTACTTCTAGCAACAACATTATTGGCCGAGATAGAGGTGTCAAATGGGTTGAACTAGCTTGACCTATTTTTTGGTAGCCTAATCGGGCCAATATGCCTTGCCGTGCCACGCATAGAGGTGTCAACCCGGCCCGACACGAGACACGACACGATTCAGCCGTGCCTGGGCAGGTCCAGCACGGAAATTTCCCATGCCCGGGCTCATGTCGTGCCCAACCATGACACAATCGTGTCGTGCTGTGCTTGGCCCGGCACGATAACGTGTAGAAATCAAATTTTTTTAAAATAGGATTATGGGGGAGCCGAAATCCTAATTTTTTTTTTAATTTGGGGTTCGGCCCAACAAGGCAGAACCCGACTGATCGTGCAGCGGGCCCGTGCCGGGTTGAACCCCCACAAAAACGTGCCGGGCCCGGCACGGCATGGTAACCGTGCCGTTCCTGGCCCGACATGAAAGCATGGTCGGGCCGGGCCAGCCCTGCACGTCCCGTTTGACACCTCTAGCCATGCATTACACGACTTATGAACTCCTGGCCTGGCATGGCCCGCTGACCAATGTTGTGCGTGATTTGGGTCGGGTTGTGACTGGACTTGTCGGGTCGGGCTGAATCATATCCAATTTTTCTAGTATAATTAAAAAAAAAATTCAACTAGGTCCCCCAGGTTGGTTTGCAGGGCCATCGAAACAAGCACATGGGCCATAAAGGACCCGTACTGGCCCGGCCCCGAGGTATTGTTCCAAGCAGGATCGTGTCTTGTATTTCTTGGGCTGCCCGGCCCGTTGACACCTCTAGGCTGAGATGGTTAAGTTAATGGTAAAACCCCATAAAACAAAGCATATCGGGGATACAAATTGGATTTGACTCCCTGTATTATCTATCCTAGAGATGGCGGAAGAACCAACCTATACAGTAAATTTGATGAATTTCGTCTCCCAGGAACAGGTAGTCCGCCTTTATAATGCCGCTGAGCACTTAAAATTCCATTGTTAAATCTTTCTTATTTGATTATAACCATGAATTATATTTTTGAATTTTCTGTCGTGCTTCTTGATTTGTTGATCGTTTCGTCAGTTAGAACAATTTAAGAAATCAAGGGGAGAGCGAGTTGATGATGGTACGGCACAGAGAGAAAGGCCTCTGTATGAGGTTATTCCCTAATTCTTTTTGTTAGTCCTTTTTGTAGTTTTCTTGCTCATTTTCACACCTTACTATTCAAGTACCAAGCATATATTAGTTAAACACAGGCTATCCACCCCAACGGCCTAGATGATACAATTTTGATTTTGGGCAACTCCTGCCAGCAAAATAACCTTGTTTTTGGAGCTGCTAAAAAAGGGTCTACTTGCAAAGATTTCACGTGCATAGTAATAAAACAAAACATATATGATGATCAACAAAAACTTAGAGAATCACCATGACATAAATTTTTAATTTATAATGGTGTGAAAAATGGGGTTAAATGTGAGTGCCAGTCTCAATGCTGAATCCATACCAAAAATAAATCTTTTTTAAAAAAAGCATCCATATTAAAACGTTTATTGGGATCATAGCTTGTTTAATTTAGAGAGGTTTTACTCAAAATTAAGGGTGATCCTTCTTAATTCTTATCTCACTTATTTCACCTATAATTGTAATCTACTTGGAAAAATCATGATGGAAGAAAATTTAGTTTCCAATCTAGTACTTTAAAAGTGATAGAATGATGTGATATTTTATGCTTGAGTAGTATTCAATGATTTTTCCATCATTAATTGACTTTTTTTTTACAAAATAGATTTTGAAGGAGAACAAGGACAAGCGAAATGCAGAGTTTAATGAACGATTTAAGCATAGTGAGCACATGCTTTAATGACCTGCCTTTTCTTCTATTAATTTTTTTATTTTTTTTTCCTTGTGGCCTCCTCCCTTAATGTTTGCCATTTTCCATTCTTTTTTTATGCCTACATAATTCAAAAAGTTGAAAATCACTTTCTACTTTAATTTCTTATGATTTCTTCTTTTTTTCTTCTTTTGGCATTCTCAATTTTTTTACTAAAAAGTTTAGTGTTATATTTTTTAGGTAAAAACCAGATTGAAAAAATAACAATCATGTATGCTTGTTTATTTATTTTTTCAAATTTTATACATATTGAAAAGTGTCTTGTTTGCATTTTATATTAGGTCAAAAAAGAAATACAAATGATTTGATTAGTGTTAGGGTTTGTAGAAAATGGGGAGAGAGAGTGCCTACGTGTTTCTAGAAGGGAAAATGATAAAATGATAATTTTAGAAAATAATAATAAACACATATACTTAAAATAAGCCAATTCACATTTTATATTCTCATATACAAATAAAATAAGATAAAATAAAATTTACACAAAATTAATTCTCAATATTCATTTCAAGCTAGTGTGTACATATTACAACTATATAGTTTGGAGGATAGAAAAGATAGTTGTGGTTCTCAATATTTTCATGATAATGTTTTTTAATATGCTCATTGATTATCATTGAATACATTTAGGTGATAACTAAAGAATTATTATGAATCTTTTACTATATGAAATAATAATTAATTTTAATATATTTTATTTGTGCTTGAAACAATGAAATGATAGCAATGTGCCAATTTTATGGCTATCATAAGAAAATATTAGCATCCTCTATACTAATATGCTAATAAAAATTTGTTAGTGTGAATATGTATTGAGAGAATCTATAAAATAATTAATTATATTAAAAATATAAATAATATCTGATATGATAATTTTAGATAGTTAAAATTTATAATGATTTTTTGTATTTGAAAGAATTAACTGAAATATTAGTATACGTAGATAATTCTATGCTCAGATCAAATGATGAGTTGATTGATGTTCATTCCATCTAATCAAGATTAAAAAAATATTTATAATACATATTTTCTTCGAAAGAAAAATCATAGTTTATGAATAAACAATCTTAATACTCAAAAATATGTAAGATTTCACAAATCTTTTATCTAAATTTTTTTTTTCAACAATATTTTTAATTGAGTTGTATTCAATTATTTATCTCTTATAATTAAAATATTAATAACATTTTCTATTTATATTATATATTTTTTTCATGATTCATATTGATATCATAGTTGTTAAATCGAGATTTAAATCGAAAATTAGTTAACTTGATTAGTGAATTAAGAATCGAGAATCGAATCGTGAATTGCATTTTTTATGATTTTTTAAATATTAATTAATTCTTATTTCATATAGTTGATATTTTTTTTTTAGTATTTTAATTTTTATTTTTGTAATTTTTTAGTATTTTATTATTTTTTCACGTTAAATTTGTAATACCAAAGGTTGAAGTTATTTTTTTCCATATTAATTAATTTTTATAATTAGTAATTTTTTTTGTATTTTAATTTTTATTTTTTGACTTTTTGAGTATTTTGGTTTATTGAGAATCAGTATTAAATCTATTCATGTGAATTAATTCGTAATTCATCGATTCAATATTCGATTCATGTATATTTTTGATTTTTTTTAAAGAGTCGGATCGTTTATCCACTGAATCATAAATTGAATCATGAATCTTATGATTTTGATAACAGTGATTGATAATATTGAGGTTTGTCTTTGATTTTATTTTCTTATTCACTTTTTTTTTCTTTTGTTATTTTTGAGCACTTTATATGTGGACTACTCAAAAAAAAAAAATATATATATATATATATATAAATATAAAATAGATATTATATTTTTCCACATAATTATTTTTAAGTAATAAAATTTTACTATTTTTTATCTTACCCTCTCTCTAATTTGTTTCTATCTTTTTGAAATGCACAAGGGTCAAAACCCTATTCAACTTTTGTATAATACATGGTATCAGAGTGAGATTTCAGTGAAGTAATATTGGTGCAAATGGTTTTGGTTGATGTTGTATCTTCTGTGAGTGCCAAAAAGAGTTTTGATGATGATGTACACCAATAATGATGGTGTCAATTTTTGGATATTTGTTGGTAATTAGTTTTTTTTTTATTTTTGGGTACATGTTTGAGTAAGTATAGTTGTTGGATGTATGATAGTTGCTTTTTGGTAGTCAAGCAAAGTATAACAATACCTATACAAAATTGGTATAAAATTTGTAAAGTTTTGATTAAGGGTTGTGGGATGCTTAAATTAGTGTTGAGTGTAATTTTTTTATTTTTTTCATGTAGACATATGATATGTGTTATTTTTTATATATTTGTTGTTGTGAAAAAGTTCATTGAGTGAATGGATATTACTTGATTTAGGCAAATTAGTTGGTGTGATTGTTGTGGTATAATAGTCATGTATATTTTTTGTGTTTAATTCTTGTTGAAAGCAATGACTATGATTAGTGTGGACTAATGAGAATAATTTTGTAAAAATTAAGAACAAATATGTATTTTATGTGGACTCTGTCTGAGAGTATCGAATTGTGATCCCAAGAATACATTGATTACCTATTGGAAGACCCACATCATGTTGTGATTTCTAAGTGGATTATGATTGATACATAACTAGCTGTGCATATCTAACATTCAATTGATCCCATTGTATCTATTTTGTTTTGATCATATGATATGTGCAAGAAGACTTGATATTTGATCATATCGATGTATTTTTTAAGGATATTTTACCTATATGATGATATTACTCAACTGTTGATATGCATTTTGATTGATCATGATGAAATATTTCATAATGTGACTTGAACATTGTTATGGAAGATAAATATTGGAGTAATACTTATGTTGACATATCAAACTATATTGAGGAGATTTGATAATTAGATTTGCAACATTCTTATGTGCATGTGTTAGGAGATTGATATACTATTTTGTAGATATATATTTTTGGAGAAAAGATTTTTTTTTGCTTTTCTTAGAGATTTATTAGAGGGTAACGTAGACATCTACAATGACACCTAGATGGAGTAGAGTTGATGTGACTTTGCTTTTAAATTTTAATATCAATTTAAATTCTAAATGGCGATGTCATGATTGTGACTTTTCATTATGTTTTGTTGGACTCAAATAAAAGATTAAAAATTTTATTTAATTTCAATAAAGTATTAACGGAACATAAATATAAATAATATGTAAATCATTTTGAAAAAAAAACATAAAAAAATAAAAATGATAAAAATTACAATTTAATATCTAATATATCAATAGTGCATAAATCATAATAAAATAAAAAAAATTTAAAAAATAAATAATCACTAGCAATGTAGCATAATATAAGTATCACATGAATTTAAAATCATCAATGACTAATCGGTGTATGTGGTATGGTATTGTGGGTGAAGGTGTATATCGTAATCATAATGAATGTGTCTGAAGATATCGTTAGTGTCATCAATATCTTTGATTTTCATGTCCATGAATTATCATCATAATCATTTCTTGTGTTTTATTCTATATGTCTAACCTATAATCCTTGGTCATTTATGTATGCAAGTATATTTATGATATATGATTATAATTTTGATCTCCTATCTGAAATAATATTGGTTGCCATACATAAAATATACTTCGATGCTAAATATTAGACGAGTCAATAGATCACATGTCATTTTTGATAGAATGAGATAAGTGGATTTATATGATTTTTACCCATAGCAAAATATCTAAATTTTAATTATCATCATATGATAGAATATAATAGTAATTGATATCTAAGTATCGTGATAATTTTTTCTTATTTGACGGTTCTTTCAATTATTTATCTCTGGCTAATTGAATAGAAAAATTATTATTTTTTGAATATGATATTCATGTTTGTACTTAGAGCATGATTATAACTATCATACATATTGTCGTAATATGTAAATAAAACTAATTAATTTTTTATGAATGATCTATTTAGGTTGGTATATCTTTTTTATGCATATTGATATGCATGTCAATATTTTTCACTTCTTTCATCTTACTTCTAAGATATATATAGACAGTCAAATAATATAAAGTTAAAATGAATGATTAATATTTTAAATACTTGATTTCTATCTCTATTGCCATGATACTTAATTTAAGATATTCTCTATACTTGTTAAATATATTATTAATATTACATATGTATTTAAGTGCAATGTATGTGGTGAGAGTGTACACATACAAAATAGATATTCGTTGTGTTATAAAAAAATTTCAAGAATTTTATAAAATGAAATTTTTGTATCTCAATTTGAATTATTAATAATAAGTTTATTATTCTTATTATTGATATAATAGGGTATCATATATTGGTAGAGGTAGCAAGTAGGCTGGGCAGCCTGGGCATTGCTTGATGGAGCCGTGCTTGGCCTAGCAAGACATGATCTAGAATTATGCTTGGACTCTTGTAATGCCGGCCAGAGGTAAGGTTCGTGCCGTGCTGGGCCAGGGTTTGCCGAGCCTCATGCTGAGCTAGGCATGACCTTGCTGTCTGACTCGTAGGCATGGTCCAGCGGCACTGTAGGCTATCTAGCTGGGACTGGGTTTTGGGTGAGGTCTAATTGGACCATGCCCGACTTGCTTGGTTATTTAAAAAAATAATATTTTATTAAAAAAATTGTCATGTGTTTGGCTGAGTGCATTTGTGGGGGATGGTTCAGGCCCACGTGGACGTGCCAAGCATGGTATGTGCCTCTCCCATGAGCCGAGCTCTGAGTCAAATGCTCGAACTTTTGGAATTGACTGAGGTAACGACTAACCTAATGGTCCAAAAATAGAAATAAAAATAATAAATTGAGTGCATCTAGCCGTTGGATGCACTCCTAATGGCCAGGACAGAAGATCATTAAAAAAATAAAATAATCATTTTCTAATCTATTTAATCATTAAAAAAATAAAAATAAAAATAAAAATATTTTCATTAAATTTTTTTTTGTAATCTATATAATATTTTTTTCTCCTCTCTCAATCTCACATTCTCAACCTCACATCACTCTCACATTCTCACTCACTCTCCTCAATATCTTAACTCTCTCTCTCGTCTCGTTTTTCTCTCTTCTCTTAGTTTTGCATTTTGTTATTTGCTTTTGCTATTTGCTTTTGCTGTGGCTTTGCTCTCGGGACTCAGGTGCGAACAACGGATTGTGGTGTGGGCACTAGCTTTTTCTATCATATCTATATTCAGTATTCTATAAATGGATATTATTTTATAATTTTTATTAAGTTTTTTATTTTTTTTATTAATAATTTAATATTAAATAATTTTTAATCTAGAAAATTAGAATTTAGAATATAATTAATAAACTAAAAGAAATTTAAAATGAAAAATAATAAATTTAATGATAATGAGATTAAAATTAACTTAAACATAGATAATTTTAATATTGATAACTCTAAAGAAAGGTCCGAGATCGTCGAAATTATGTTTTTTCTATGGTCTCGACTTAAACTTAAATATCTAAAAAATAAAAAATTAAAAGAATATTTATAGTTTGAACTCACTTTATTATTATACAAAATAAAAATGCTAGGGGTATCAATGAAGAATTGACACAATGTACGTATTGTAAGAAAATATAAAGTTATAGGAGTGCATGTGGGATTGAGTACTTAAAGAGATATGCTAAAATTTATACCAAATAACATAGTGTATTAGAAAATAGGCAAATCCAACTAAGTGATGAGGTCTTTGATTTTGAATCTAGTTTAACTTCTATATTAATCTCCTTAATATATTACAAGTAGGGAGAAAAGACATGACCAAAAATGCTCATCATGATAGGTCTTTCGATTAAATTTTTAGAGTATCCAAGAGTAGTCTATATCACACAAATATATTTTAGCTTGTATATCATTGGATTGTTAGGTTCATACGTAGGAATGACAAATTAAAATATTAAAAGTTAGAAAAATAAATAATAACTAATAAATTTAGGAAATATAGTAATGTGGTATACTTGATGTACGATATCTGAATTAGTTGCGATGATATATTTTTTTATGTCTTATCATCCATTATGTAGATTTTAAATGGACTCTAAATAGAAAGATATTAGGATTTTTAGATATTCTTTATCTTCATGATGATTTAGTCATATATGAGTGCATGATGAGAATCTTTAAAGAATATAATATTTAAAATAAAATATATAGTATCATATTTAATAATATATCTAATAATGGAGTAACTATTAACATATTTGTTAGGATCATTAGAGATGGTTCATTAAAATTAATTTTTTACGTTAGATGCATGTGTCACATTATTAACCTAATAGTACAAGCGAAGACAAATGTTATTTTTCTCATTTTAGAAAAAATATTTAACTCACTAAAATATATTCGGATGCCTAGCAAATAATTGGAGTTTTATAGTTTTTGTTTGTCAGCGTGTCTAAAAAAAAATTCAAATGGATATGAGATACCATTGGAATTACACATCTCTAATGTTAGAGTCATGTGTTGGATATGAATATATAATATTTGACTACGTCAATAGTAAGAGTGACAAACTTATTATTGATGACAAAGACTAGGATACATGAATTTTATTTATGAAAAATTTAAAGATTTTTTATAATACGATAAACATGTATTTGTTAGTTTATACTTTCACCATATGCATTATACTTATGTGTATATGTAATATTAGTGATATATTTAGAAAGTATAGAGATGACCCACTATTTAGTGATATCACTATTGAGATGAAAACTAATTACTTAAAGTATTGACCTATCATTCTATCTTTTTATTGTTAGGCTACTTATATGGATCCTAGGATTAAGGTGAAAGTGGTAGAGAATATTTTAATATACATATTTTCGTGCATGAACTAGAAACATTAACTTGAAGAATTTATTCATGATAAGTTGACTGAGTTATTTACATACTATAATATTAGGTATGCTAGTAGTTGTAATAAGGCTCTGAGTACGGACATGAGCACTTTATTCAGAGATGATAACTTCTTCATTCAGTCAAGAGTAAAAAATGATAGGGTGGACCGTCAAATAGGAGCGAGCTGTATCGATACTTAGATATCGATTATTATTCGATCATATCACATGATGATAACAAAAATTTTAATATATTACAATGAAAAATCATGAGTCTATCTATTTTATACTATATAATATGACTTGATATCTACTGACTCTTCTAATGTCGAGCGTAGCATCAGGGTCTATTTTTTTATTGTAGTCAATGTAATTTTGAATAGGAGATTAATACTTTGGTCAGATATCATTGAGATATTAGTATGAATGAAGATTTGAGAGTATTTGAGGTTGAATATCCAGGATCGTGCTGGAACAAGAGCGGAGAAGTTCTTGACAGATAATGACTCATGAAATATTGAGGAAGTTGAACTTATTGCTAGTGATACCATTAGATGTTTACGTGTTGATAATTAGTTGTATACTTTATTGATTGACATTAGGATTGAGCTTATATTATTATGATTGAGATTGATGATTTTTATTTTATGTTATTTGTTATTGTGAGTTGTGACTGTGTTATTTTATTTATTTTTAGATTGAATGATGAATATATTTTTTTAATATTTTTGATTATTTATTATATTTTATTATTTGTATTAATGAATTTATTTTTTTTTGTGATTTATATGAAATAAATAAATAAATAATGTAATATTACAACTCATAAAGGGTAACAAGTAACTTAAAATATGAAATTAAAAAAAAAAAATTTAAAATAATTAATTCACAATTCCACAACCAGTGGGGGTGTGGCTGAGATCGAGACGATGACATTGAGTTGAGTGCGAGTCAGTCTCGGAGTCCTAGCTATGCTAGGCTGGGCTGGAATATTTGGGCCTGAACAGGCCCAACTCGTCACTTCTCGGCATGACTTGGCCTGAATCCGACTAGACTCGAGTCAAATGGGCCATGCTGGGCTAGCCATTATTGAATCGTGGCACGGTGGCCCTACTCGGCCACCAAAAATTGGGCTGTGTTGGCATGGTTTGACCTATTTGACATCTATGTATTGATAGGCAACATAATATTCTAATATAAGATAAATGTAATTTTAATAGTATTTCATATCCGTTTGGAATTTTTTTTAGTCTTGTAAATAAAAATAGGCTGTTAAATTTTTATTGTCTGCTAGGTATTCTTTGAAATTTTAGTGAATTTTTTATTTTTTTTAATGTAGGAGAAGTAATTGTTATTCCTATTTGTATAACGAGGTTAATTATGTGAAACATATACTTAATATGAAATATATCACCTAACGGTAATTTTCTAATAATTTTAATAAACATACTAATAGCTATCTAATTATTAGAAACATTATTAAAAGTGATACTAAATATTTTATTTTGTATTTTATTTTATATTTTATTAACTTTTTATTTAGAATCTATATGCAAATGATGCATCATCAAATATTTTTTATTGATATCCTTAGAATTTTTAATTTTTATTATTTTAAAATATATTCATATTATTGATATTTATAGTTTTTTATTTTTTAGGTTACATATGAGTTTGAGTAAAGACGGTTGGAGAAAACTTGATTCTGACCTTGAACCTTTTTGTCGACTTATAATTATAATCTACATCTATATCACTATAATATTCATTATCATTAAATTTATAATGTGATTTTTTTAACTATATATTTTTTTAAATAAATTATGAAAGTAAAAGAAAATTAAACTCGCAAAAAAAATAAATAATAAAAAAACTAATATCGTACTATAAATCAATTTGTTGTAAATTCTAACATCAAGGCAAATACTAGTGTTGTGCAAACATACTTACACGATTGTCTATCCCTATGTGCAAGTGTAAATTATAATTAAAAAATATATATTTAATATTTAAATTTCAAAGTATTAGTAGAGATGAAGGCACCAAGGAGAGAGTTAGAAACCAGAGATAAAAAGAGAGGAAAAAAAATTTAGAATGAAAATTCTAAATTTCTTTTTTTTTATTTTAGAGAAAAATTTGAAATTATTAAAAAATTATATATTTTAATTTTTTTATTTAAAATTTATCAAAATCATGACGTGTTGGATTCTGGTCATAGTAGGCGTTGGAAGTAATCTGACAACTATTATAATATTAAATATATAATTATTTTTTTTATAACTATTCAGGCCTACAAGGATAGGGACAGTTGACTTGTTGTTGTCCCTGTTAGACCCTGTTGCGTGAAAATGCAATGGGAGGGGTAGGGGAGGCATGGATGCCCAATTGCGACCAGCCATGTTAGCTGTATTTGGTTTATGTGAGTATTTAAAAAAAAAAACCAACCCATTGTAGCCAGTTCCGCATGATAGGCCCTGTAAATTGTACCACCAAGTCAGACATGTGGGTCATTACTAGCCTTAAACGAGGCACGATTTGCACCAGCCCACAACATGACATGAATTGCCATGGGCTGGCATGGTCTAGGACCATACACGGTCCTAGACCGACACACTGTGCACCTCTACTTACGTCACCATGTGCCACTCACTTTCAGATCTCGTAGCATTCTATCGATCCTAGGGACCTTTGATGCCAAGTTAGGGTTTGTAGAAATTAGAGCGAGAGGAAAAGAAAGAGGAGAGAAGGGGGAAAGAGTGATACTGATATTCCTTTTTTCATTAATTTCAGAAAATGACATTGCTTAATAAATATATGAGCAATTGTTTTAGAAAATTGGATTTTTCATTTATTTTTCTTATACCATTTACTCCTATCCCCACCAAGGGTTAATATTTAGTCTTTTTTTATTGGGAGATGGAGGAAGAGCCTGTTCAAAGTTAAAACTTTTCATAGAAAACATACTCTTAAGAGAAATGAAGTCTAACCTTTCTTGTTTAACTGCAGGGCCACCTAAAGCATTGGATGAAGATGAGACTGAATTTCTTGAGCAGTTGGAGATGGTGACACTATTCTTTCTCACCATACATCATTAAAATGCTTATAAACATATAACTGACCATTTTGTTTCATCACCACATGATTTTAATTCCAAACCTATTAAAATGTAGAGATGCTTACTTTGGGTGTGTTTTATTACTCTTTAAATGACTAACTGTTTTTGTATTTTGTTAATAATTGTATTTTATTTGTTTTATTTAGTTTATTTTCATATATGGTATGAATCATGCATCTAATAGAATATCTATGATGTCTAATATCTTTCAGGTGCCCATTTTTTTTTTCAAAGGAAAGGTCTAGTGAGTAGTTGCATACCAAGATCATTGTTTCAATATGTTTTACATTTTGATATAATATTGGAGAGATTCTTAATTTTTAGACATTTTGATATAATATGTTTTACATTTTGTGTTAACTTTTTCTTAAATCACTATTTTTAAGAAAGTTATTTCTAAAATTATATCTAAAATGTTTGAAATCATTTTATTATTATTTTTTTGACATTATTTTTCTTAAACTTTCTTATTCTGAAAGTCAATTTTGTTTGTTTTTTTTTTTAAATGATGTCAAATGTTTGTTTATTTTAAAAAAATCAGAAGTTGAATGCTTGTTCTTACAGCATAAAAATACTATAATTGCTATATATCATATAAGACATGTGAATGAATAGTTATTGTGCAAATAGTGATCACATGACAGTGCACCATGTTGTGCAGTGACCACGTGAATAGTGACTGCGTGTACAGTGAATCGCGTTGAACAATGCGGCTGCATGTGAGAACATTGTGTAGATAATATTTTTCAAAAAATTTATATAAAGTCCTTAATTTCATGGTAAGTTTTTCAGAATTTTCTTTATTTTCTTAGTTTTTATATTTCCTTTGTAAGTTTTTTTTGTTGTAATTTTGTAATTGTTTTACAATACGTTATCATTATGAATTTCTGACCAATTGACTACAGTAGTTTGTGATTAAAAATCAATAAATCTTTTTTTATTTTTGATTAACTAACTAATATAAACACTGATTTAGTTAATGATCAACTAAGTGTTATTTATTTTTTTACTTTAAATTAATCAGATATTGATTTATTTTTAATAAAATCATTATTATAAATTTGGCAAAACTTAAATTTGTGACATTAAATATCACCGACAAAAATTATTTATCATGAATACTTAATGCTGAAATTTATTTGAAAATTAATATCTTTGGTGATGCCATTAAAGATGGTAATAAGATATTTGCTCAAGACAAAGTAAAAGTAGTGTTTTTCATTCGACATCACCTTCATGAAGAATTGAAAGTCGAATATTTAACAATAAAAGATTCCCTTGAATTTTGGAATGACTAAAAAGAAAGATATGATCACCAGAAGATGATTATTATTACCAAAGCTCATTATGAATGAATGCAACTATGTTTATAAGATTATAAAATAATAAGTGAATATAATTCAACTTTGTTTTGAATTAGCTCTCAATTAAAATTATAAGTGAATGCTACTACATACAATATTATTTTCAAACCCAAGGATGTGGTCGTGATCGTGGTCATGGGCACAAATGTGATGGAGGCTGTTTAGGTCAATTTGGTAATCGAGGTAGTTATTTTAAAAATTTATCTTACCATATGAAGTGGGAGAGAAATGAGAATAACATTGATAAAAATAAAGAGAACTCTAAAAACCCAGAGGAAAAATCATTTTATCGTTGTGGAATGAAGGATCATTGGTTGCGTACTTGTCGTATGTTGAAATATTTTGTTGATTTTTATAAGGAGTCACAGAAAGGTAATGAGACAAGTGAAAATTAATTTTGTTGCTGAGTGTTATCTTTGTAATGAACAATTTAATGATATCACTCATTTGAATGTTGCAGATTTTTTCATCTAATAAGAGAATAATATTTCTTATTTGATTAATAATAATAATAAAGTTTAAGGATGATTATATTAAGAAGAGTTCTAAATATTTATGTAATATTTATGCGGTTAAATAAATTCTTTAATAATAAAATAAGTTTTATTTAATTTTATGTGTAAGATATGATATTAATTAAAGTTTATTTGCTACTACATCTATTATAACATTATTATTCATTTATTTAATTTTAATTTGGTGCATGTCTCTTTTAATGTTGAAGATGGAATTATCATTAAGTAAATATTTTATTGATAAGAAAAATTTGTGTCTAGTGGACAGTGCAACAACACACCATATTTGTAATTCATGATGTCTTATATTCTGAAAAGTATCAACAAAACTTATTGAATTTTAAAGATATTTGCAAGAATGAATATTATGTTGAGATTACAAATGAAGACAAAGTCAAATATTTGTGTATTATAATTATTTGCATTTGCTAGAAAAATTATTTTGGTTTATACTAGAAAATTATCTGTGTTTTATTCTAGTTTATACTACATTATTATTGGCAATATTGAGGCATATATCATAGTGAATCAGAAGTTCACTAATAACCATGAGTTTATAATTTAGAATAATCGGTTGGGTCATCCCCATTCAATTATGATGCGAAGGATTATAGAGAATTCATGTGGATATTTATTGAAAATCTTAAAAATATTAAATTCAATAAATTTTCATGTGCTGCTTACTTTTAAAGTAAATTAATTCTTATACCATCACATACTAATATTTTGACGGAATTTCTTGAATTTTTGTAATGTATACATAGTGGTATTTCAGGACACATACAACTACAAAGTAGAACATTTAGATATTTTATAGTTTTAATTGATGCTTCCATTAGATAGTCACATGCATGCTTATTGTTAATTTTCAACTTGACATTTGTAAGATTACTATCTCAACTAATATGCCCACGGGTTCACTTTTTAGACAATCCAATTAAAATTATATGACTTATTAATGATGGTAAGTTCACTTCTCAAGCATTTAATGATTATTGATCTGCTATTGGAATAAGATAATTTTGATTTTTGTTGGAACCGCATGGTTCACTTTCTTCAAAGTGTGAATGTAACTTTTGAAATATCTTATAAAGTCCTCAATTCCATTTGAAAGGTATCTATTAAAAATTTAAAAAAAAATTTATCTCTAAGTTTTCTCTATTTTCTTTCTTTACATTCCCTTTGTAATTTTTTAGTTATAATTTTATAGTTGTTTTACAACACTCTATATTTTTTTAATTTATAAATATTTTGTATTATGATTTGTATAAATTAAAATGTGATTTTTTCAAATTCTCAAATATATTTGTTAAAAGCTGAAATGAAAAATAAAAAAAATACTCAATGTGGAAAATAAATACTGTTTTTATATGAGCAAAAATAATTAATACAACTCACAGGCTGAGTGTATTCATTAAAAAAATATGAAAGAAGAAAAAGCTCAATAAAACTATAATATTTCGTAAAGTTAATTTATACAAGTCGACAACACCTAGTTTGGAGGAAAGAAAGTAAGATGGGGTCTTTTCAAGGCTTTCATAAAGATATATGCTGACTGCTCTATTATATGAATGTATTCTATTGCATGTAGTATTGGTACCATTATGAATATTTTCTCTGAGGAAAAATAGTTTATATTGATGCATTTTGTCTTCTTGTGAAATATTAGATTGTAGATTATATGCTTCACTATATGACTGTACCAGTAAATAGTAGTGAAAGAATTCAGTGCATACTCAATTTTTTCGAGTAGATATTGTAATCAAAGTATCTTATAAGTAATTATTTGTTATTAGTCTGAATTCTATTTCTATATAGGATCTCAAAAAAGAGCCCACCTCTTACTTTTCAAACAGACAAGGTTTTCTCTAAGAAAAAGTACAAAATATTATCATAGATCAATATCTTGAAAGGCAAAAGCATTACGCGAAGTATTTTCATGTTTGTGAGGCAAGGCGTAGGCCTCAAAGCATGGAGGCGTAAGATTTTTGTGACTATAAATATAATTAATAAATATTTTATAATAATTAAAAATAAAATAAAAAAGTATGAAATACTTTAATAAATATTTTATAATATATAAAATTTTAATAAATTTAAAATAAGTTAATCATTGTCAAATTAAAAATTTAAATTAATTTTTTCATTATAAATTTATAATGATTTTATCATTACATATTAAATTTATAAATTTAAATTAATTGTTTTATAATATACCTCTTCCATTGTTACTCTCTTCTTTTCCTTGCCCTTGTCTCTCACCCTCACCCCTCTCCTCTCTTCCCTCTCTTATCGCCACTCTCTTCATCGTGGAGTTCACTGGAGCTCCACGAGCTCCATCGTGGAGCTTGATGGAGTTCAACGGAGCTCCACACTATTTTTTAATGCTTTGAGGCTTTTTTAGACCGTCTCTCCTTGAGGCGTGCTTTAAGACGTGCCTGATAAACACGTTTTAAAACTTCATCATAGATTTCTTCATGGTGCATGCTTGCGCTCAACTTGAATATGAATACTTGATTAAACTGTAAGTGTTCATGATCCGTATAAGGAATTTTAAGTTTAATAAAATTTTAACATATCTTAGTATGTGAATGACTATATCAAAGTGAATAAGTCGAGAAGAATCTAGGAAATAATTAAAATTTTTGACTATGTATGTTAAATATTGTATGATTATAGTAAGATAATTAATATTTTTTATGATTTTTTTAAATAGTAAAGTAAACTGGATGCATCACATTAGAAGTGAAGTCAATATATAAATTAATAAGAATATTGCCAAAACATAACTTAAAAGATTAATCTCTACAATACTATCAAATACATATATTTTTTGTAATATGATGATATTTCTCATTAAAAAAGTTACTTTTATACTAAAAAAATCTGACCCTCTTAAAGTATTTCATTTGAAATTATGTCTAAAAGTATTTTTTGAGTAAAGTGATTCCTAACTTATTATTTTTCATAATCAAAATATCTTTTAAGTAAATAATTAGTAAAATTATTTTGTCATCATGGCTTATTTTGAAAAATAAAGAATAATAATATACTTGTATAACTCAAACTAAGTAAATATCTTTGAAAATTATGTAAACTAGGTTTTTGGTAACTATTTTAGGTCGTAGAACAGCTTCCATAATCTACAACCTATATGTGATTGTATTGCTCAAATTTTGATAGTTGTTCCACATACATCTCCTCAAGATTACTGTGAAGAAATATATTTTTCATATTTAGTTGATATATTTTTCAACTATGAGATATAATAAGAGATATGAGAATATATATTGATGTCATTTTAATTATTGGAGAGTAAATGTTATGATAGTTCACATTAGATGTTGGAATGTTTCACCTTATCATAAGTCTTCTTAAGGTGATATATATTTTTATCTTATAGTGAATACTTACATGCAATCAACACTATACTTTTTTGAAAGTCATTATACTAGTTCTTAAATCCCATTAGAGTGAATGACATGCATCTTTTTTATTATGGCCTGATATGATTTTGGATGAGACACTATCTCAAAAGGATACTTGAGTATGCTAATGATATTAATAGAATAAATAAAAGAAATAAAATACAGATAAAGATGAGTGACAAAATCTATGAAATTAAGTGTTGGATATAATTTCTCTATTTATTTTGGAGAGAAATTGAAAGGTTAAGATCAGTGAGACTGATTGTAGAATTATTCGATTTTTCAATAGATTAACAAAATTATTCATACCTAAAACTAGAGGTGTCAAACGGGCCGGCCCAGCACGGCACGGCCCGTTTTTCACGTGCCCCGCCGTGCTACTGTGCCGTGCCGGGCACGGCACGGTATTTTAAAGTCGGGCACGGCACGGCCCGTGGGCACGGCGAGGCCGTGCCGTGCCGTGCCCGGCCCGCTCGGTCACGGTTGGCTTGGACCTGGTCTCCTGGACCAGCTCAACCGGGGTCCGGGTCCCGGGAGCCAACAGGCAACACGCAACAGCCAAGCACGGGCACGGGCGCACGGCCCGTGCTTGGCACTTGGCACTTTGACTTGGCAGATTATAAAAAATTTTTTTTTTTTTAAATTTTTTTATTAATTTAATGTTTATCTTTATTTAAGTTTATGTAATAAATAAAAAATAAATTTTTTTGTAAAAAATATTACATTTAAAATTAAATGTAAGTATGTAAAAAAAAAATTAGAAAATTTATTTTTTTTTTCAATTAAGTTTAGCATATTTTAATATTATAATGTATTAATTAAATATTAAGATTTAAAGTTAATAAATTTTAAAATAATATTTAAATCTTAAATTAATAAATAAATACATTAAGTTAGTAAAAATTTTAATTAAAAAAAATTTAAACTACGCAAATAAAAATTATCATTCATGCTTTTGAAACCAATACTCCGAAAAAAAAAGTATAAGTTTCAACTTCAACACAACGTATAATACAAAGTACAAACAAAGCGTATAAATAAAAAAAAAATATCGAAAAAAAAGAGCAGATGAGCATCAATCGTCAAGCGGCATATAATGAGAATCATCAGCCGCAACATCAAGATCAGTATCATATGGGTCATCATCATCGGCAATCAGCTCCTCCGCCATCGTAGTGGATGTGGATGCGACTGCAGTGTCTGTCATAGTCACAGCTTCAGCACGATCACTGATGCTAAATCTCGATTCTTCTCAATCCTTCAAACATGCCAAAGCCTCAACCATATCTGGACGTAATCGCGATCTCCTATCCGAAATCACGTTCACTGCAACAGAAAAAGCAGACTCCGATGCTACGCTCGACACCGGAGGAGTCAGTAGATCCCATGCCATCCTAGATAGCACGGGATAGGCGGACTCATATGATTTCCACCACTGTAATAAATCAAGATTCTTATTGTCAGAAGGTGATAGGATTGAGCAGTAATCGGTATCTAAGTACCGAGACAGCTCGTTCCTATGTGAAGGTCCACCCCTACGTTTCCCCCTCGCTAGGTTAATGGAATAAGCGTCATCTCCGAACAAGGTATCAGAGTCCGTACTCACAGTCTCAACACCACCACCACCATACCTAGTATCGTAGTATGTATATAGGTCTGTCAACTTCTCGTAAATGAACCCTTCAGGTGGCTCTTCCAGGTTCATGCACGAGGAAATGAAAGTCAGGGTGTTTTCAACCCCTTCCACTTTAGCCCTAGGGTCCATGCATGCTGCGAGGCAATAAAGAGATGGAATGGTGGACCAGTACTTCAGGTACTTGGTCTCCATCTCTGCAACCATATGGCTGAGCGTCGGGTCCGCTCGATACATCCTAAACATGCTACTAATGTTGCATATGCAACGGAGTGCAATGCAAGTGGTGGGCGTATAAACCGACGAACACATGTTCGTCGTGTCATAAAATATCTTCAGGAATTTCATAAATGAAATTCCTGAATCCCAGTCAGTATCGTCAACAATAAGTTCGCCACTCTTACTATTGACGTAGTCGGATATCATGTGTTCGTATCCAACACATGATTCCAACATCAGGTACGTGTAATTCTAACGATGTCTCACATCAGATTGGAATTTCTTCTTCTTAAGATTCGCAGACAAACATAGATTACCAAACTCTTGTAGTCTGCGAGGAGTGCGAATATACTTGAGTGCATTGCGTATATTTTCCAACGCGGGGGAACACACCTTCATACCCGCTTGAACTATCAGGTTAATAACATGACACATGCATCTGACATGAAATATCTCTCCTAAAGGTGCGTCTCTAATATTCCTAACAAACATATTGATCGCTACTCCATTATTCGCAGCATTATCGAAAGTGACACTAAAAATTTTATTTTGAATTTTATATTCCCTAAATATTTTCATCATACACTCAAAAATGGCCGGGCCATCATGAGGATGAAGAATCTCTGTGAATCCTAATATTTTTTTATTTATTGTCCAGTTTGAATCGACATAATGACTAGTGATACATGCATAAGAAGAATCATCGTGACATGTCCATATATCGGACGTCACGGAGACCACTCCACTAAATGCCAAAAATTCCTTAATTATTTTTTGTTTTTCTAACTTATATATCTTTAGTATGTCACTCCTAGATGTGGACCTAGGAATCCTACGATAGGATGGCTGAAAATAAGTCTGCATGATGCGCACTATCCTCGGATCTTCCGAAAATCTGATCGGAAGACCCATCAATGTGATGAGCCTGGTCATGCCGTCCCTACCCAACTCGCTGGAGTATACGAAGGGAGTAAACTTTGAGACTGAACTCGATCCAGTCTCAAAAAATGTAGTGCCAAGTTGGGTTTGCCTAGGATCTAACGGTCCATGTTTTTTGGAGCATATTTCAGCATGCCTCTTTAGGTGCCCAGTCCCACATGTACTCTTGCATGTTAAAAGTCGCATACAATATTTGCACTGTGCCATTTCATGTTCCTCACCCCTAACATCTAATTGTGTTATTATTTTAAAATGTGTCCAAACTACAGAAGTCCTCCTAGTTTTTTGTTTTTTAGAACTTTGGGCTGAGATGACAGGAGAAACCAAAGTTTCAGGAGCCACAGACGTTTGTGTAACACTAACATTTTCATTTTCAAAATTTAAATTTGTGTTAGGTGAATTTGTCATTTTTTATTTTTCGTACTTTTTTCTAGAGAGAGAAGCTTTAGAGAGAGAAAATAAAAAAAAGTAAATTATATTACCTGGTAAAAGCAATGAGGTCACTCACGTGCAAGATGCACCGCAGGAAGCTTTGATGTTCAAAACTCAAGTTGAGTTTCACGAAAATCCAAGCCGAAATCAAAAACACGAGGGCCGAGAGAGAGAAGCACGGATTATGTGAGAGAGAGAAAATATAGAGAGGATTAATGTTTTTGAAAAACATAAATTTTATAGGGAGGGGGGTAGATTTTATAGGCTAATTAAAGTTTTTTTTTTTAAAAAAAATTATTTTTTTATTATTTTTTTGAATTTTTTTATTATATTTAAGGGGCAGAATCACGAGGACCGTCGGATTCTGCCCCCTAGCCGTTGGAGTCGAATCCAAGGGCTGAAAATCGCTCAAATTTTGAAAATTTTTTTTTTCCCGTTAGATATTTCGATTTTCTCGGTTTTCGGCAGAAAAGACCGCGGGGGGCCCTGATGGGTCGAGTCACGACTCGTGAGTCGCGACTCACGCCACGGCACGCGTGGCACGCCGCCAGTGCCACGCGTGCCCGCGGGACCGGCACGGGATGGACCCGTGCCGGCGTGCCGTGCCTATTCACGAGCCGTGCCGGGCCAGGCACGGCACGGCTCGTGCCAAGCACGGCACGAAACGTGCCTTGCTTCGCCCGGGCACGGTTTTTGAACGTGCCGGGCCGGCCCAGGCACGGCCGAACTGTGCCGTGCCTCGTGCAGGGCCGGGCCGGCCCGGCCCATCTGACACCTCTACCTAAAACCCTGCTATAACTAAGAGAGAAAAAGTAATGAATTCAATTGTAATGTCTAGATTGATGCTCTTCTGAGATTCATTGAAAAAATAATCATGGTAAAAAAAGGTAATATCTGCACTCATTGAAATCTTATTAATTTTTGGTGAACAATATTTGTACCTTCTTTAGGTACTAGCGTGTTTAAGAAGGTATATCTCATAGTTTTAGATGCTAGCCTATTAAATTTTTCATAGTGATTGAGGACAAAACAATTATATTCAAGTACTCTAAAATACAAGCTAAATAATATCTCTATATAATGCAAGATTTGGAAGGGTATGCATTGAAAAATGATAGAAAATGATAATCGATTTGATGAGGTAGATTTCAATAAAAATTGCCTCTCAAAAATATTTCGGAGCATTCTTTCTAATTAGGATTTTCTGAGTCATCTTAATCTGATATTTATTTTTTCTTTCTCTCATTTCATTTTGTTGATGTGTGCTTATGCAAGAAGTTTATTATATATTTCAATGATTCATATAATATATACTAAATTAGTCTGACATATATTATACTATATTGTCAAATTTTCATTTTTTTTTATATTTTTATTGAATTAAATTTTTATCATTTTGTAAAAAGTCAAAAAAAAATATGAATTGTCATGAAAAAGATATATCCAACTATATCTTAAATAATTATCAATAAATGTAATCAGATGCATAAATTTTTTTTCTGGTTGTATCTATATTAGATCTCTATATGTTTGAGTGTATCAGATCAAATGAGTCTCTATTCAAATTAGACTTGGGTGTAGGATAAGAAACTTAGATAAGCTTTCTTAACTGATATGCCTCACACATTATGGTTGACATATTCTTAATACTAGGATGAAATATGCTCAACTTGGTCAACGATGGGTATCAAAGCTAAAAATGCATATGTAACAGGTCCAAAACACTCATATATTTAAAGATAAATTTTATTGTTGAAGAGATAATATATAATTCAGTTTATTCAATCTTAAATTTGGTCTTTTTTAGAGTCTCTTGATCATGTCAATAAATATCAACAAAAGTAAAGAAAAAGTCAGAATTAAATTATATGGTTAGACAACTTTAGAAGTGTTAACTAATAGGATAATAATAAATTAACTTTTGGTAATTGTTTGCTTAAGTGATAAAAATTCAAGAATTTGAAATAAGAGTGCATGTGAAATAATTAGTAATACCTAAAAGAAGAAAAATATTTGCAATTGATTTAGAGAAAAAATTTATATATACTTCTTTAGTTAGTGTCACAGTGGAAAGAGGAACGACTCTATGAGGATGCATGCATGATTTTAGCAATCAGTCTGTCTTATTGTTATGTAATGCTCTCGGTTTTCTTTTTAGAAATAAATTGTAATAATTGTGTTTGGTATGACTTATTTTTTTCTAATGAGTATATTGGACTAGGATTGACATCAATCTTTTTTGTGATAATTTTTATATGCCACAAAAATGTGGTTCTTTAAAAAATAACTTCAAAAATATATTTTTTTACAAATCTTCATTCACCCTAATTAGGGTTACTGTACAAAAAAACCTTTAGCCACATTTTTTCCTTAGTGCACCACTATGTACCACTATATACTGTTGTGCATCATTGTGCATCATTGTGCCCCATCTTGTGCACATGTGCCTTCGTGTGTTGCCCTGCGCTAGATAGGGTTTGTTGAAAAGTTACCACGCATTGTGTTTTCTTGGTGCCCAAAATATGTGCAAGCTGTTCACTATGTGCATGCTTCTGTCTTTTTAGCATGCGCTTGCATTGTGCAAGTGCTGTACAACCCACTTTATTTGTTGCAGATTGTTGTGATCTCATTTTAGGATTTGAAAATCTTACTTACATGCACAATTATGATTGATATTATGTTACAAATTGAAATTAAAAATAAAATAAACTACTTATGTGAATATCAAATGCATGCTGTTCTTATATAATAGGTGAAAATGATTGAATCAACCCACAAGTTAGGTTCTCATATCAAACAACATAAAATAAGAAAAGAATAAAACCACAAAAATCTTAATATTTGTGTTATAATTTGATTTATACTATTCAAAATCAAACATTTCATTATTATGGATTAATAGTTATTATTTATGGAAATAAAATAAAGATAATAAGGCCGTGGTGTGTTGAGCTGGCCTTCAAATTGCCGCCTCTAATATAATTGTTAAATTAAATTTTTTTTTGAAATGCTAATACAAAATGATAAATGCCAACATGTTGATGTGGATATCCATTTTCATCATATATACTGATGATAATACCTTCAAGTGGGCATCCCACATTGGGTTTTGAAGCCCATGATAAAAGTCTATGAGTTGTTATAGGAAAAGCCCACATAGGATCAAATACATTTGATCTTTTATTTTTTATTTTTATTTTGTGTTTTTTAGATTCAGTTAACTAAACATTACTTTGTTTGGCTAATTGATTCTCTCTTCTTTTTTTTCCACATTTTTCATTTGTATCTGGGCTATATAAAATAGCTTGTGTGCCAATTGCGAAAAGAAATGAATTTGGATTGAAGAAAATTATTTGTTCCATCATGAGGCACCCAAAATTGCTTTGGAGATTTGCTAAGCACTTAGGTGGGTGTGTGAAGCTCCACCCATTGTTTTTCCTATCTTTTTGAAACATTCTAGTGGTGAGTTGGGTGTCTATTCGGGAGGATACCATGATGAGGTGGAAACCTCCTCCTCCCCTTGTAAAACCAAATTGTCTCTATTATTTCCTTCTACCTTCATCCGTCGCTTACCATAGTTTCGAAATTGGGTATTAAAAAAATATTTAATTTGCCTGAAATCTTAAATCTTAAGTATGAATTGAATTTTCGGATTTAATTCTAATAATTTCCAATTGGTAGTCCTCAAGTTCATACACTTCCACACAATTCAAGCATTTTTGAACCATAACATAAAATAAAAACTTGAAATCCTCAAATTCAAAAAATTCTAATCAAGACCTTAAAATTCAGATTGAATTTTTTTATTATCCATGTTTAAAACCTTCATTTTTACTCTCCAATTCTAGAAAAATTACTACCCTAAACATGGAAACTGAATTTAATTAAGTCGTAATATCCACTCATTCCAAAAGTTTGAGTAACAGTTAAATTTTGGTGACTGCAGAATTATTAAAGGATTAAGATCTTAGGGCCACCTTTCCAAGGGCCATCATTTGTTGAATGAAAAATTACCACAATCAGCCATTTAGAGTTATTTATGAATATGGTACTAGGTTCTATTTTGTATGTTTTAATTTTTTTATTAATTAGACTCATCTAAAAAAATATATATAGTGCTTGATTTACTTCAATTTGATATTAAAGGATTAAGATCCTAGGGCCACCTTTTTAGGTCTTTGAAAAAAAATTGTTTTTAAAATTTGTTTGTAGAATCTTAACATCTTGTTCATTCGTTCTGGTAATAATAATAACGAGGATTCAAGTTATTTGATCAATCTAATACTACATATTAGTATGGAATATGTCTCCTCTATGTGATGTGATAAAACCTCTCATATTTATATCAAATTAAATGAGTTTATGATAATCAATAATGGTTTCGTGACATTACAATGTGAATACAATGAACTCTTAGCTAAGGTAAAATATGGTTGCCAACCTCAACAGAATAAATTTGATTTTGTTTAAAATTGATGGCCTCATCATTTGCATTCTTCTCATTGAGAGCCACCAGGAGGAAAAAGTCACACCAACTTAGAAGATCACTGATTGAAAAATATTGAGTTGAGAGTCCTACTTTTGATCGTCAATTCAACCCCCAATGTTTTCTTGACTAGTTAAACAATATGAACCTCTTATTCTAAGTGGTACACCATTCTAGAAGAATGCAATGTGAGTTTTGTTTCTATGAAATTAACTGAAAATGCTTATCAATATTAGTCTAATATCAAATAATTAAGATAGATATATGGTAAGCTATTTGTTTTTAGCTAGAGGTGTCAATCGGGCTGGGCCGGCCTGGTCTGACACAAGGCACGGCATGATTTGGCCGTGCCTGGGCTGGCCGGACATGGGAATTTCTAGGGCTCGGCCCGTGCCCGGCCACGACACCAATTGTGCCGTGCCAAGGCCAACTGGGCTTCATGCCGCGCCTGACCCGACATGGTTTGGTGGCACGGCCCATTGGCCCGGGACATGTCTTTCACCCCACACCATTGCCAGTGCAACGCCATTCGAATAGGGAAAACGCATGGGCATGGGTCTGATTCCACTCCAACCCAACCCGCCCGACCCGAATCCCCCCCTCCCACTCCAACGGTAAAAAAAAATTAAAATTTGAATATTAGCCGTTGGATTTCGCCTCCAACAACTAAGGGGCAGAATCCAATGATCATCATGATTCTGTCCTCTAAAAATCAATAAAAAATTAAAAAAACATAAAAATAACTAAAATTTTTTTTTATATCTATAAATTCTCCCCCACCTCTCTATATTATTTATCTTTTTCATAAATATTTATTATCACACTCTAAAAATTCTTCTCAAAGCTTTTGCTCTTCTCTCTCTTGGGATTTTGGTATTCGACTCGGCTTTTCGGGACTCTCAACTTGGGTTTGGAAGTTTGAACTAGATTTTGGTGCACCGTGCACTTGATCTACTTCACTGTTTTATGAGTATTTTAAGTTTATTTGTTTACTTTTTTTTTCTCTTTCTAGTCTCTCTCTCTAATCAGAAAATCTATCATCTAGGTTCTATCTCATGTTTAACAAAAATCTAAAAAATGACTAATACTAATGAAACATATTTAAATTTAAAAAATAAAAATCTTACACAGAGGTCTGACGCTGCTGAAACTTTGATTTATCCAGTTGTCTCAACCGAAATATCTTAAAAAAAATTAGGACTTTTGTAGTTTGGACTCATTTTAATATAATAAAAAAAAATATTAGGGGTGAGGAAGAAGAAATAACATAATATAAATATTATATGAGAAATTTAACTTGTAAGAGTTCGTTTGAGATTAAGCACCTTAAGAGGTATGCCGAATTATGCACTAAAACATATGGTGCATTAGATCCTAGGCAAACCCAACTTACTGCTGCATTTTTTAAGACTGGATCGAGTTCAGTCTCAAAGTTTACTTTCTTCATATATCGTAGCGAGTTGGGTAGGGAAGACATGACCAAACTTATCACATTGATTGGTCTTCCGATTAGATTTTCAGAAGATTCAAGGGTAGTGCGCATTATGTAGATATATTTTCAACCTGTTTATCATAGGATTCCTAGGTCAATATCTAGGAATGACATACTAAAATTTTATAAGTTAGAAAAATAAATAATAATTAATGATTTTATGACATATAGTGGAGTGGTGTCCGTGACGTCTGATATTTGGATAAGTCACGATAAATTTTCTTATGCATGTTTCACTGGCTACTATGTAGATTCTAACTGGACAATGAAAATAAAATTTTAGGATTCTCTAAGATTCTTTATCCGTATGATGACCCGATCATTTTTTAGTGTATGATGAAAATTTTTATGGAATATAAAATTCAAAATAAAATTTTTAGTATCACATTTGATAACGTATCTAATAATGAAGTAGTGATTAACATGTTTGTTAGGAATATTAGAGACACACCATTAGGAGAGATCTTTCATGTCAGATTCATGTGTCACGTGATTAACCTGATTGTTCAAGTGAGTATGAAGGTATGTTCTTCCTTGTTGGATAATATACATAATGCATTAAAATATATTCGCATTCCTCGCAGATAACAGGAGTTTGATAGTTTTTGTTTGTCTGTGAATCTTAAGAAGAAGAAATTTCAATCGGATGTGAGATACTATTGGAATTACACGTACATAATGTTGGAGTCATGTGTTGGATACGAACACGTGATATCCGACTACATCAATAGTAAGAGTGACGAACTTATTATTGAGGACACTGACTGGGCTTCAGGAATTTTATTTATGAAATTCCGGAAGATTTTTTATGACACAAGGAACATGTGTTCGTCGGTTTATACTTTTACGACTTGCATTACACTCAGGTGCATATGCAACATTAGTAGCATGTTTAGGAAGTATCGAGCTAACCCGACACTTAGTCATATGGTTGTAGAGATAGAAATCAAGTACTTAAAATATTGGTCTACCGTTTGATCTCTTTATTGTCTCGCTGCATGCATGGATCCTAGGGTTCATTCATGAGAAGTTGACTAAGCTGTTTACATACTACGATACTAGGTATGGTGGTAGTAGTAGTGTGACTGTGATTACGGACATGGAGGATACCTTTTTCGGAGATGATTTTTTCATTCAATTAGTGAGGGGGAAACGATGAGGTGGACCATCACATAGGAACTAGTTTTCTTGGTACTTAGATATTGATTATTGTTTAATCCTATCACATTCTGATACTAAGAATCTTGATATATTACAGTGGTGGAAATTATATGAGTCCATTTTTCCCGTGCTATCTAGGATGACATGTGATCTACTGACTCCTCCGGTGTCGAGCATAGTATCGGAGTCTATTTTTTCTGTTGCAGTGAATGTGATTTTGGATAGGAGATAAAAATTACGTCAAGATATTGTTGAGGCCTTGGCCTGTTTGAAGGAGTGGGAGGATTCAATGTTTAGTATATATGATCGTGCTGGAGCTGGGACAGGGACTGCATCCGCTGCGAAAGCGGAAGAGTTGGTTGCTGATGATGATGATCCATATGATAATAATTTTGATGTTGCTGTTGATGATGCTCATGATATGCTGATTGATGATTGACGTGGTTGTCGGTTGCCCCTGCCCATTGCCAGATGCCATTTGCCAATGCCACACCACGCCACACCATGCCACATGTCATTTGTCATTGCTACTTGATTTTGATTTTTGATGTCTCACGGTCATGAGAATAGTTAATAATTTATGTTATTTATTCTTGATTCTAATTTTTGATTTTGATGTTTTGTTTTGTATTGATTGTATGCTTTTTTATTTATGTTACGTTGTATTTATTTTGATTTGGCATCTATTAGCCGATAGGATATGTGGTTTGCTTTTGTTTTTATGATTTTATAATTTTTTTAACGAAATTTTTTGTTTAATTTATTTTTATATTAAAATTTTTCATTTTAAACACTATAATTTAATTTTAATAAATTATAATCTAAATTTATTAAAAATTAATAAAAAATTTAAGTTTTATTAATATTTTATATTCAATAATTTTTCAGTTACAAATTTAAAATTTTTAAATATTATTTATATATAATATATATTTTAATTTTTATATATTGTTTAATACAAAACTTTAAATTTTTAAAAATAAAAAAAATTTATTTTTTTTAACAAAGCCTGTATGGGCCTGATCCGGCACGGTACTTTTACTGCCAGGCCGGTGGGTCGTGCTGGAACTGGCTTTAATAAACTATGCCAGGCCAGGCACGAAAGCACGGTCGTGCTCACAAAAAATGGGCTGGCCCAGCCCGACATGTCCCGTTTGACATTATATTTTTAGCCGGACAAAAATAAAAAAATCAATTAAAAAATAAATACTCATCTCTATCATATTATTTTCGATTGTTAGATTGATGAAACTTATTGCGACAAAGGCAACTCTTCAACAAAAAAGCTTGTCATCAAGTTCGATGAGTTTCTATTTTGGTATAGCACTTCGAGATTGAGATACCCATGCATATTTTTTCACTATTTAAAGCAAGCCTTTATTTTTAATTGAAAACTAAACTATTTGCCCGAGGGATTGATAACTTAGAAAGGGCCTATGCCTTAATACATGACTTGGATGACATCTATCACTCCTCTCTCAAACGAGTCTTGAATTTTAGGCAACTCCTTAGATCTTTACCTATATCTTTTCCAGAGAACGTCCCTCCAAAATCTTTTTAGTTGAACTATAATGAAAAGGGAGATGAGCGTGACTTTTCTATTGTAAGTTCACATTCTAAGTGTTTTCATTATGAAGGATATGAGCATATTGTTACCATTGCTCTAGTTTTGACAAAAATAAGCACTTTCAAGAAAGTCATGGTAGATCCATCAAATGATATTTTGATTCACCAGATTGATTATAGTTGTGAATTCTTTGATGGTACCCTAGAAAACATATTCAATCATCACGTTCTCAAGAAATTTCTGTTATTCATAGTAATGCATTGTGCATTTTCCCAACCTTATCCATAATTATTTGAGATGCAAGAGCAAGACACACTGAGGTACAAAAGTCTTTTGAGACTCTGAGACATAATATGTAATTAAGATAAATTTTTTTTGTGAGCCGTATTCTATCTAATATATAGAAAATTATATATTTTTACTAAATATTATTAATATTTTTTATCCATGAATTAAATAAAATCAAGATAAACATAAAAATTAAACATTATTAATATTTTTCAATATCACAAATATTCATAATTTTAAAATAAAATAATAAAATTTCAACAATTTTAAATATAAAATTCTAAGACGTCAAATATATTATTTATAATTTTTGGGAGTGGAAGGGAGAAAAATTTTGAGAATAATATGATATATGTAGAGAATGATTTGAGAATAATATGATATATGTAGAGGAGGATTTGAGAATAATATGATTTGTGTGGAGGGAATTTTAGGAATAATTGATTTGTAGGAGAGTATTTTGGTAATAAAATGTTTTGTGAGGGGAAAGCTTAAGGTGAGATGAGATGAGATGATATGCTTTTGCCTGGAGCTGGTGGTACTTGGGCTTTAGGGGCGGCAGAGGTTCACCTTTAATAATTATGACCTCAAGTTATTGATGATTGTAGATGTATTATTATATTTTACACCTATATGAAAAATGAGGACAAAAACTCTAAGTTAATTGTAGATAGTGATAGTTGTATCAATGTCATATCTATATCTTCTATGACCAAGGTAGACCGTAAAAGGTGGTCCTGTGCCTAAACATATATAAGATAACTTGGATTAACGTTGTGCCACTCCAAGTCTAGAAAAATTTTCGCTGAGTTTTGTAATTCTCAGTTTTTCAGAAGAGGTCCATTGTTCTGAATATGAACATTTGACATATTATCTTAGGATGTCCTTTGTCATATGACAATGATGTTCATATTTTTGAACGATCGAACATGCAAGTATTTGTGCATCAAGGGAAAACGAAAAAATGATTAAAATTGTACCCGTACAACCTAAGAGTAGGGATGGCATTGGAATGAGTTTGTTGGGTACCCACCCCATTTCATCTCTAAGGATAGGTTTGAGCAAATTTTATTTGCTGTTCGGCGGGTCTGGGGATAGAATTTCAAACATGAATCGGGTTCGGGGTGGATTTGAGTTCTATATTTGTAATAGCCACCCCCACCCTACCCCACCCCATCCTGATAGTAGAGTAACTAATTTGCCCCTTTTAAATTTGGATAATATCAACTGTCCATGGTATATAAGTTGACTGATTTCTAACTAATCCTAATTTTTCTCCCCTTTTTCAGCCATTGAAACTTCTCACTTCTGAAGCTCATGTCGGTAGGGGGGAGTTTGGTTAAAAGGGAGCTGTGATTTTTGCATGCGACTTAAGGTTTCTTTTGGGCAACTAGAAGATTCAAGCCATCCAGTAAATTCCCTGATCTAGTTTTGCAATGATAAGTAGATGAAATTAAGATTAGGGTCTATGATTCATTTTAGACATTGGTTTAGGGGTTTCCAACGGATATTTAGATAGGGGAATCTGATTTTCTTTAGGTGTTTTTTAGATAAAATCTAAAAAAATTTTTGTAGAAAATTAGATTGGTGAAGCTGTGATTGCAGAATTTCTTTTTAGCATCTACTGTGATTTCTATTATGCATCATAATTTATGTATCCTTAGTCATTTGACTGGTTACTATGTTATATAAAAATATCCTCTTGCCCTCGTATATCACAATTGACATTAAGATGCTTATTTTATATATGTTTGCATTTTGAACTCTATCATTATTTATATTATTTGATTAACTTAGTCATCCTTACCTTTCTTTTTATTTAAATAAATTCAGATAAGTTATTATAAACATGGCATTAGAAGGAGGAGATTTTGGCTGCTGAGTTGTGGGTCTAATCTGGTTTCAGCAAGGAGGAAATTACAATATTACCTGATTAACTACTAATGGAACCAATTTACATAAAAAGCAAAGGCTAACATCAGTACAGTAGTTTGGAATGATTTTAAGAAGGTTAAAATAGGTGGACACGAATATGCGACTTGTAAGCATTGTAATTTAAAACTCAAAGTTGATAGTAAGAATGAGACCAAATATTTGCATACACACAGAGAGATGCTTCAAATGAAAAATTGTTGATATTTAGCCACAAATATTAAGTACAGAGAGAAAAGGTTCTAGAAAAGTACTAATTGGTGATTTTATTTTTGATCAAGATATTTCCAAGGAGAAGTTGGCTCATTCAATTATATTACACAAGTATCTTATTTTAATTATGCTTCAAATGTGAGCTTTAAAGAATTTACTAGTGGCCTCTAACTAGTGTTTAATATGGTCTCTCATAATACCATTAGATATGATATAATGATGATTTATGCAATTAAAAAGGAGAGAATGAACAATTTTCTAGAAAAAATTGAAAGGAGAATCACTATCACTATTGATATGTGGACATCCAATCAAAAGCAAGGGTACATGGCTATCCATGTTCAATATATTGATGAGACTTTGTTACTATAACATTGTATTGTGAGGTTAGATACTTATTTGCTTTATAATTCTAAAATTTTTGTTTATTTTTAATATAATTTTTAGTAATATCATTATCCACTATCTTGTTTCATGTAGCTTTGTTCATGTGTCTCTTTCACATACTAAATAAGTTATCACTGATGTCTTGTTGGATATTTTATTGAAATGAAATATAGATAGGAAAATATCTACCTTCATTGTGAATGATTATTCAAGTACTGATGGTATGATGAATATCCTCAGAGAAATTACTTTCAACTGGATCTCTTGTATTGCATGGAAAAATATTTCATTTGCATTGTGTAGTGCATATTTTGAACTTGATTTCAAAGAAAAGTTATATTTGACATTGGAGTGGAAGTTGAAAAAATTCGTGACAATGATGTTGCATATTGGTTAACAACCTCATTAAGAGTTAAAAAGTTTGGAGATTGGCTCACCAATTACACATTCCTGCAATAGAAAGTCGAGTCGTGCTGCTAAAACACAATGAAATTCTATTACATGATGCTTTCAACATCTATAACTTAAAGATACATTTTTGTGTTTGAAGCAACATGAAAAACTAGACATGGCATTGTCATTAGTAGAAGAATCAAACATAGCAACAGAAATATGTGAAAAGTTGAAATCATTCTATGACAACCAATTTGTTTTTTGGATAAAAATATTCTATAACAAATATTTTTTTCATCCAAGTGTGTGAGATTAAGGAAGCATTGTATAATCTGTTTCTTGGTTTAGCTTTAAATGAAGCTATAAGCTCGATGACATTAAGTATGATAAAAAAATTACAGGTATTGAAGTGGGTCTGTGGGTGCAGTATTACAATGACAATATTGATATGGGTCATATTGGATTCAAGATATACGATAAAGCTTTTGAAATTTTATTTCTTAATCATGTATGATCATGAAGCTTCAAATGAGATTATAAAAATTAATGAAAAATGTTGAGTTAGTTGTCAAATATCAATCAAAATGTAAATAGGGCGAAAATATATTATCCTAATTCCCATGATGAACATGATTATATTTCCAAATATGTGTTATTTGTTTATAGTACCGTGGAAGAATTTGTTAGGAAATCAGTGTTAGACTACTATTTAGAGGAGCCTATTTTGATAAGGTGCTAACTATCTGATTTAACATAGAATTTCTCAAAATATTTATGCATTTCAGTATCCACATTTGCATCTAGAGGTGTCGACTAGGTTGGGCGGCCTAGGCATGACCCATGGCATGGTCCAGAATCGCTGGATCGTGCTGGTCCTATGTGCTATGCTGGACTGGTGTGATTCGTTCCTCGTGCCGGGTCAGGCATGACCTATGTGCCTGACTCAGTAGTATGATCCATCGGCTCGGGGACCTAGGATTGACTATGGTCGGGTCATGGGTCAAGTCCCATTGGGTGACTGTCCTATGAGGTGAGTTTTTATTAAAAAAAATGGCCATGTAAGCTGAATATCATCCATATGGCTGTTTGCAATTGGGCAGTCATGCCTCCCTTGTTGTCCATTGTATTTTCACTCAATAGGCTTTGATAGGGACAATGACAGGCATGGGCTATTGTTGTACATGTTGGCCCGTTTAATAAAAATAAGTAAAAATATAAATTATATTTATGTTTAAAGTAGTTTCCAGATTGATTTCAATGGCTATTGTGGCCAGAACCTGACAATTGTTGTGATTCTAACCAATATTAAATTAAAAAATTTTAAAAAAATAAAAAATAATATTTTTTTTAATAATTTTGAATTTTCGTTTTTTTTATAAATAGAAAAGAAGAAACTTAGAAATTCATTCCAAATTTTCTCTTTTTTTCAACTCTCTCAATCACTCTTAGTTCTGACTTCTATAGTTTCATTTTTTAAATATAAATATTGCATATATAATTATTTTTTATTTTAATTTATAGTTTATGCTTGCACTTGCACATATGGGATAGACGCTGGTATGAGTATACTTGTGCAGCACAGTGACTTTCCTCATGGTTATAATTTATAACAAAACAATATGCAGTATGATATTAGTTTTTTTTGTTATTAATTTTCTGAGTTTTTTTTTCTTTTATTTTAATAATTTATTTAAAAAATATAAATAGTCAAAAAAATATCATATATTGAATATAATGATAATGAATACGATTTGCTTAGATGTAGATAATAATAATAATCTTACAGAAAAATTTGAGGCTAAAATTATATATATTTTAATGATCTTGAATCAAACTTATATATCACCTAAAAAATAATAAATTAGGCGAATATCAGTAGTATGAATACATTTTAAAATATTAAATACTAAAAATTATAGGAGTATTAATAGAGAATCGACTTAATGTATATATTGTAAAAAGAAATATACACGTATGAGTGTGTGTAGGATTTGACACCTAGGAGCTATGTTGATCAACGCATTAAAAAACATGATATATTAGATTTGAGTTAATTCCAATATAGTGGTGGATTTTTTAAGTTGGATCTACTGTGATCAGTATAATGCATATATACTTTTGTCTTACTTATCATAGGATTTCTAGGTTTATATATAGGAATGATATAATATAATATTATAAGTTAAGAAAAATAATTAATAATTAATAAATTTAGAAAATATAATAGTATAATATTTGTGATATTTGATATATGGATTAGTTATGATGATCCATCATTTGCATGTCTTAATGTTTACTATGTAGACTTTAAATAAAAACTTTTAAAAAAAATTATAGAATTTTTTGAAATTTTCATTCTCATGATTATCATGCCATATATGAGTGTATGATACAAATATTTAGGGAATATAAAATTCAAAATAAAATATTTAGTATTATTTTTAATAATATTTTTAATAATGAAATAACTATTAATATGTTTGTTAGAATTATTAAAGATGAATTGTTAGGTGATATATTTTATGTTAGGTGCATATATCAATTGATTAATCTTATAATACAGGCAAAAATGGAAATAATTTCTTTCATATTTTACAATAGAAGTTTAGCAACTTATTTTCGTTTACTAGCCTAAAAAAGAAAAGCTTTAAATGAATGTGAGATATCATTAAAATTATAATTATATTATGTTGGAGTTTTCTATTGATTACTAATATATGATATTTAATTACTTCAATAATAATAGTGATGAATTTATTATTAATGATTTAGACTGTGATAAAAATTTTTATTTATGAAATTTTTGAAAATTAATATAATATGACGAATATATGTTTATTTGTGTAAACTCATATCACTTATATTGTACTCAGGTGTATGATATGAATCTATAGGGAATATGAATTTTAAAATAAAATATTTAAAATCATTTTTGATAATATTTTTAATAACGGAGTAGTTATTAGTATGGTTATTAGGACTATTAGAGATTGACTATTAAGTATGTTATTTTACGTTATGTGCATGTATCATGTGATTAATTTTATAATACAAGTAGAAATAAAAATTATTTCAAATGAATATGAGACATAGAATTACATTTACCTTATGTTAGAGTCTTGTGTTGGTTAATAATATGTGATATCTGAATTCGTTAATAATAAGAGTGACGAGCTTATAATTGATGATTGAGACTATGATATATGAATTTTATTTATGAAAAAATTAAAGATTTTTTATGACATAAATGTGTTTGTGTACATTTCTATCAATTATATTGTACTTAGGTGTATATGTAATACTAGTGTCTTGGCTATTGAGATAAAAATTAAGTATTTGAAATACTGATCTTTTATTTCATTTCTATATTATCTGGCTGCCTATATAAATCATAGGATTAATGTGGAAGGGATAAAAAATAATTTGATATATATATTTATGTGCATGAATCAAGTACACCAATCTGAAGGATTCATTCACAAAAAGTTAACTGATTTGTTTTCATATTATAATATAAAGTATGATAGTTCTAGCCATGTTTTAAGTACAAATATGGTCATCTTATTTGGAGATGATGATTAATAATTCAGTTAGCTAAAGACAAATAATAAGTGATCTATTGAATATAAGTTAGCTATCTTTGTATTTAGATTTTGATTACAGTGCTATTCTATCACATAATGATAATAAAAATTTGAATATTTTTTTATGATAGAATTCATGAATATACTTATTTATGTTATTTAAGATGATATGTGATCTATTGACATCTCTGATGTTTAACATAACATCAGTCTTCTTTTTTCTCTTCCAGCAAATGCTCAGATGAGCGATCGAGATTATGACCAAATAGCATAGAAATATTTGCATGCATGAAAGATTGAGAAGATTAGAGTTTGAGGATTTAGGATAGGGCGCAAGAAATGATGATGAATTATGATTTATGAGATGAAAATTGAGGATATTGATGACACCTGTGATATTTTCAGACGTATTCATAATGATGATGATCTATATCTTTATTCATAATATATTATTATGGATATCTATTGATCATTGATGATTATTGATTTATGTAATATTGATATTGTGCTACAATGTTAATGTTTGTTTATTTTTGTTATTTTTTTATTTTGATTTATACTCTATTATTTATTGATGTATTGGATATTGGATTATTTTGTATATTTGTAGTTTTTATCATTTTAAGTTTTAATGTTTTTTTTTTAAATTTGATTTACATATTTTTTATGTGTATTTGTTCTATTAATATTTTATTGAAATTAAATAAAATTTTTAATTTTTAATTTTAGCCAAATAAAATATCAAAACATAATCTAAATTTTAAAATCATGATCATATTATCGTGATTTAGAATTTAAATTTATATTGAAATTTAGAAATAAAAAATAAAGCTCAACAGCCCAAATCTATGTCCCACAATAGCTAATAGTGAATATAGAATAGGCCAAAAAAAGGTTGGTTTGTGCTGGCAGGAATTGACCTGAATCAGCCCTAACCAGCATTGTTTGCTCTAGGCTCGACATGACCCTATACTATGCGGGCCATGTTGGGCATCACACATCAATCATACCGTGTTGTGCTCCACATGACATGGTAGCACGGTCATGTCACACTGTAACATGTCGTGTCGGCATGACGTGATCTATTTGATATCTCTACTGCATTTTATTTTTCAGTCAAGATAGTTGAAATAATTATCAGCTTGGTCCCACTATTTGAGAATGATTGTTTTCACCATGTGTCATGACTTATGAATGTTAACTCTTTAGAAATGATGTCATCATAACTCATGATTGTATTTGCTTTATAAATGATGCTGTCAACACTTATGAATGTCACGACTTTAGGAATGACATCTTATTCTTTGCCTTCAAAATTTATACTTCTTGATTAGGACTCATATGCTTGTAATGTAGTTTCCTAGTAGATAATCATTCATTAAAGCTATTTTTGAGAAAGACTTGTTTTATAAAATTATTGAACAACTCATTGGTTGAAGGGATCAGACTGTATATTCTTAAGTAGATCTATTTGTCTTCATTTAGAAAATTCATATTTTTGTACAAGTTAAATTTCACATGGTTTTTACTCACTCTGAGTGTGAGCTAACCATTCTTTATGTTAATCAATATTTATTTAATGGTCGAAAATGATCTTTCCAAAATAAATGGTCAATCCATGCCTTATTCGATTTTTAATATAATAAAATCTATATGAAATATAATTTTTTCAATCTTCACTTGGACATCTTCAATAATACCTTTTAGATTTGTTAGCGATCTATTTTTAATTTAAGAAAATCAGGTGGTAGGAGTGATTTCATCCATGTTCAATTTCTTTACAATTAATAATGATATTAAATTTATGCTTAACAAGTCATATATGGCCATTTTGAAAGCGTGCTCTCTAATTACATAGTGAATGGTGAAACTACAAGGTTTCTTCTTTTTTTGATGAAGTTTTCTTTGTATAATTGTGTTGTACTTTTCAATCAAACTCATTATCTGATAGGTTATCAACTTTATTTCGTTGCTCATGATCTCTTTCATAAATTTGATATAATTTGATATTCGAGCTAATGCATTGACAAATCCACTTCAAGTTATTTGAATACATTTAGAAATTTATTGAATTATTTATTCAAATTAACCTTCCTCAACATCTGAGGAAAAGATACGGGTGAGACAAATTTGTGAGGGTTGTCAGGATATGAATTTTTCCCCATAATAAATTTTTTTCCCTCTTCTTTAAGCTTTTCCCCCTTTGTCTCTTCAACTTTAGTTTGAATCTCTCTATGTGCTTCCACTTTTTGTTGAATTTCTATTTTCTTTTCTCTTCTTAAAGTAATTTCCATATATTCCTTCGGATTCTTTTTAGTATAACTAAAAAATTTCTTTGATTATCTTTCTTTTTCATAGCAAAGGGTAGTTGTTCGATTTGATTGTTATTAATTTTTATTGTGACATCCACATCATTAATCTTTTCTTTAATTGGTCTATCAGATTTTTATTTACATTATTTTTTTTGTTTCAATTAGATGGGACAAAATATTATTTTCAATATTTGATGACTTATTTTTTCCTCGTAGTTGGAATTCAAAGCTCCCCCTCTTGAAATCCAAGAGGACCATTGTTAGAATGGAATTGTTGAATATTCCGCACATTTGTTTGATTTTGTAAAAAAACTTTTATGATTTTTTAGAATTAGATGATAATGAGTGGGTAAGTTGTTGCTTGGCCAGAAGACATATTCTGGCCAATTCACATCTTTCACTTGTTTTGCATAAAATTCACATCTTTCACTTGGAATATTTTATCTACACCCACTACTCTGAGTTTGCTTAACTGCAATTTTCCTCATTATCAATTATTTTTTATTTTGAAGCACGAAATGGTTCATGCGTGCATCAAGTTTGTCTTCAATTACTGAAAATTTATCCAATTTCAGAATTCTAGCTAGTTTATTTCCAATAATCCTCTAACTAAGTACTCTAGAAGTTACATCCATTGTTTATCTAGTTATGATAGTTCAACCCATTATAAAAATTATGTGCTTAGAATCATTGCTCAATATCATGTTGACATATTCTCAACAAATCTTTGAATTTATCTCAAGTATCATTTAACATCTCCATTTTACTTTGCTTAAATAGGTTGGTTTTCAGCTCTGAGTTGCTATGTGACTTGTGATGCGAAAAATTTCGTGAGGAAAATTGACACCAACTCTCTGTAACTTTATATAGATCCTCTCAGCAGGTATTGGAATCAAACTCTTGCTTTATATTTTAGAGAAAATAGAAATAAACTCAACATGTTCACATTGTGGTTGACTCTCATCATCTTTGTAGTGTCATACAATTCCAAAAAAATTACAATATAGCTATTTGGATGTTTAGAAACATGTCTTCCATATTAATATAGTTGTACCATCACTATCAAGTTTGGCTTTAACTCATAATATTTTGCTTGTATCATTTGTTTTCTTATACCAGAAAACTCTCAACCAAGGTGAGTCTCCAATAAACTACAACATATGGTATTGCACATGATATTGTCCATGTTATTCAAAACTTTCATCACTATTTCTATCATTTTCACTTTTTATGGTGAGTTTTTCACTTTTATAATTTCTCAACTGTCTCTAAATTCTTTCAAATTCTAGATTCATATGTAGTAGTTCATATATTGATTTTTGATGCATTTATTAATTATTTGCAAAACAAACACAAAAATAAAAGAAGAAACACAAACACAAACTATAGATATAATAAATTTAAATCAATTATACTAAATTAAATCAATTGCTAATTTATATCAACAGTATCAAAAACTTGTTAGTTATTTTTATATACACTAAAAGTATTGCCAGTATACACGTCTATAAAGTAATAAAGTGGACTCTAAGAATCTAAATATTAATTCCGCAGGAATTGGTTTGGATTAATTAAGTAGCAAAGTCAATGAAATCTTTATTATCTAAGCTTTAAAGATTGAATATTGTTAGATGTGTCAAATAAAATAAATAGTAAAATTAATTATAAGTGTCTTGTTTATGATAGCTTAGATTTTGAATGAATGGTTTCTAGAGTTTACTCACGTAAATGGTTTTAGGATTGGTTTACTTAAGTATATATTAGGATTTTCTTTCCACAAGGTTCATGGATATTTATTGTATACGTTTTTTGTTAAAAGGGTTGATAAAATATGTGATCTCTACTTGCACATGTTAATCATACTTCTCAAACTTATTACCCGGTTATTGATATCTTGTCACCTTTTAGTTCATATAGGCAATAAAAATAATGCTAAGCATTTCATCTCTTTGAGGCAAGTCTTTGATTATTTGTCACAATTCATATGAATGATGCTTTAGCTATGTACTCATATTCACTTATCACAATTCGTTTAAGAGTTACACAATGCCATGAGTAGTAGAATATTAAAAGAATAATAAAAAAAATTTGTCATTCACATATCACAATCTATATGCTGAGTATCTCAATTGATTGAATATTCAAATAATTTTCATGGCAATCCATCTATTATTTATTATAATTTATATGATGAATGCCTTAAGTATGTGAGCTTATTCACATATCATAAATCATTTAAGACCCATATAACATCAAAATTTATCTCAATTTTTAATCGTAGACAAGATATCACTATAATTCTCAAAGATATCAGCAATTACATAAATTATAATTCTACTAGTTCAACATATTATACTAAGTAATCCTCATATATAAATTTATAAAATAATTCTAGATACAAGATTTAGCCTAGTATTGGGAAGTAAATTTTCAAACAATAGATAAAAAATTTAGAAATAATAGAAATGAGATCTTGGTTTTCATCTTGTAGAAATATTTCTATTGGTAGAGCTTCTTTAGGATTGAAAATTCTATTTTTCACCCATGGTATATGTTCTTTGTAGTCATTTCACTCCATTTGAATCATATTGGTCGAATTGTTCTCTTCTTTCTTAGTTTTTGTTTCTTCATTTCTATCTTATTTTTTTGCTCAATGCCCTCTTTTTTTCATCTTTATGACCAATTTATTTATTTATTTCTCTATCGAGTTTGAAAAAATAATAAATTTGATGAGTATCATATTATGTTTGTACTGGTTCATGTTATGACTAAATAGATGGTATTGTGACCAAGTATGTGCTCCGATGACTCAGCTTCTATCACGACATAGATTTTGTTTGCTGGCTCCACTATGTGTCTCTACTAGGAAATATTGTCATTACTGAGAATTAATGTCACGATATTGTAAAATATTGTCATGACCAAGGATAATGTTGCAACCTAAGAATAATATCATGATGAATGATTGACGTTCAGATAAAATAATAATATTGTGACTGAAGAAATAGTGCCATGAGAAAAAATTAATGTAGCGATCAAGAATAGATGTCCCAACTGAAGAAATAGTGTCATAACTAAAGAAGAATCATGACCAAATTTCTTCTTTTTATTATTAGAATGTGGTTGTAATTAAGGCCGAGACATCTTATTCATGATCTTATTTCGTAGCCTTTTCACTTATATTTTCTAGTTAAATTCTTTTTTTATTTATTTATTTTAAGCTCATAAAACTTTTATATTGGGCGAAATCTTCATAACTGACATTCAAAACATATATTCTTCATATAAATTGCCAATAATGTACCAAAAATGTGTGCACAATACAATGTGATCTGGTTGCTCATTGAGGGCAGCCCCATCAGCTTCTTATTTAGTTGTTTGTGGGCTATCCTCAAACCCAAATTGTTTTTTTTTTTTATTTTTAAAAATCTTCTTGAAAGATGAGGGTTGGCGGGTCTGAGCATCCTACTCCCCAATGCATCAGAAGGTCGGCTGAATGGGCATGCACCTTGCATGTGCCAGACCGACCCACAAATTGAGGCAAGCTTATTTGGTCCCTTTCCCATTTCTAGTCCACAACAGGTTGATCCAATTATGTTGTTATAAATTTAAAAATATATTAAAAATTAAATGGCAAAGCAAAGTAAAGCAATGCAATATGCTGAAATTGGTGGGGTTTGCCCTCCAATCCCTAGCGTTTTCTAAATGACAAATTTTACTCAACATGATGATATTTTTGCACACATGATTTTTAGGAAAAGAATTTCAGTATGGTCATTGATGATATATTGATATATTTGAAATTGAAGAAGTCTCAAGATCACAAGTATAGTGTTATATGTGTTAGATAGAAACATTGTGAACCAAAATTTTGAAATTTTAAAACTAATTCAGCAAGATGATATCTGGTGACATAATTTCTAATATAGAATTTTAGTTCTTTCACTTAATATTGCATCAATTAGAAATTAAGAAAAAAATTGTTAATATGGGAGTAATAAAAGTTTTTTAGGATTGATTGACTATCATCAATATTTTTTGTTTCGAATTTTTGAATACTTCCATGTCACATGCTATCCTAGTGAGAAAAAGGAAAAATTAAAAGTGGAATGTTGATTGTGAAAAAGCCTTGTGATGGTTGGTGTAAAATTTATTAGTGTTGATCATAGTTATGAAAGGCACGTCTGAGGAGCGCCTAAAGCTCAGGCGCCACCACTCCCAGGAAAAATGCCTCGCTTCAGGAGAGGCACAGGTGGGTGAGGCGCAGCAGGCATCAACTTCCAGTTTCGGTGGCGGCATGCGTCGAGCCAGGTACGTTCTTCTTCTCCTTCTTCCTCTTCCTCTCCTCTCTTTTTTTTTGCCGGATTCGTCGTCGGAAATGGGGGAATTTCGTCGGAGAAGGACAAAGCAACGGCAGGAGAAGCGGCGAGAGGCGGAACCAGGCGAAACGCAGGAGGAATGTGTTGGGGAAGACGAGGTATTCGGCTGATCCAACCTAAAACGACTTTGTTTTGGGTTAGGTTATATTTTTTTTAAAAATCAAAACAACCCAAAACGATGTCGTTTTGGGTTGGTTTTGATTTTTAAAAAAAAACAAAATCCTTAAAACGATGCCGTTTTGAGGTTTTGATTTAAAATAAAAAAATGCCACCTTCAAAACAACATCGTTTTGGTCTTCCAGGAATCAAAACGATGTCGTTTTGAAGTTTTATGATTTTAAGCCCTATAAAACCCCCTTTTTCTCTGGTTACACCCTAAAACTTTCAAAACAACCCTCCCAAAACACTCTGAAGGTTGGATTGAAGAGGAGAGAAGAAGAAGAAGAGGCTCAAAAAATATTTTTTTCATTTTACCTATTTTTGTTGTGAAAAAATTCTTCAAAAGGTAAAAAAATATTTTCAAAAAATACTTAAAAACTAGGGGAAAATTTTTTGAATAATACTTTGAAAAAAATATGTAATATTTAAAAAATTAATGCAGAAAAAAGGAAAAAAAAATTCTGAAAATTAACGAAAAATAAAAAAAAATTATGAAAAAAATTATGAAAATTATGAAACAATTAGAACAAAAATTATAAATTGTTTTAGTTGTTTGGCAAAGATTGGGTATATTTATAATTTATAGATTTATAATATATAATATATTATGTATATGTTTTCATTTTTTTCTTAATATATTTGTCATTTTATTGTAGATTTGTTGTAAAGATATATAAAAATGGACAAAGAGATTGAAGTTGAAGTAGATACCTCAAGTGGAAGAAAAGATCTGGGATGGAAATATGCTCGTTTATTAAATGAGAAAGATATATGTACACTCATTTGTATTTTTTGTGATAAAGTAACTAAATGAGGCATTTATAGACAAAAGCAACACCTTGTTGGAGGGTTTAGAAATTCGAAAAAGTGTATAAGATGTCCCGAACATGTTAGAAAAGAAATAGAAGATTATATGCTTGCCAAAAAAACTCAAAAAATCAAATAAGTTTTGGAAGTCATAATGTGAATGAGGATATGTCTGGGTTCCAAGATGAAGATGATGAAGACCCGGAGGTTACTAGCAAAAGGATGTTTCTAGTGGTGGTAGCAATGGAGGGGGAAGTGATGGTAGTGTTAGTGGTAGTTACATAAAGAGAATGAGGCCGAAAGGTTCTATAGATCATTTCTTTACTCCTAATCCAGAAATGATTATTCAAAATAGAAAAAAAATACTCAAACTACTATCAACAATACATACAAGAAAGAGGCCAAAGAAAGAGCTGATATATTATTTTGTAGATGGATGTATGATGCTGCGATTCCATTTAATGCAGTGAACTATGCTAATTTCCAACCAATGCTTGAGGCAATTGGGCAATATGGTGTGGGTTACAAGGGACCAAGTTTTCATGATGTAAGGGTTACTAACCTCAAGAAAGAATTGACTCTCACAAAGGCTTCAATGGAGGTTCATTTCACAAAATGGAAGCAAAATGGATGTTCAATTATGTCAGATGGATGAACTGATAGGAAGGAAATGTCATTGGTGAATTTATTGGTGAATTCTTAAAGAGGGACCGTGTTTATGAAATTTATTGATGCTTCTTCTATGGTCAAGACGGAAGAGAAATTGTTTGAATTACTTGATAGTTGGGTAGAGGAAGTTGGTGAAACCAATGTTGTTCAAGTGATAACAGATAATGCTTCAAATTATGTGGCGGCAGGTACTTATAATTTTATTTCAAATTTTCATTTACTTATTTATGTAAGTGATTACATCTATTATTTATTTATTATGTGTTTAAATTATGTAGTGAGGTTGTTGGAAATGAAAAGACCATATTTGTATTGGACACCATGTGCCGCACATTGTCTTGACTTGATACTAGAAGATATTGGAAAACTACCACACATCAAGAAGACAATAGAGAGGGCCATATCCATAAGAGGCTACATCTATAATAGAATGAGTTTGCTCAACATGATGAGGCGATTTACTGAGCAAAATGAGTTGTTAAGGCCTGCTAAGACTCGGTTTGCAATGACCTTTATCACATTATCTCATATCAATGAACAAAGAAACAACTTAAGGAAGATGTTTACTAGTTTAGATTGGACGGAAAGTAAATGAGCAAAAGAGAAAAAATATAGCCAATATAATTTTCATGTCTTCTTTTTGGAATACTGTAGTGTTTTGTTTGAGAGTGTCAAACCCTCTTGTACGTGTGCTTCGTTTGGTGGATGGTGAAAAGAGACCTCCTATGGGTTACATTTATGCAGCCATAAAAAAGGCGAAGGAAATCATCATCAAAAGCTTTAATGGGAATGAAGAGAAGTATAGGGAAATCATGAAAATCATTGATAGGATGTGAGAGGTTCAACTTCATCGGCATTTGCATTCAGCTGGGTATTTTTTGAACCTACAATTTTATTATGATACAAAAGGATTAAGAATTGACCTAGATTCAAAAATCTTTGAAGATGTATGTAGTTGCATTTTGAGATTGGTGAAAAACAGAGATGAACAAGATGCAATTATATCACAACTCGACTTGTACATGTATGCTAGAGACCTTTTTGGTAATGAGTTTGCCATTAGAACAAGGAAGACTAAACCTTCAGGTTAGTCCTTTAGTTTCATTAATCAGTTTATTGAAATTATTATATATGTTTGGTTAAAATAGGTGAAATGTTCAACTAATAATTTATTTATATTAATTGTAGCTGAATGGTGTGGTATGTTTGGATGAAGTGCTAGAAGTTTGCAAAAGTTTGCATTGAGGGTTCTCAACCTAATATGTAGTGCATCAGGTTGTGAAAGGAATTAGAGTATCTTTGAGAATATAAGTTATTAAAGCAATTACATGTAATTGAATTTGTGTCTTTAAGTTATAATATTATTTAATGTAACTTAGATTCTTCAAAACTAAAATATTGAGATATAATCATGAAAATTATTTGTTTTTTCAAATTCATAGCAAGAGGAGAAATAGGTTGGACCATCAACGCTTGAATAATTTGGTGTACATTAAGTACAACTGAACCTTGATGAAAAGATACACTGAGCATCATATCATTGATCCCATTATCTTGAAAGAAATAGATGATAACAATGAATGGTTGATGAGAATAATGGAAGATGAAGGTGTTGCAGAAGATGATTTAGTATTTGAAGGTGATGATTTAACATGGGGTGATGTTGCAAGAGCTAGTGGAGTTGAGAAGCTTAGGATTTATACAAGAGCTAAACCAAGCTAAACACAAACACCAACACCAAAACCAAAGTCAAAACCATCTAGCTCTAAACATGCTCATACTCTTGCTTTGATTGATGAAGATGAAGAGATGATCTATTCATCGGGAGAGGAAGATGAAGAAGATGGAGAGTGGAAGATTGATGATGAGGATGATATTGATGAAGACTTTCTTGATTTAGATTTAGATATAGATACATGAGTATTTATTTTGTTTTAGAACTTTGAATGTTTGTTATTTTGTTTTGAAATTTTGAATGTTTGGATGATGGGAGCACTATTAATATTTGATTTTTATCTTTGATGGTCTTTAGTTTATTATTAGATGAAAATTAAAGACTATATTTAGTAAAATATATAATTTTTATATGTATTAGGTTGGGTGTGCCTCAAATAAAAAAACACACGCCTCAAGTGCGCCTTGTGCTTTAAGGCCCCAAAAGACTTTTGCGCCTCAGTGCGCCTTAAATAACTATGGTGTTGCTATTATCTTAATTCTAATAAGTAGAGGAATTTTAAGATGCAGCAAAACATCTAAGGCAGATCTTATTGTCGTGCTAATGTAAAATGAGAAGGAAATTATTTTTTCTTTGTCAATTGAAGGATTTTATAATAAATTATTCAATAGATGATCTAAACCTAGTTCAATGATATTTGCATTGAAACTTTAGAAATATTATTTATATCGTAACATGGATGGATCACATAATATACGACATTGTTGATTTTTGTACCCATAAATCTCTCAATTTTATTATTATTTATAAATTCTAGCAATTTACTAGCTGGTCATCACATGCCAAGATTTTCTTACTATGATGAGCATTAGAAGTTTTCTAGATATGAGTGGCCACTATCAAAGTTTTTTTTTAAGCTTAAAAGTTAATTATGCCACTTACTTAGGACACTAGAAAAGGAAAAAAAGGTTAGTGCTCATTTTTGATTTTCCAGTGGTTGAAAATAAATTCATAATATAAATACATTTATTTAAATTGAAGTTTAATATGTGATATTATGTAAAATGAGAAGGTAATTACTTTTTCTTTCTATTAATTGATGAATTCTAATTGTGATCTATAGCGATTGAAAATGAAATTTATATTGAAAATTTAAAAATACTTTGTATTATAACAATAATGGACGACATAATAAGTGAAATTATTAATGTTAGTCTTTATAGTTCTCTTAGTTTTGTCATTATTCATAGATTTCTATAATTTTCTAGATGAAAAGTCATATTGAAACTTTTTTTTATTTGAATGCTATTAGTTGTGGGGTTCTTTTCAACTCTTCAGCCAGCTCACCAAAAGGTGGTCATTATTATAGATCCAACTCAAACATAAGATCTCATATTATTTCATCTATTGATGTTCTAATTGATATTGTAGAAAATACTTGGATTAGTGTCTAATAAGAATATTAGCTTCCTAAATAGGGGGAAAATGTAATAACTAATCCTTTGATTTAAACACAATATTGACTAATCTTTTGTAGGTTATGTGTTTTGGAGCTATATGTATACTAAAAATCAATTTATTATTATGGATATTTGTTTTATTTTATTTTAATTAAAATTATATTATTTTGTTTTAATTAAATTGTACATGAGTAATTTTGTATTTGATAGTTATGCATAATATGTCTTTTATTCAATATAGTAGATTAGCTGATGTATAAAATGAGTTACATATACAAGATCAAATTATTTGTCTTGTTGAATATAAGACATTGGTTAATAATCTAAATAAAGTTAACCACATCATTGGTAAGTTTATATTATAAAATTTTGGTAGTTCTATCTTGATTATGAAAATTATAAAGTTCTAACTTATTATGCTAGTATACGTGTGTGCGAGATCAAGTTGAGGTGACTATTTTATATAGACACATAAAATAATTATTATCTCATGATTATATTAATATTATTACTCTTAATTTTAAGATAATTAATAGATATGTATTTAATGTTAGATATTTTGATTCATATAAAGTGATAATTATATATAAATCAGTAATTTTAATGAGTTGTATAATTGTATTAATTGTATATTAAATAGTAATTATTAATAGGATTTACATCCTGCAAATTGGATTGTTGATATCCCTTTAAAGATATTTATAAGTTTTGATTATGTTAAATTATGTAGGTAGATATTAATTTGATATGTCAAATAAGTTAAGTAAAAGATTTCAAGAAAATTATTATATATTGATTAAATAAAATTATCAGTAATTTAATTTAATCGATGAGTGTAATTATAATTAATAATAAAATTATCAGTATTTAATAATAAAAGACGTGAATATCATTTCGAATAAGTGATAGAGGGTAATTTTAATTTTTTGCCGGAATAAATTATAATTAATGTAAATAAGTTCAATTATTTACATTGAGAGTTGATGATTTTATTTAAACTTTTAGGTTCTTGTCTTAGTCTTAATTAGAGTTGAAATAGTTTTATTATGTTATTTTGAATTTGTTTTATTGTCTAATAATAAAATATAAACGATTTGATTGCACTCTTAATTCACTTAGAAATATAATTGATGTTGAATATGATAATTACTTTTTTGAAACATAAAATATTTTTTTTTTAATATTTTTGATTTACTAAAATAAATTTGAGAACATTAATAAAAATCAATAGTATGGACTAGAAAAATTCAAAAAAAAAATAGAATTTGGGATTTTATTACTAGTCGAGCCTTTTGGTTTAAGTTTGAATTCTAATATCAATTCAATTCTTTATATATCAAATAAAAATATTACTTACTTTGGAATAAAGTTTCAAAAATGGGCTGGAATGTGGCTTGCCTCGACCCTTCATTTAGAGATCGGCAGCCTCATCAGCATGGCCGTTCGGAGGCATCCCTTAGGCCTCAATGACTAATTTTTTTTCTGTTTTTATTTACTTCTCACATCGCAATTATAAATATTTGTCATTCGTATTTATTTTTTCATATTTTTGTGTATTTTTTTGTTATTTCACACTAAAATTTTATTAGTTTCTTATTTTTTTTTTTTATATTTTCTACATTCCTTAACAATGAATAATGGAGAAATTGAAGAAATAGAAATTGCAAAAGATATGGGAGGCTAACGATGATTTCTTAGGGTTGAGAAATATTAGTACTCCAAGTTCACAACACAGTTAATTCACAAAGTCAGCATGAATAGAAACAAGGATAAGATTAAGTTGTCCATTCAAAAAGTAAAAAAGAATACTTGGAGCTGTAAAATTGGAGGCCCATTGCATGCAAGGTGCTGGCCTGACCAAACCCATCCTGCCTAGCCGTTTATATGCTAAGGGTAGGCTGGGTTAAGCCCCAACAATGATCTTTTTTTAACAAAATTAACAAATAAAAAAAACAATTTAGGGTTTGGGAGCAATTACCAGTGACTAAATACGAAGTTACTGGGGGCTGACCCCAACAATTGTGCCAAAACTGGTTGACATGCACCCTATGGTGGGCCAGGATTTCCAGGGCAGCAAGATCAAAAGGACTTCCCGACTCATTAAGCTCAGAAGGAAAGCCAGGAAAACCATGCTGGCCTGATTAATTTTGATACCTCTCTCAAAAGTGGCACTTCAAGTTGTGTGGAGTATTTTGACATTGAGATTTAGTGAAAAGAAATCAAGAAAAAAAGTACATTTTACAAAATTTAAGTTTCACAAAAAAAACTTAAATGATAATATTGCAAAGGAGACTTGACATTGAATTGCTTAAGATAAAAAAAATGTTATAAAATATTTTAGCTGGAGGGAAACAACACAAAGTATTCTGAAGTTCAATTATGTTGATTTATTAAGTAATTTTTATTTTATTTTATTCTCTGGTGATTAGAGAATTTCTGACTCATTTAATTATTTCTATAGATGTATATATTAGTTTTGATCAATCTAATTTTTATAAAGAATATATACAATAAATTTTTTCTCTAATTTTTTAAATTATTAAATGTACAACTAGAAATAATATTATAATTTATTATAATAAATTATGGATCACATTAATTTTTGATTTGAACATAAATAATTTTTATATTGCATTAATATTTGATATTTGGATCTTTAGTTTTAACTAAAATTATATGAGTGTAATTTTTTATTATTTGAGTTTATAAAAATATTATAAAAAAGAATTATTAGTTTGAACCTTAATGATATAAAATTCAAAAAATTTTAAATATTACTTTATAATATTTTTAGTATCTTGAGTGAATTTAACTTTAACAATCACATCACCTCAATAATTTTAGATAAAACTTTTTTGAATATAAAGATAATATCGAGTCTTGAACTATAATTATATTAATATGTGAGTAATATATTGTACTACATTAATATTGTATGTATCTTATCAACTTTATCGGGAAGTCATGTTTGAAATTAATAAGTAATAATATATGTTATATAATAATATTTTCTTTATGTAAATAATTTAAATTTGCATATTATAAAATTTAAGAGATATTGTAAAGTTAAAAGTTTAAAATCTTGATTATTTGGTATTGATTATCCTATTTATTTATTCATTATTTATTAAGAATGATTAATTCATTTATATTAACTATAAAATAGAAAAAATATAATAAATATTGTGGTCACAATAATATACCTTTACTAGATTGTCTTGTTATTTTAAATTCTTATATTAGATTAAGTAATTTTTTTGTTGGTCTTGCACTTACTCTCATTATATATATATAAGAGAGAGAGAGAGAGAGAGAGAGAGTGTGTGTGTGTGTGTGTGTTTATGTATAGATTTTGTATTGATATATTTTTAAACATATATTAAAACTGAAAATAAGTTAGTATAGTTGTATAATTTATATTAAATTTAAGTTCGAGCCAGGCTCGACCCAATTTGCTCTAATAATGAGGTGTCAAATGGGTCATGTTGGACAAAAATGACATGTTATTTTGTGGCCTAAATCAGGAAATAGTGCTGTGCCGACATGCTTCAAAAATGAGGTAGCTGGGCTCAACCAGCCACCAGGTAGCATGCTGGGCAATCTAGGTGCTATCAGGATGAGGCGGGTATACAACAGACTTGGAAAAAATGTGGCTCGCGCCTCTGCTCAGCTAGGCATCCCATGCCCAAACCTGAGGAATAGGGGCTATGATTTGAGCGGATGGGTACGTGCCTGCCTTTGCCTGGTTGGTGCAATGGTGCCTGGGCCCTTTGGCTTGGGCTGGTCAAACCATATTTTTTTTAAAAAAAATTAAAATTTAAAATTAAATAATTAAAAAAGTAAATATATTTCTATTATATGTTTAAATAGGATAATAAAATATGAAAATTGTACTTAGTATATAATGCTTTTGCATTAGTATATGATCTCTGTGAGGTTAATATACCGATAGATTTTTCATCAAAAGTTAGAGAAACTATGTTTGATGAGTCTCGAACCCAAAACTTGTCATTTTAGATAAAAATATTTGCTATCACACAAAGACACGATTCTAATGTATGCATGCAACATAATGATTTTCTAAGAGATTAATAATCCAAATATTATTTTTATCCAAATATATTATGCTGATATTTATGTGATTGTATATATAGTATAATAATACTTATTACACTAGAATTTTTGAATAATAAGCAATATGTATAGTAAAGTATCATGAATATTCTTATTTTTCTAGCATCATGATCATCATCTGTCTAGAGTTGATCCTATATGTTTATGTTTTTAGTTTTTTCATGGAATTCATATATTATAACTTGAAAATAAATTTATAATTCTTCTGAATCATTTAAATATGCTAATACTTGCGATATATTTGGTAAAAAAATTTGTTTTTATGTCTATAATAATTTGTCATTAGATTTCAATGCAATAATAGATACTAAAAGAGTCAATAGCTTGTCATTTTTAGTTACATGAGATATGTATATTCATATAATTTTTATCAACCTAATATGTTAAAATTTTATAAGTCATTTTAGGATAATTATGAATAATAATTGATATTTAAATATTTTAATTAGTTATGCCTATTAGATAAATCACTTTTTTGGAGGCACATTAGCATTGTTATATTTATTTTTATTATATTTATATATATGTTATATTTGTTTATATATTTTATCATATAATTCTTGTTGTCAGTTTATATTATTATACTTGAATTTTAAAATATTTTTTATCATTTTCAACTTAACTTTAGGTTTCTTGCATACAACTATATAATAAAGATTATTGAATAATCGATCAATATTTTTAATATTTTATTTTAATTTTTATAATTATTTCACTAAAATATTAGTGTTTCATGTATTGTTTAAACACATAATTAATATTGCATATTTATTGAAGTGCAATACAAGATGTGAGAAAGTATTCTGATGACTATAAGTTGTTATTTCATCATTTTTTCTAAGAATTCTAAAAATGAGATTTTTAATTTTCAATTATATGTAATTATTAAAATTTTATTACTTTTATCATTCAAAAAAGCAAATAGAATATGATGATAATTAACATATGATTCAAATATTGGATATGTTGAATTTTAATAATATGATACATTAATTTGATTTTTTAGAATTATTTACTCACATATATTATAAAATTATTATAAATTATTAAATATGTAAATAAATTTTATAGAAGCTTGAATACATTATATTGAGTGGGTTGTAGGTCGGGCCGGACCAATGCAACATTTGAATTTAGACACCTTTACTTAGGAATTATTATTGAATCTCCTATCACCGAATGAATAATTGTACATCTTGGTTCATTAAAAATTTTATTAGTGTAGATTTTTTTTGTGTTAACACAACTAGCAATAAATGTGATAGTTATAGTTGATTCTATTGTTTTCTCATAGATGCATTTTACATTCATGAAATAATATTGATGAGTAAAAATTTAAATTGATGCGTGAGATGATGCAAATTTAATGATGTCTTCATGATTGATATTTCATGATAGCTTTTCATTTTGAAAGTGAATATGTATTTTTTATCTTTATTTATATTTTTTCTTTGTTGTAATTTTAACTCATTGTGTTATTTATTTTGTGTCGTGCTTGAAGTAAAAGTGCTATATATATATTTTTGATATTTTTGATTCTATGCATATTTTTTCATTAGACCAAGCAAATTTGATATTATGTAAACTTTGATTGGGAGACTGAATTTACTGTCTCTCTGACTAAATTTTTTACTTGGTTCTCATCTTTAAAAATGCTCAAGCGAGGTACATGTGGTGGAAATTTGTGTTGGATGCTAAAAGGTTCTGGCTGAACCTTCTTAGGAAATTGGTTTATCGATTGGGCCAGATACTAAAAGCAAATCTTTTGTCATATGACCCATCTTCGCGGGTAAAACAACCAGCCTTGAGAGCTAAACTCTTTTTTCCTTATAGGTTCCATGATCATTTGATTAATCTAATAGTTACAATCACATGTTCGTTCGAATTGAATCCTCACATATAGTAATGGCTTGGCCTGACCTATCCCAACCTAGGAAAATCCCATTGGGCCACGGCCAAGCATGGAATAATTTACCAAGTTGGATGGTTTTATCTTTAGGATAAATTAAACCTAGACTAGTTGACTAGGTTGGATCTTAGTTGCCTGGTTTTTTCAAAGAGCTGAACTTTTTTTTTTAGAAAAAATTATGTTTAGGGGTCCTAAATGAAAATATTTATAATTTGGTCTACTTTTTAGATTTTTTTTTTAAATATACATCATAACTCCAATACAAAAAATATTTATATTTTGGTTTTGAGGCTAAAAAAATTGAAAATCCAATTTTGCTTTTGTGGTTTTCTGTTTTATAAAAAAAATAAGTAATTTTCAAAATAGCTTATAAACTTAGAAATTAATACATTGGTGAGATTTGAACCCAAAAACTAGATGTTTCTTTTGTGCCTGAAACCATCTAACAACTCACATTAAATCATTTTTCAGTGAAAAGAATATATATATATATATATGTGTGTGTGTGTGTGGGTGGGTGTGTGTGTGTGTGTGGGTGGGTGTGTGTGTGTGTGTGGGTGGGTGTGTGTGTGTGTGTGGGTGGGTGTGTGTGTGTGTGTGTGTGCATTCTTTTTGTTTAAGAAATGATTTAATGTAGAGGTGTTAACTAGGCCAGATGGCCCGGCCACAGCCCATGGTACGACATGATTCAACCACTTGGCTTGGCATGACACGAAACAAAATTGTGCTTGGTCTTGGATCATGCTGGCTCATGACACAACTCATGTCATGCTAGGTTGATGTAAGCCATGTCTCCTACCAGGCCATGCATCTCCCATGTGCCTAGTCTCGTGGCATGATCTATCACCTTGGTGACTCAAGCTTGTGCACGAGTGGGTGTTGGGTCACGGGTCTAACACAGTCGGGTGATCACTTGATGAGACATTTCAAAAAAAAAAAATCAACCACGTAAGTTGGATTCTGGTTGTGGCCATTCACAATTGGGCGGCCTCCCCTACCTTGCTCTTTGCGCCTTCACCCAATCAGCTCTAATAGATATAGTGATAGGCCGCACCTATCACTATACATGGCAGATATATTAATTTTTTTTAACAATATTACAATAGTTGTTGGATTACATTCAAAAATTTATGGCTAGAATCTGATGGATGTAGTGATTCTTTCCAATTATCATAAAAAAAAAATTTAAAAAAATATTTTTTAATATTTTTAATATTTTTTTTTAATTTTTTTTTTTCATTAATAGAGAAGAACCAATTTTAAAATTTTTATTCTAAATTTCTTTTGCTCTCTATCTCTCTTTTTTGCTTTTCTCTTTAACATTCTTTCTTTCAAATTTCATTATTTGATTTACTATTTTTTTATGTACTTATTTATTCTATTATTTACTTAAATAATAATTATAGATTATGCTTATGTATATGGCATAGATAGTGATGTGAGTGTGCTTGTGAAATTTGCTATTTTATTATTTTATAGCTTGTTTATCATAGGATTAATAGGTCTACAAATAGGAATAACATAATAAAATATTATAAATTAAAAAAAAATAATTAATAATTAATGAATTTAGGAAATTTTGTATATATGTTTTTGATGTTTGATATATAGATTAGTTATGATGATGTTTCATTTGTATGTCTCACCGTCCTTTATGTAGACTCTAAATAGAAACATAATAAAAAAAAGTAAGATATTAATGAGATTTTTTTATCATGATGATCTTGACATATAAGAATGTATGATATGAATTTTTAGAGAATATGAAATTTAAAATAAAATATTACATATTATTTTTTATAATATTTTCAATAATTGAGTAATTATTAGTATATTTGTTAGGACTATTAGAGATGATCCATTTAATAATATATTTTTTGTTAGGTGCACATGTCACGTAATTAACCTGATTGCACATGTGGTAATATAAATTATTTCTCATACTAAAAAAAAAATTCACTAAAATATCTTAGGATGACTAACATACAACATAAGTTTAGTAGTCTTTGCTTGTCTATGATGCTAAAAAAGAAAAAAATTCAAATGGATATGAGATGCTTTTGGAATTATATCTACCTTATATTGAATTTATATTCTGGTTATAATTGTGTGATATTCATCTATGTTAATAGTAAAAATAATGAATTTATTATTAATGATTGATACAGTGATATATAAATTTTTTTTTTAAAATTTTTAAAGATTTTCTATAATTTAACGAACATGTGTTTGTCTGTGTACACTCTCATTATATATATTGTACTTGAATGCATATGCAGTATTAGTAGTATATTTAGCAAGTATAATTATTATCTTGTATTTAGTATCATTATTATTGGGATAGAAACTACATATTTGAAATATCAGTATTTTATTCTAATTCTATATTGTTTAGTTGCTTGTATGGATTTTAAGGTTAAGGCCAAATGAGTAGAAAATATTCTGACATATATATCGACGTGTATGAATCAACTATACCAATTCGAAATATTTATTAATGAAAATTAACTAAATTATTTATGTATTACAATATTGTGTATGATAGTTGTAGTCATTCTTCGAGTATGAATATGGACACTGTATTTGGAGATGGTGACTTTTTATTCAGTTAGCCAAAAGTAAATAATAAGGCGATCTATTAAATAAGAGTGAGTTATCTTGATATTTATACTAATTTATGTTTTATTCTCTTATATAATTATAATAAGAATTTAAATATTTTGTTATAGTGGAAATCCTAGAAATTCATTTATCTTGTGCTATCTAAAACGACACATACTTTACCGATCCATTTGATGTCTAATAATATTGAAGTCTATTTTTTCTGTGGCAACCAATGTTATTTTATATAAGGGATCGAGATTGTGATTAGATATTATAGAGACACTTGCATGCATTAAAGACTTAAATTTTGAGATTGAGCATTCAAGATATTGTGCAAGAGATGATGATAGATGATATTTCATGGGACATGGAGATCAATGTGAGAGGATTAGCGACATTTTCAGATATATTTATGATGATGCAGTATCATACCATAGACAACAGGAACTAGTTATTATCATTTTTATTTTTGATATTTTTTTTTTCCAATATGATTTATGCATGATTTATATTATGTTTTTATTTCATTAATATTTTATTTAATCTTTATTGAAATTAAATAAAATTTTTAATCTTTTATTTAAGTCGAACCAAACAAAATGTGAATTAATGATCGCATTATTGCGGTTTAAAATTTAAATTTATATTCAAATTTAAAAGTAACGTTCAAGCCCTACACATGTTAAAAAAAAATTAACCAGTTTGTGCTAGCATGAACCAGCTAGAACCAGCATAGCTTGCTCTAGGCCTGGCTCGGCCCAACACTTTGCGTGCCAACCATATCATGTTGGGCTACCATTCTAGTTCCCGTGTTGTGCTCGACACGGTGACACGACTTGTTTAATACCATTAATTTAATGTGAATAATTGGATGGTTTCAGGCGCAAAAGAAACCTTTAGGTCATAGGTTCGAATTTTACCATCGCATGAATTTCAAAGTTTGTAAGCTATTATAAAAATTACTTTATTTTTTCTAGACAAAAAATGGCATGGTTAAAAATATGTTTCTGATTTTTTGTGGCTCCACTCCAAATCGTAAATATTTTTTGTTTTGAGGTATATTTTTTAAAAAGATTAAAAAAGTGAACAAAAAACAAATATTTTTATTTTTAGTCCCTTAAACATAATTTTTCCTTTTTATTTTTATTTTGTTGGATTAATTTGATTGCCACGAAGCCATTCAATTTGAAATTTCATAATTGCAAAAATGATTTCAATTATTGTAGTCCCTCACTTTCTTGGGTTTTAATGGTTGAATGAATATTGTTATTCTATTAAACAAGAAAAAGAAATAAAATAATAAGTCAGAAATTTGTAATGATATTATTTTGAATTTATTTTGAGAACTTGTAAGATAGTTATATATGATTACTTTAGATATTTTATTATTTTTACTTATTATTATATTTGATATACATTACTATCAATATTTAAATAAATATATATATTTTTTGATTACTAGAGCTCAATTACAATATGAATATGGCTCGACTCAGCTATGCTATTGATCTCTAAATGTAATCTTATATCATAAAGTTTTTTCACTTGTTTTAAAATCTTGAAAATTATAATTATACGAGTCTTTTTTGCTAGATAATTAGAAATAATTAATTATATTGATAACATAGATTATATATGACCTCATCTTGCACTATCATTATTTTGATTGAGTCGTTAAAAAAAGATTCGTCTTCAAAGAATATCACATTAACTCTTGTAATGATTCTCTTGATTTCTTAGGGTTCTTAGGTACGTTGTTAGTAGTCATAGGCCAATCCCATGTGCAAAAAGTTGGTTAGGGTTTTGGCACTTGTGGATTTTGAGAATGGGGAAGACATAGTGAGAAAGGGGAAAATTGTATTAATGGGAAAAAAAATTTGAAAATACAATATCAATTACATATATGGTTTAGGGCAGTTTACATGTCAGTACTATCAAATAATGAAAAAATAATAATAATAAACAAGAAAAAAGTAAAACATAACGTAAACACCTTTGTCAAGCTGGTTTTTTAATTTTCTTAGGTGTGTGTCACAAATATCAAGCTTAGAAGAAAGAAAAATATCATCCGATTCTATGAGAGACGTTCTGAAATTATTTGTAATTTATACGTTAATAGGTAAATAAATAGTGATTATCGAATCATCTTGAATCTTTACTCATATGAAGCAATAATCAATTTTTATATATTTCGTTCATTCTTGGAATATTGGGTTGACCATAATGTGACGAACTACATGATTGTCATATTGAATATCATCGGCCTCTAAACTAGTAGGCAAAGCTTTTTTCAAAAATTATCTAATTCACTTAAGCTTATAAGTAGTCGATATCATATTTCTGTATGTTATTTCTATTTTGTAGCTCAAAACAACTATTTTTTTAGAAGATGAGACTATCTTAAAGAAATATATAAAATTTTATTGCATATAATTTTTTTTTGTGTTTGCTGGAGTTCACTTGAAATTTAAATATGTATCAACTTGATTATGCTCTTGATCTATGAATGTAATCACATATCTGGAAGCTCTTTTTACGTATGTAGAATCTTTTGAACTATGTTCAAATAAGTATATTTGAGAGAATTTTGAAAATAAATAATTATATTGACAACATTGATATATATACATAGTCACTGTTAAATATTTTAATTTTTCTATGATACTTTTATGTGTGGTAGAATCAATTAATGAATTAATATTTATAGATAAATCTACACTTAGATAAAGTAGTGAATCAATAGGTACATATTTTTGGCATATTGATGTTAAACAAAATAATATAAGTATATCTTCTCTAAGAAAGAAATATTATACTTTTTGAGTATGCGATCTCAATGCCCAAGAAATATTTAAGGCATCTCAGATTCTGTTAGAAACTCATACAAAAAAAGTTTTAGTTGTTATATACCTCTTGATCCTTGTCGAAAAAATAAAAATAGGCAGACATGCATCTTCTATTGCCAAATGTGGTAAGTACAGGAGAGAACATATTAAATCATTCCTAAAAAGATTGTTTTAGGTCATAAAAAGCCTTACAAATTTACACACTATACATGTGCTCCAAGAGACATCAAAACATGTGAGTTTTTCTATAAATATATCTTTTATGAGACTATAATGAAGAAATACATTGTTCACATCTAATTGATATATTGTCTATTTTTGAGATACAAAAATAAAAAGTAATAATGTAATAGTAGCCATTTTGACTATAAGAAAAATATATTCTAATAATTAATATTATTAGTTTGTGTAAATTACTTGGTTGCCCATTGACTTTGAGTTGATCAATATTTTTTTAGGTCAAGTCTTCATCATGCATATCTATTTATGTTTTATTGTTATCTTACATGAAAGTTTTTGGAATAAAATTCTAAATATGATTTTATGTAATTATACTCTATTCATTTGACATAGTTTGTCGTTATCATAGATGATTAAATTCCTCAGAAAGGTACCAGGAATGTTGTAACTATCAAAATAGGATAAAAATTAAACTATGTAGTACTAAAACAAGAATGAAAGATACTTGTGATGAAGGTTGTTAGTAGAACATATTCTTGAATCATTTCATAAAGCAATTGAAATGTCCAAATTACAACTTCAAACCTAATCAAATGGCACGACATGAGGCTCATTTGGGAGGACTTACATTTTGTATCAAGTAGGACACCCATACTAGGTTCCTTTTTTGGCATAAAATATTAGGAGATGTCTTATTATTCTTTTCAAAGTTAGTCATACTAGTAGTATTAGATGTATGCGTAGGAGTAGGGTTAATAATTACTCCTCTATGAAGAGTAAAAACTAGGCATGAGAACAACCCTACCATGATGTCTAGAGGAGTAATTTCTTAGATTAAAAAAAAGATTTGTTATCGAAAAGTATCATCTCTCAACACTCGTAATAATTTTTTTGATTTCTAGTTAGTAACACCTATATTCATTTTAACTACTTTAATACCCAATAAAGGTGTATTTAATGGTATGAGTAATTATCTTTTCTCTGTTTAGTTAGAGATCATAAACAACATAAATATACCAAAAAGTTTTGATTGGAAGGTAAAGAAATATATCTCATTGATATAAAAATTGATATGCAATATGATCTAAGAGAATAAAAGATATCATTCGGTTGATTAGCAAACTAGTGATCAATATCAATTATCCCCAAAAATATATAACACATTTGCTATTTGAAGAAACAAGAAATTGATGTGAAATCTATTTTAAAACATTATATTTTCATAATATTTTATTGTTACAACTAAACTGATTTTTTATAAAATTTCATTAAAATTAAAAAAAATTGAGATCTTTCTTTTATTAATATTAGTTATTTATATCAAGTATAATTATTAACAAAAATAATAAAATATGTTAATTATCTAAGGAAGCAAAAAGAGTGCATTCATATGTGATAAGCAAGGAAGCACGAACATGACTCCCTACAGCCGTGTCCACGTGTCCGACACCTGGACACGACACGAACACGGCACGGATAAGTGAATGATACGTTACGTGGCGTATCATTGCACAATCCGTATCCGATACGCCACGTGGCATATCGGATGGTTGCGTCGGCATCCGTATCCATGTCTATAGTGCCCGACGTCCGACGATGTCGGGTGGCCAACGTCGCCGCATGGGCGACGTTAGCCACTGGCAGGGGGTGGGCGCGATTTGAGGGTGAGGCAGGGAGCGGGTGCGATTTGAGGGAGAGGCAGGAGCGGGCGCGATTTGAGGGAAGAGGCAGGGGCGGCGCGAATTGAGGGGAGAAGCAGGGGCGGCGCGAATTGAGGGGAGAAGCAGGGGCGGCGTGATTTGAGGGGAGAGGCAGGGGCGGCACGAATTGAGGGGGAGGTAGGGGTGGACGTATTTGTGTGGGGATGTGGCATAAAATAAAATATTTTAATAAAATAAAATATTTTAATTTAATTTAATTTAATTTAATGAATTTTATAAAATACCTAATATTTATAATTTATAATTTTTATTTTTATTTTTATTTTTTTACATGCCGTATCTTAGTCGTATTCCCGTATCCGTGTCTGTGTCCGTGATTCTTAGGTGTAAGTATATTATCTCTTGAATCAATGAACTATAAAAGCTATGAGTAAGATGATTAGAAAAAAAAATCATAAACATGAGTGTATTTTGGTTGGAGCTAATCTTGTCTAAGGAAATAAGTCTGAAATATTTCTCGTGAGTAAGCTTACAAAAGCAAATATGTATATGTATGAAAGGTCTAGTAGTCTATTGTATAACTTTTGATCTTGAGATATCTTCGACAAGCATATTGATGAAGCCAAATCCCAAACATACATGCGTGTCGCAAGGATAAAAAATGTGAGATATACTCGGGTTAATATCGAGGTGGCCGTTAGGCTGTGCCAGGCTGACATGTCCCATGTGTTTTTAGGGCCAATCGGGCACCTTGTCATTCTAGGCACGTAATGACCCATCCTTTCAGGTCATGCTGCATCTACATGGTTACAATAAATGAAGGCCCGACATGGTCCATTGGCTTAGCTGGGGAAACACGACAGGTTGGGTTGGACCCGAGGCCACTCCCGGCAAAAATTGTTCCAGGTTACCTTGTCGTTATAGACATGTCATTGTCCATATGATTTCAGGATCAACCTGTTCACCTTGTCTTTCTAGACAACATCATGGTCCATATGTTTTTAGGGCCAACCGGGTCACCTTGTCGTTCTGGATAACGTCATTGGCCATCTTCTTAGGCCAATCCTGCATTGGCATGGCGACATGCTCCATTGGCTTGGTTGGGGAAACATGACATGTTGGGTCGGACCTAGGCTACCCCCGACACAAAATTTTTCCTGGCCTGACTTGCGGCTAACCCATGCTAGCCTGGGTTAGCCGGCAGGCACTAGTGGCCAATCTAGCTGTCTCGCGCCTTGGTGCTTGGCCTAGCCTAGCCTGGTCAATAACCCCTTGGCTGGGATTGTTGGGGTAGAGGTGTCAAACGGACTGGGTGGGTCAGGTGGGCCGGGTCCAGCCCGAGGCATGGCCTGACTCGGCCATGCCTAGGCCACTGGGCCACGTGCTGGGCCAGACATGACTTGGTACCATGGTCTGTGGGCACGCAATCTCGGCACGAACCGAGCGGTGCTCCGAGTCCCGACCTAACCGCACCTCGAAGCTTGCCACTTAATAGATCTGAATTTTTGTTGCGCCCGTAACCCGACCGACGGTCAATTTTTTGCAACCCTCCGAGCCTAGATCGAGCTTGATTGTTCCATAAGTCAAAGTTTCTAAAACTTTGGACTGTTCGGTTTGGTTCGACGGTCAAACCGATCTAACATCCAAAAAAAATTAAAAATTCAAATCTAAGCCATTGGATTTCGTCTCCAACGGCTATGGGGTAGAATATGACGGCCTTAAGGATTCTGCTCATTTTTTAATAAAAAAAATCAAAAAAAAATAATTTTTTAAAGAAAATTATGATTTTTTAATCTATAAACCTTCATTCTCTCTCATTTTAAGATTTATGTTTTCAAAATTAAAATTTTTTTTTCTCTCTCTAATTTTTTTTTCTCGGGTTCTTGATTTTAGTTTTGGGCTTTCGGCATTTTTCTTTACTGGACTCGGGTGGTGTGGATTGTGGTGTGCTTGCGGTGCAGACATCAAAAGCCAAAGATATGCATTATGATTTACGAGTATTTTATTTATTTATTAGTTTTAAAGTTTTAAATCTAAAATTAAATTTTTTTTCTCTCTAGTTTTTTTTTCTCTCTCTCTCTCTCCTGGTCATAACTACTAGCACTTATTTGAATTTAAAAAAATAAAAAAATTAAAAAAAGATAAATTATAATTTTAATAATAAAAATAAAATTAATTATTATTTATTAGATAACTAAAGTATTATGGAAAGATCTGAGACTGCTGAAACTTTGATCTCTCCGGTCGTCTTGATCTAAAAATCTAAAAAATAAAAATTAGAAGAATATCAGTAATTCTCACTTATTTTATTATAATAAAATAAAAAAATATAATGTGTGCTGAAGAAGAATTGAATAATACAAATATTAAAAAAAAATTAAGCGGTAAGAGTTTGTGGGGGACTAAGCACCTTGAGAGATATATCGAATCATGTACCAAAAAATATGATGTATTAGATTATAGGCAAACCCAACTCAGTGGTGAGTTTTTTGAGGATAGATTTAATTTAGTCTCAAAGTTTGTTTTTTTCATATACTGTAACGAGTTAGGAAGGGAAGGTATGACCAAACTAATCATCACGATGAGTCTTACTATTAGTTTTTTGGAGGATCAAATGGTAGTTGTATTATGCAGACATATATTCAGCCTATATTTCGCAGGATTTCTAGGTTAATATCTAGGTATAACATACTAAAATATTATAAGTTAGAAAAAAAATAATAATTAATGAATTTAGGAAATATAGTTAAGTGATGTTTGTGACGTTTAATATCTAGACTAGTCACGATGATACTTTTTATGCATGCCTCATTATCCGCTATGTAGATTTTAAATGAACATTAAATAAAAAAATATTAGGATTCTCTGAGATCTTTCATCCTCATGATGACTTTAGCATTTTTGAGTGAATGATGAAAATCTTTAGAGAATATAAATATTAAAATAAAATATTTAACATCACATTCGATACTGCATCCAATAATAAAATAGCAATTAACATATTTGTTAGGAGTATTAGAGATAGATCATTACGAGAGATTTTCTACATCAGATAAACGTGTCACGTCATTAACCTGATAGTATAAGTGGGGATGAAGGTGTGTACCCTCGCTTTATAAAATATACTTAACTCATTAAAATATATTTGCATGCCTCATAGACAACAAAATTTTAGTATTCTCTGTTTGTCTGCATGTCTAAAGAAGAAGAAATTTCAATCGGGATATGAGACACAATTGAAATCACATATATCTTATGTTAGAGTCATGTGTTGGATACGAACACTTGATATCCGACCACATCAAAAGTAAGAGTGACAAACTTATTATTGACGACACTGACTGGGCTACAGGAATTTTATTTATGAAATTCCTGAAGTTTTTTATGATACTACGAATATGTGTTTGTCAGTTTATACTTTCAAGACTTACATTGCACTTATGTGCATATACAATATTAATAACATGTTTAAAAAGTTGAGATAATCTGATACTTAGCAATATGATTATAGAGATAGAAATTAATTACTTAAAGTATTGATCCATCATTTTATCTCTTTATTTTTTGGCTGCCCTGCATGGATCATATGGTTAAGGTGGAAAGGGTAAAAAATGTTTTAACATATATATATCCTCGTGCATGACTAGGATACTAGTTATGATGGTAGTAGTACTGAGACTTCGTGTATGAATATGAATATCATATTTGAAGACGATGATTTTTTCATTCAGGTAGCAAAGAGAAATGACAGAGTAGACTGTTGAATATGAGTGAATTTTCTCGGTACTTAGAAATCTATTACTGCTCAATCCTATTAATTTTTGATAATAATAATTTTGATATATTATAGTAGTGAAAATTATATGAGTTTACTTATCCCGTGCTATCTAAGATGATACAGAATTTACTGACTTCTTCGGTGTTGAGTGTATCATCAAAGTTTATTTTTTATGTTGCAGTGAATGTGATTTCGGATAGGAGATCCAGATTATGACCAAATATTATTGAGATATTAGCATGCATGAAGGATTAAGAGGATTTGAGATTGGGCATATAGGATCGTGCTGGGACTACAATAAAAGTGAAGGAGTTGGTTGCTGATGATAATCCATGTGATATTGATATTGATGATGATTTGACGATTGATGACGTAATGATTGATTGATTGAGATACTGATATCTGATATTAGATTTATTCATTTACATTATTTTTGTTTTTGTTTATTTTTTTTTTATATTACTTTAAATTTGAGACAGTTTGAGTTTGAGGTTTTATGCTTGAATATTAATTTTTAGCGATTTGTATTGGTTTGTGTTTATATTAATATTTAAGTTTTATTAATTCATATACAATTACTTATTTAGTTTTAAAATTTTATTTGTTATTTATAATAAGCTTGATATTTTATTAAATTTAATAAAATAAATTTTAAAAGTTAATTATTTATTTTAATTTAATAATTAATTATTGTCTATTAATTAAAAATTATTTAAATATATAATTAAATAATTAATTTTTAAATTCTATAATATTTTTAATATTATGAATTAAAATAATTAAAAAATTTAAAATTGCCTTGAACTAGGCCCAAACCTGGCCCAATGGGCAAAAATAAAATCTTACCCGGCTCGAACGGGCCAAAACTGCTTGTCCGTGCCTGACCGAGCACGGTTGCATCACAGCCGGGCCGTGCTGGGGCCTGCTGTGATGAAGCCGTGCTGGGTCAGACATGGCCTGGTTGGGCCCCTAAAATTGGGCAGGGCCAGCCAGGCCTGGCCTATTTAGCACCTACTTTGGAGTAGGTCACCAAGCCCTATCTTGTTGGGGGCCTGTCATTGCAAAAGCAATGACCTTTTTTTAAATGGAGTGTATGTATTTTACATGCCCCTATTAACAAAATTGCTCAGTCCAATGCCATGCTTGATGGTGCTGGTTGTGCTGAATGCATCGTGCCATCCTGTCCATTGCCACTTGGGTTGTTTTGCTCAGCCCGGAATGGCAATGGGTGGTGCCATGGGCCGGCCCATGCACAAGAGGCACAATTCCTGCTTATGTTGTGTTGTGCCTGACATAGCTTTTTGTGGTCGTGCCTTGAACAAGTTTCGGGTTGACCAACTTATTAGACACTTTTAGGTCAATCAACTGCTATAGATGCACTAAAAACTATGAATTGCTTATTATCCACTCGTATGACTCAGCCCGAGGTGGCTCATCTGACATGTTTCTCACATTTCTTTTGTCTACAAATTAAATTCTCACCAAAGTAGACTACAATGAACATGTATTCTTTAATTTTCATTGAGTTATTTCTAAAATCCAATGTTTGTGCCCTAACTATAGTCATCCCTTTCAGCATGAGTCAAACACAAAAAATATGTAGGACTACTATACTATGATATTCACATGAGCGAACTTGCCTAAACTGAATAATATACATCCACACAAATCACAAAATGGCTGGTGCCTGGCAGATGCTCGTATGTCTGCCCCATATCATAAATCTGCTCCATGTCACAAATCATGTCTTCACAAAAAAAATAAAAAAACACATGCTCGCACTGGTCTAAACATCTCATGATCTTTTAATTGGGCCTTTACCAGTTCTACACTAGTTCTGTATGGGTGTCATTATATGAATCATTGTGGTGGCTGTTGTATGAGCTATCATAACTTGGATTGAACATCAAAAAGTGGCTGGAAGATGTTTGAAGGCTACAATTCCTCAAGCATGTATGCGGAACCAAAAAAATAGTTAAGGAAAACTATCTAGAAACCAATGCCTTCACACCAGTGCAAATGGCCTTTTAGGATTTCGACCATGGTGAATTTAGGGAAGGAGGAAGACAGAGAAAAAGAAATAAAATTTTTTAATGAAATAAATATTTTGAAAATACAATATCAATTATATATATGGTATGGGACATCTCACAACCACATTTCAGGTTTTCCCAACTCAAAGGAAAAAGAGTAAACAATAAAAAAAAGGAAAACGTATGACTCAACCTAAGGTGGCTGATTTAACATGTTGCTCACATATATTTTGTCCACGGATCAAATTCTTACTGAAATAAACTGTAATGAATATGTGTTCTTCAATTTTCATTGAGTTGTCATCAATATTCTTGTCCCAACTATAGGCTTCCCTTTTAGTATGACTCAAACACAAAATATGCAGGACTACTATATTGTGACATTCACATGAGCGAACTTTCCCAAACTGAATAATATACATCCGCACAACTAACATTTCCAAATTAACATAAAAATATATCAAAATCACATCTTCACACAGAATAAAAAAAGCATGTGCTCGCACTGATCTAAGCACCTCATGATCATTTAATTAGGCCTTTATCAATTATATGCTAGTTTTGTATGGGCGTTGCTGTATGAATCAGTGTGGTGGCTGTTGTAGGGGTTATCTTAACTTGGATTAAACATTGAAAAGTGGCCATTAGATGTTAGACGGCTACAATTACTCAAGCATGTATGCAGAAACAAAAAAAAATGTTACGAAACATTATCTGGAAACCAATGCCAGTCATTGGTGCAAATGGTCTATTAGGATTTCGACCTTTGTGCATTTCGAAAAGGGGGAAGAGAAAAGGAAATAAAATTTAGTAATGAAATAAATATTTTGAAAACACACACACGCACGCACTCACGCACACACGCACACACGCACACACGCATATGGGGCAGCCCACCACCATGTCAGGTGCTCTAAACTCACAAAATGAAAAAAAATAAACAAAAAAAAATCAAAACTAATGTCAATAGGATCCAATAATAAAATATAAAATATTTTCTCGTACTCTTAATTTCCTCAGAAATTTAATTGATAGTGAATATGATACTTAATTTTTTATAACAAGACATATAATTATTTAGTTGTTTTTGATTTATCAAAATAAATTCAAAGAGATTGCTAAAAATCAATAGCTCGAGGCTAGAAAAAACTAAATAAATAAAATTTGAGTTTGAATTTAAATATCGATTGAAATTTCCTATATGTTGAATTAAAGAAGTACTAATCTTAGAAATTTTTCTGCATATTTTTTTTTTTAACACAACTTGCATGAGATGTGGTGTTGTGGTTGTTTTTTCTTTCTTTTTAGAGTCAACATTCAACATTGATAAACAAAAATTGGATGAGCAAAAATTCATATTGATGAGTGAGATTGTGGAAACTTATTCATGTCTTCATGATTGATTGTATCTAGTGAAATATTTGTTGTATATAGTACACTGAAAAATTCAGATGATATTATATTGATATTGGAGTCATTGATTCAAATTTTATATTCGATGACGGCTTTTCATTTAAAAAAATGTAATTTTTTTTTTTATTTTTATTTATCTTTTTTTCTTGTTATTTTTTTAATTAATTTTGTTATTTATTTTGCTGCAGTCGAAGTACAGTTATATTTTTTTCACATTTGTGATTGCATGCATGTTTTTTATCAGACAAATTGTGTTTTATTTTTTATTTATTTTTATTTTTGAAAAAAATTGGATAGACATCTGGCCTCTATAAAAATGCCCAGTTTGAATTCAGGCCAAGCAGATAATGGTGTAAATTCAATAGTGATTAATAAATATATACCATTGATATATTTATTCTAAGATACTGCATTTTCTTTTATATTATGATAACGCAGATAATTTTTATTCTCTAGCAAATGATTGCATGCATGTTATTCCAAGATTATTTTATTCTCTTTGGTCTGGAGGATTGACAAGCCTAGTGTCTATTTGGATAGCAGAATTCGCCCAAGATCGGCAGACCAAATTGTCATGATTTAGGTACATGAAAGCTGCACATCTGATAATTTGGCATATGAATAAATTTCTAGGTATAAATTTCCAAGTTATTGGAATAACATGACATCTCATTTGCTCGAGTTTCTTCAAACGAGAAGTTAATATATGTATATTGTGTTTTAATTGAATAAATTTTGCCTTTAAAAACAAGTTAGTGTATTAATCTCTCCTAAACTACTTGCTCTGTGCAAGTCTTTTATATTGGGTATGATTTTTTTTATCTTTAAATACAAGAACTGAACTGAAAAAAGATAACTGGATTGTTATTTAAAGATTGATTTTTAATTTATTAAAAAAAATATTACTCCAAAAATATTAGCTTATTTTTGTAAAAATTGGAGAATAACTAATGCATATTATTATAAATTCCATGCCTGGAGAACAATAAACTAGGCAAAGTCTTAGTTTATTTATATTGTCAAGCATTCATCTACTAAATGAACTGTTTTAGCAAGTATTAGATCGCTATGTAATAACTTATCAAAGAGGTCGTATCTTGATATGATAATAATTATTTTTCTTCAATGGTAGTAGGTCTTGGGTTTAAAACTTATTAGGCATAATTTTTTTTTGATTTTCAGGGATAAGGATGATGAGATATTAACATCTCATAGGCCTTTATGAGATGCTAAGTGGGAGCTTTGTGTACTGAATATTACCTTTATGTAACAACTTATCAATATACCTATTATGTGATGATTTTATGGGCCAATAACAATAGCAATTGTAGCAAGTCTTTGATTTGAATAATAGTGCTTTATTTTATGTGGTAGTAGCTGACTACCTGAGAGCATTTTGCTTTTCTTCCAAAAAAAGTGAAATTTGCAGGTTCTTTTTCATATTTATTGATGCTTCCTCATTACTATGTTTCTTATGAATCAGAGAAAGAGAGAATATGATCATCATTTAGCAGATGAGGAAGCCCAACAAATCCAGAGTTTCCAGGTGATTTAGTTGCTGAATTTCAGTTTTTTTAATTTCTCAGTATGATTCACCATGCACATAATTCTGTCTAACATTCAAGAATTGGGAAGCATGAATCATTTATTTTGCGGACAATTACTTATAATGATATAACTAAATTTTCTCTTCCCATTTATAATAATGAATGGAATTGAGTAATGCAACAGGTTTTTGTGGCTAAATGGAGAAATGAGAAAAAAATGGGTAACCCATTTTAGTTTCAGAGTCTACTTGCTTTATCCAATGCCATTTTATCTATGTTAGCCTTTGTTCATTTGGATCATGCACATTTTAATTATTTTCTGGACTTTGCCCCTGCTCTCAATATCTATCCATGGATTTTTGTTAGCCTTTGTTAATGTGAAACACAAATCATCATACATGGGGGCTCTTGAGGCTGATCTTAATCGTACCATAGGCTAATGTCAGTTTAATGCTGAGATCTTTTTCAGTTCTGTCAACTGACTATTATGATGATCGATCTCCATGACAACTCGTTTCTCAATAATTCGTAAGTTTTTTGATAGTCAATCCTTAAAGAAATTGGCTATTTGGAGTTGAAGCTTTAACTGTGATGTTGAAGCCACCTGAGGACTGTTTGATTAAGCTGTTGCTCAAATGACTCAATTGCTAGGATCAACTTGGGTAGTGAAATTGTTTTCTACAACCTTGATAAGCAGCTTGAAAACCTGGAAGCTATGATTAGGAAATTTGCCAAAATGTGAGCTATAATTGTGATGTATGACTGTGAATGTTGGATAACTAAAATGTGTATGAGGCACCAAAACTGATTTTTTAGTACTATTTTACTTAACAAGATGTATTGGAACAAATAAATTTTGTAGCAAAGGAAAAGGATAAAGGTGAGTTCAAGCATTGGAGTTGTCTATAGTCATGGTGAAACCCAACTAGAGTTTCACGTAGAGAGAGTGAGGAAAAAAGAGAGATGAGAAAGGAGAGAGGATAACCCATTTTTTTCCATTAATTAAAAAATAATTACAAAATGTATAAATACTGATGATGAATCAACCCATATGTAGGATGCTCCTATACAAACAGAAGTAAAACAAGTAAATTAAATATAACATAAAACTCAACTAAAATTTTAATACTCCTCAAACTGGTGTGTAAGTGTTATTAATATTCAATTTGAAAGAGAGATTTTGCTAATTTGTTTATTAGTAGATGTGTATGTAATAATTATAAACTTATATTGGATATTCTCCTGTGTAAAATAATAATTGATCTTGATATATTTTGTTTGTTTTTAAAATATCAGATTGACAACATCTATCGGTATCTTAGTTGAATCTTCCAATTACAATAGAATTATAAAAAAATTTAAGTATCTAATTGTAATCAGATCATATATTACTTATTTGTTAATATAGCTATTTATTTTTTAGTTTTTTTTAGATATATTCATATGAATATAATTTTTTGAATTATCAGATATATAAATTTAGCTTTGGAATGTGAAATTTTATTCAAAGAACATGGACATAACTGAGTAAAGGCATACTCACATAATTTGCAAGAATAATTTTTGTTGTGCTATATTTAATTCATTATTTTTTTATAATCATATTATCATCAATATGTACTACTAATAATACATAATATCTCTAATCTGATATTCATCATTATAAATAATAATAATATGATACATATTTTTTGAGGTCAAAATAGATGTGTTAAATGGTATGGGTGGCCTGGGCATGGTCTGCATCCTGGCCTGGTTTAGCAGTGCCCGGCCCAGGACGACACGGTCTGACATTGTGCCGTGCTGGTCCGGGCACTACCCCTGTGCCCGGACCAACAACATGGTAAACCTGCATGGGTGACCGCCCAATGGGGATTTTATTCTTTATTTTTTAAAATTTGACCGCCCCATCATGGGGCGGTTTATTTTTAAAAAAATTCAGTCACGTGGTTGATTGTGACTGGTTGACTACATGACCATTTATTTTATGGTCGGCACTACCGTGCACTTTGCCGTGCCCACCATGTCATGCTGGGTTGGTGGACAATGCATGATAGTTCCACCGTGCGTGGCCGTGCCATGCTGGCACAGTCCGTTTGACACCTCTAGATGAAAAATAGTGGATGCGGAAGATAATTTATTGAATTATGCCTTAAGAGACTACTTCAAGCCATTGAACATTTTTTTGTAGTCAAAATGTTATACTCACTCTCAAGAACAGTAAAATTTAGTAGTTATTGTATGAATATTTTTTTAAGATCATTATAAGTATATTTCTCATATCTAATTGATATATTATTTGTTTGTGAGAAGTAATAATATAAAATAATAATCTGATATTAATTATTTTGTACATTGAAAAAAAATATCCTAATATTTGTTACAATGAATTTGTGTAAATCTCTTGGTCACCAAGATGATCTTAAGCTGATTACTTTTTTTGTCAGGTTCAATCTTTATCATGTATGTAATATGCTTACTTATATCTCATTATTTGCTTTAATTGAAAAGTTTGGAATACGATTTTATTTATGATTGAAAGTGATTTTAATTAATTAATAATGTATATCACTCTGACGAATGATTAAATATCTTAAAGTATTGATGATTATTTAATTATGAAGAGAAGACAAAAAATTAGAATATATAATCTCAAAATAAGAGTAAAAGAGAATTTATGATAATAAATACTGAGTATAACACACCATTGGTTTCTAACCATTGGTGACTCAAGTCACTCTAAGTTTATCAAGACTCAAGTCACTCAAGTCTCACCTAAAAGTAATTATTGATATATTCATTTAGTATATATCTTTTAAATTGAGATTATCAAATCACTCAACTTTTGTGTTTTCTTTCTCAGAGAGACTCATATATCATATCTTTTAAGATACACATGCAAAACTCTTGACTTACATCATTAAAGGCTCTACCAAAAGTTGTGGTTTGATGAGACATAATGGTTTATGTCTTGTCAAACAATGACACACAATTATCTTTTTATTATGTTCTTCAACAATGGTGGTAGTATCATGTGCTTAAGTTGGGTCTTAAATTGATTTGTTGGGGTTGAGGGTGGAGTAACAATTAGACAATAAAACAATCATTTCACCATGGAGTGCAAATGTAGGCCTTCTTGGATCAAATATTTAAAAATGATTTATCCTTAGAGAATGACACATTTATAATCATAATGATTAGTTTAGCCCTTGGTAAGTAACAAAAATACTCATTTTGAGTAATAGAGTGCTCAAAAAAGGTATATTTGATAATAAAAATAATTATCTTTCTATTATAAGAGATCTGAAATAAATAAATACACAAAAATCTTGGGTAGAAGGTAAATTTTTTTTTGATATAAAAGCTAATTTATGATCCACTTGAAAGTAGAAATGACAATATTTAGTTGCTTATGAAGTTAATAATTATTATTGTTTCTTTCAAAAATATCTATGAATATATTTATGTAGTAAAATTATTTTTCATTTCAACTAAATATTTATTATTATATTTTTATTTAATTTTTGTTGTGTAAGAGTGCTAATGCATTATATCTAATAAATTATCTCATGATTTCTAAAGAAATAAGAATATTGATAATAATTATTTTAAAATATCATTAATTTTTCAATATTTTAATATTATAACTAAATTGTATTTTTTATTTCTAAATTTTATAAAAATAGATAAATTAGAGATATTTTTAAAAATAAATACTCATGTATATCTAATATAATAATAAATAAAAGTAATAAAATATCTTAAATTATCATGTGTAATCATACTACAAGATTTTTAAATATTTGAATGAATCAAATTTAATAATTTAAATTATCATGAGTGGTCGTACTAATATTTTCTCGGCATGCTAAATAAAAAACATTAATATATTTTCGTAGTCGACGTATTTCACATTCAATAAAAGATATTCACTTAACATTTGATTCTAAAATCTTCAACTTGTCAAATGAGGAATGTTTAAGTCAAGAGTGGATAATCAGTATATTAATGATTGCCAGTACCTAGATAATCTCTACTGACTCCTGAGTATGGAAAAAAATTTTTTGTTTATCTCACTCAGTGTATCATGTGGATATTGCTTGGTCTTTTGTTATGTGTATATACATTCAAAAAAGAAAAAAAAATAATATTATAATTTAATTATTTAGTAAAATAATTAATCAAAACTAAATTATGATAAAATTCAGATATAAAAAAATATTTATCAAAACAAATGATTCAACATTGATATTATAATGAATTCTAAACTCATATAATGATACTCTTAATCACAATAATATCAAAGATTCTAGATTTCATAAAAAATATAAAAATATTATAATTTATGACATAAAAGTCTTTAATGGAGCTTGTAGTGTTCAAAAAAAAAAAGAAGACTATAATACTCTTAGTAATAAATATAATGAGATTATTAGATATACATGTGAAAAATCTAGCTTTAGTAAATATGATAGTTTGTTGTTCTGAACACTGAAATCTCTTCTATAAGTTAGGATTCTTCTTCCAAGGTCCAACAACTCCCTTGAGTTAGTCCTAATTTCTTATAAAAAGGGTAAGTCGCTACTTTCTTCTTGTCTTTCAAAGTACCTTCCCATGCTAACTCTTTTGCTGCCCCTTGAAGAATTCATTGTTGTAGTCGGATTGATAATTTAAATTTTGCTCAATCTAGGCATAGTTATAAATATCTAAATATTCTTTTGATAAATCTCTTACAAAATTATAATTCTATCATTAAGAAATTGTATTTAAAATAATGTACTACTCTCCCAATGAGAGTAAGTACAAATAATAATGAATTTGGTCACACAATCTTTATAACACAGTTAGGTCTGTCAATATGAGTATTACCAAATTAATTTTCTTGCACAGCTGTGACTAAATAATATAATGAGTCATTTTATCCCGATCAATCTGTTTGTATATTAATATTTGATTAATACTAACATATAAGTGAAATATTTCAGATGAATACATTAACATAATTAAGTCTCAGACTTTATTGTATCTATAATCTGATTAATTATGTCAATCATATTGAGATCAATTGATTATCATAAATTAATTAATAATTACATATTAATTACCAACTAATCATCTATATTAACCTTGAGTGACTTATTCAATAAATGTGTTCGTATCCTTGGTTAAAGGAATAATTATTCATAATCATGACTAATAATGAATATGTATTCGTCTTTGATTTTTATTAAATTAGTTTCAGTAATCACACATAAGTATCCCAATTCTTTCTCAATCAAAAAAAAAAAAGTAGGATGTATAAGAATTCACCTATGTGGCAACCTAGCACTGCCATTTACTACCCATACATGGTAACACTACTGCCCCATGGGCAACCACATAGATGATTACTAAGGGGTGAGGGGCAATGGGTGATAGGCGATGGGCGAGGGGCGATGGGCGATGGGCGAGGGGCGATGGGCGAGGGGCGATGGGCGAGGGGCGATGGGCGAGGGGCGACGGGCAACAGGTGACTGGTGAGTGGCAGCGGGTGAGGGGTGAGTGGTGAGTGGTGAGAGTTGAAAATCATTATTTTTCATTTATTAAAAAATAATAAGAAAACATATGTATTTATATATTCATGGTGGATTAGATGACATGTTGGATGTTTACATACAGACATAAGTAAAATAAATAAATAAAATATGACAATTTATTTAACATTTTAACGTCTATGATATATTTATGAAACATTCATATTCATTATCATTATTATTAAAATATATTTACAATATAATTGAGAACATACATTTGAACATTAATTCTCTAATTTTTTTGTAGTATAAATTTAATTTTTGTGTTATTCTTTATATAAAACATATAATTGAAAAACAATATATATTTACAATATAATTGTAAAACATTCATATTCATTATCATTATTATGTAAATTTTTAATGAATTAGTTCTTTTATAGTCATTATTGATTTATTAATTTATATATTTTTTGTTGAAATTATATATGAATAATTTTTTTACATGTTCAATTCATATGGTTAACATGTCTCACAATGAATCAATTCTGAGTATTTGTTATTTTTATATATGATTTTAGTTTTTTCTTCCTTTGAGTTAGTTATTGGGGAAGAGGTTAGACCAATCTCAATTTTTAACATATGATACGTCACAAGTCTATTTTATTTTTGTTCTCTATATGTATGATAGTTAAATATTTTCTGAAGTTTTCATTCTTAATTTTATGTTTGTTAGTTGTCAAATATATATTTTAAGTGCACATCTCTATTGTAATTATTTTATGAATATTATATTTTGTAATAGTCTAAAAGTGTAAATTATTAATGATCTACTGAAGGAGGATAATAGCAAAAAAAAAAAAAAAAGATTTATGTGCTTAAGCAATGTGTTTTATTCTTAGTAAAACAAAAATCCGTGATATTTGGATTTAGATGTTGGCTAAGTTGTGTTGAGATTAACTTTTCCTGGGGTTTTCTGAATGATGTGACTGGTGAATTCAGTGTTCTGTTCTGGTTTATTCATATTGTAGATTTTATGGGTTTATTTTCAGGAGGCTGTTGCTGCGCAATCTGTTATTGTGCATGAATTGAAGGATATGGACCTGCTTTCAAAATTTATGGTTAGTATTCTCAAAGTGTGGATTTTTGTTGAAGACAACGATATTCACTATCATAGATTTCTTTCTGTGTTCCAGGTTCATATCTATGATTTTTTTTTTTCGTTTGAGTATGCTCTCTCTTGTATTGAGCAGCGAGGATTCATGAATTGCCTTAGATAAAGGAGGAGGGCATGTGTGTGTGGGTGTATGGATGTATTTGTATGCTTGGAGCTGTTTGTGTGTGTGTTTTTTTAGTCCTTTTCCTTTGTGAGCTATGCTTACATTGCTGGTTCCATACCCAGATAAAAATGGATGGTGGTGTATGGTAGATTTATTGGAGGTCATGATTTGATGTAATGACAAATTTTTTCACCTAAGGATTATATCCTGAAATTGAAACTCATCAAATTTAAATGTATTTTTTTCAACTTTCAGGCTTAAGATTGACAATATATTATTTTTTTTTTAGATTCTATGCTAACTTGGGAACCTTCTGTATTGGGATTGATCATGTGTGTGTGTGTGTGTGTGTGTGTGTGTGTGTGCACGTGCGCATGCATGTGTGTGTATGTATGTGTGCGTGTGTGTGTGCGCATGCTTGTGTGTGTGTGAGCGTGCTTGTGTGTGCACTTGCATGGGTGGATTATAAGAATAAACATATCTATATGATAAACTTGTGTGCATCTCACCTCTTGTCAGGAAGGAAAAGCAGTTGTGGAAAAGAATAAATCAGCTCGTCCACCAACCATGATTATTAGAGTCAAGCCCCAAGCAAAAAAGGCTAAGACTGAAGATGTATTAGAGGAGTTGCCTGCCAAATGTGTAAAAACTACTGGACTTGTTATTTACAGTGATGAAAGTGAAGAGAATTAAATTTTTTTTTTATTTTTTATATCTTGCCTTACGATATACTTCATTACTCCGAATCCATCTCCTTTTCTGGGTCACGTAGTGCTGAAGAACAGTTATTTCTAGAAAGCTGTTCTATAAACAGAACGAAAAACTCAAATTTTCTCAGTAAATAATATTCTTAATAATAGCCGCAGGAAGGAGTTAGACAACAAGATTTCTCAATAATCTAAACGGAAGCTTATTGAAGACATAAAATAGCAACAGAAGAAGCTGCCTTCTCCATGATAATTATATTAATACCCTTTTCTATTGCAGTTTCTTCAAAAAGATTGTAAATGGCAAATGGGAGTACTGGGGTTATCCATGGTTTTCCTGGCTTCTTTAAGGTGTTGGAAGATGGTAGCATTGAGATGCACACGAAGAGAAACTATGTACCCCCCGGACTAGACCCAGACATGGGCGTGGACCCGAAGGATGTGGTGGTGATGCTGGAGAGAGGGGTGAAGGCTCACATCTTCCTCCCTGCAATCACAGATCAAGATGCTAAGCTCCCTGTGCTTGTCCACTATCATGGTGGTGGTTTTTGTCTGGGATCTCCCTTCGGATCATTTTTCAAATACTTCCTCTCCATGATCGCCACCCAGGCGAATGTGATTGTCGTATCTATCGACTACTGGTTAGCACTGGAGCATCTTCTCCTGACTGCATACGATGATTCCTTTATCGGACTTCAATGGATTGCTGATCATTCAAATGGGGAAGGTCCGGGACCATGGACCAACAGGACTTCTTCTTGTCCACTGTGTGGATTGCTGACTGCATACCATGCAGACCTCAGTCGTGTGATCCTGGCAGGAGTGAACGCCGGAGCCACCTTAGCCCACTGTGTGGCAGTCGGTGCTGGAGCTTCTGATTTGGCCGGTGTCGTGGTAACAGGACTTCTTGTCCACCCATATTTCAGATCAAAAAAACCTGATAAGATGTACCAGTACATGTACCCCACCAGTACTGGTTCCGATGATGATCCGAAGCTGAACCCCGGTGTGGATCCTGATTTGTTTAAACTCAAATGTGATAGGGTGATGGTTTACGTGGCTGAGTCTGAGAAAGATGTGCTCAGAAGCAGAGGAATCACGTATAATGAAACCATGGACAGGTGTTGGTGCGGTGGCACCGTGTCGCCCTATGAGACCATAGGGGAAGACCATGTCTTACATTTCTTCAATCCCACTAGCCCAAACGTGGGACCATTCATGGAGAAAGTTGTCGATTTCATCAAGCAGCAGTAACATTTATATCCTTCAAATTACTTTGATTGCTCGTACCATATATATATATATATATATATATGTATATGATATGTGTGTGTATTTTGGGGAAATTATGCTTGGTTACCTAATTACCTTAAATTATTAAGTAGAATTATGTTTTGGTGCATCTAAAATATTAAAAAAAAAATTCTAAAATTTCAAAATATAAGATGCCCAATTGAATAACTTTCTAGAGCTAGATCGTAGTTGGCGCTCCAATTGAATAACTTTTTAATTTTTTTTTTTAAAATTTGTTGATGTGTCACGGTGTGGGTCAAAAATTAATTTTATATTTTAGTATATCAAAAATTAGAAATTTGATTTTGATCCCACCATAACATGTTAGCGAATTTAAAAAAAATAAAAAATAAAAGATTATTCAATAGGAGTGAGAGCCACGATGTGTATCAAGCCCATAACCTAATTTTTTTTGGTTGCACCCTCACCAATCCAATTTCATACACATATATAAATATATGTATATATATTTAATGAATGTAGTTGGATGGTTGAATGTGTAACAAAGAATGGTCATACCATTGGTCCTATATGTTCCTTCTCCTTCTAGAGCAGAATCATGGTTCTTTCGGGTTTTAGATTTTGTGCACTAAAAATTACATATTTTACATTTTGGTTTACTTTTTTTAAAATATTAAAATTTTGGAGATTGTTTATAAATATTTTCTAATTGGTGCACCTAAACATAAAACCACAATTATTAATATTTCAAAACTAATTTTTTTGTTAAGATTTAGTGTTTAAACTTGAAAATTCCACTCTTTTATCCACATAGTCACTTGAAAAAATAAAATTATGAATCCTAAATTTTAGGTTTGAGATTTGGGTGACCAAACTATAAGCATATTTGAGTTTTAGTATTATCCATGCCAGAAAATACCTTTATAAACATCCAAATCATTTATTTTTTAGCTTCATAATGATGTGACACATCTACATGACACAATCATTTATCAATGCATTATTCTTTAGGTTAGTTATTCTTTAATTGTTACAAATTTAGTAAGGATTCGATAATATTTTGGTTTGGATTTAGTTTGAATATAAGAAAAGAGTTTATGTCCTAACTTTTCAAGCAACAGCTTCTAGAATAGTTTTAGAATAGTGGCATAAGAGAGAGAGATATAATGGTTGCATGCTTAAAATAATAATTATGTATTATCATCTAAATTAAAACAAATCATACCAAAATATAAAACAAATCTAACTCAATTTATACAACTTAAAAAAACCTAACAAACCCCCTCGACCCTAGATGGGGAGATACATCAACATGTATTTTAAATAAATTTTGTTTTTTTGATATCAGGATTTTATTAACATATTAATAATATTTTTGCTTATGTATACTTTTTAAAGTACAATTAACTTTTCATTTAATACATCTTGTATCCAATATTACTATACAACAATATGCTTTGATTTACTATGAAAGGTAAAGTTTTTAGATATCTATATTGTTCTCTAACTATCAAACCAAGTAATATATGCATCTTATTGCATATTTAAATCTAACAAGAAATATTTTCATTCATATAGTTTCTTTGTAAGCTTTAGTATTTACAAGTTACAATGTATTTGTCTCTGTGTGTGATAGTGATATGAACTTTTTAGCTTGGATTGCTATGATATTATTCTCTCTCTCTCTCTCTCTCTCTCTCTCTCTCTTTCTCAAAAGGTTATTGCATGACTTGAGGTGAACTTCAAATAGTCTAAATCATGGGAAATATTAGAATCTATATATTCAAGAAGAGTGACCTTTTAACCATCAAAACACATAGATAGCTAAAATGTACTTTGGAGATACATTAGAATAAATTTTACTACAATCTAGAGAATTATACCAGAGTCCAAGAGAAATGTCTAACCACAATGATATTGTATAGTATATTTGATATAATACAAACCATATCAAGAATAAGACTATTAATAATTGAGAAAGGAAATATGTCTCATCTTTCTCCTTTTCTCAATAGTCTTTGGATAATGCTCAATATTCAACTTAAAATATTTGGTTAAGGAGATTGAGATTGACTTAGCATCTTTCATTAAGAATCTCTCAAGATTTTTTTTTTTGATATAATATTCTTGAGATATCCAGATGTACTTGAAAGACCTATCTCAGATAATGCTCATCCTTATAATATGCCAGCATTAATCTAAGTATTTCAATGAAAAGATATTTACTAGCTCCCCCTTAAGTTTATCAATTCATGGTTTATTACGACCTATGATTAACTTATTAATATATAGTAAAAATATAAGTTGATCGTCACTTGATTGAGAATTGACAAATACATAGTAGTAATAATAGGTGTGTTAAAAGTTATGAGACTCCATAATTTTCTTTGATGCTTACTTAAGTACATACAAGGTTTTCTTTTAAGTTTGCATGCAAGACCCTATTTATCTTCTACTTTGAATCCCTCATGCTAAGCCATTTATAGAGTCTTGTGATTGTCACAATGAAGAAATATTACTTGAATAAAAGACATCTTCACTTCTAGATAAAATATTTCATCAAAATCAATTCATTTCTTTTGATTAAACCCCATTAATACTAACCAAGCCTTGTATCTAGGTTGGGAGTCATCATTCCTAGGTTTTTGTTTGAAGATCCATTTATTTTTTGAAGTCTAATTTTCTTTTGGTAAGAGTACTAGATCATAAGTCTGGTCAATATGAATAGATTCGGTCTCTTCCTATACAATTCGAAGTTATTCCTCTTTATTCTTAGGTAAGACGACTTCCTAAAATGTATAGAACTTGCTAGCATCCATGAGTAATTAATAATATGGAATCTAAAGGATACCTACTGAGATCTAAAAGATCTTCTAAGCTCATACTGAGATCTAAAAGATCTAGTGAATTCCGGGGCTCAGAATCATCTGGTGAGTAATGGACTCAGAATCATCAAGACGCTTCTCAATTCACCCCATTTGACATGTATGACCAGTGGAGGCAAGAGAGATTAGATTCTTTTGAATAAGAATCTTTGAAGGTTCACTCTCCCTCCTAATTTATTATATATAAAAGTCACATCTTTACATTGAACAAGCTTCTTGGCTATTATGTCCTACAATTTTTACTCAAACTTCTTGTGTCCATAACTAAGGAAGATAAATGTATGTGTAGTGGTTTGGTTCATCTTTTGGGATGTTAATGAAGGATGTTTTATCAAATATTCTCTAGTAATCATATTAGATATTATTTTTAGTCTAGAGTTTATTAGGAACATTTTCATCCATGACACCCACATGATACATGTTAGTTCAATCAACAACCATATGCATAGTTTCATTCCAAAATTTTCTAGAAAGATTTGCATAACAAAGCATGTATCAAACTCTATCCTCAATAGTCTAGTTCATCCTCTCAGTTACACCATTCAATCGTGACATTTTGGGTGGCTTCTTTTCTAGTCTAATACCATGAGATACACAATAGCTTTCAAACTAACTCATGTATTCTTCTTCATTATCATAATGTATGGGGATAAACTTTTTTTTTTTGGGTTCTCTTTTAACTCCCATGCAAAATTTCTTAGATAGATGAAAGACATTGTTTTTTATTTTATGTATATGCCCAGAAATTCTTAGAATGATCATCAATAAATGATGTCATTAAGTGTTCAATTTCACATAGAGAAAATAATTGTATGTTTAAGATCAAGAATATTTGATTTCTTTGAAGGAGGAAGAAAGTAAAATAATTTTCTATCATATTTTAATATAGTAATACAATCCATACACTTATCAAAAAAAAGATCAATGATCAAATGATAGGATATTCCTTCTAGCAAGCAGCTAAAAGTCATTCAAATGATCAAGTATATTCTACTAAAGAATAATATTACGCTTTTGAGAAATAAAATTTACCTAATCACTGGGCATTCTCATTTGAATCGCATATAGTGTAGTCTCCTTATCCCTCACAATGACTAGTGAGCCCTAGGCCAATTTCTGTTGATCACCAACGAAGTGACTCATGTATTCCATATCATCCAACAAGCTCATGGGACATTAAGATCACATGAATATCTAATATGCAATGAACATCATTCATTATTAGTTGATGTTCAATCTACATTTGTAGAAAAATTTCTCTTATAATCAATATTTGTGATATAATATTATTTGCTCATCTTTATTAGTATCAATATCTAATAAGTTAATGTAAGATATGATATGAAATAAAACTTTTCAATCAATTAGCCAATCACCCTCATGACTCACTAGTTTATTGGAATCTTTATTAGTTGATGTCATTTTCCAAGATAATGTTTCTCTCTCTTTCAAGTTCATCTTGTCTTGAATATTCTTCCTATAGTCGCTTCCAAGAATAATAATATCTTTTGGCATGTCTAATTTATTAGAGTGATACTATTTGATTATGTTTCTATTTCTGGACTCTTATTATTGCTCCTATCACATCTTTCAAAAACAAAGAATGAGGATCTTTGTCATTTCTTCATGCTATTGAGCCAATAAAGTTTATGAGATAATTTACATTTATACAAAACCTCCATAATAAGACATGCTTCGAAAAACCAAAAAGGTATTCAAGCTATCTGAAATAGAGATGATTTGTAGACAAGCAAGTAACTCATCTTTCAAGCAAATCTTTATATGTGCTAGCTAGTTGACCAGCCCTTGGAAGACTAATGTGTGTTAACATTTGATTAGAATCCATGAATTCTAAGTTCACTAGGGATGTAATGAGTAAAATTTTATTTCTAAACAATTTGTATTTATACAAACTCTAGTTTCTCCATAATTTGTCTGTTCTCATTTTTTCGGTAACATGATGATATGTATCAATATTTATTCTTTATTAAATAGTGGAGACGGCTTTAAAGTGCAATACTTCATAATCTTCAGCACTCGAATATTCAAGTTTTAGTTTTCTAATCACAAAGTTATACAACTATTTTATGCCAAGATAAAAGTACATTCTATATTTTTAAACAGGATAGTTAGTTGAATTTAATTTTATTATCAAGGAATTATCCTCCATGATAACTAAAATTAAATTCAACTAAAGGTAAAACAAACAAACAAAAATATCTCAAGTGTCCTTTTGGAAGTCTAATGTGTGTTATTTGATTAAAATCCATGAATTTTAAGTTCACTAGAGATCTAATGAGTAACATTCCATTTCTAAACATATTCTTTTTATACGAAATCTAGTTTCTCCATTATTTTTTCTGTTCTCATTTATTCGATAACATGATGATAGGTATTAATATTTATCCTTTACTACATAGTGGAGGTACCCCTAAAGTGCAACTTTTCATAATCTTCAACACTCAAACATCCAAGTGAATTTTTTTTTTAACAATGATGCAAACTCATAGTTAGCATGTAATATTAACCGCAAGCTAATCTTATTTCATTCAGATGTTCAAGTGAAAAAATATACAAATATTTGCTAAAATAATTTTTTTTTTCACAAAACTTACTAGTCGGAGTGATACAAAAGACCAATGCTAGCCAAAAAATAAAGATTTCAATAACGTCACCAACTTTTTTTTTAACAAAACTCAAAAATATTTTAACAAAATTAAATATGAGTCATATAAACAAACATATAATGTCATTTTGAAAACATCACACAAGAGCCTAAGTAAAAACAATCTGTATAATCTAAGAACATTGTAAAATATTTCAACTCAATTACAAATGAAATTAAACTTTTGACTTTCAAATAATGAATTGTAACATACAGTGTGAAGCTTGATGATAATGAGATAGTTTGTTCCAACATAATTTTGTTCATGCTGGTCATTATTAGATTGTTCTAACTATTCTTTGCACCCTCATTTCTAGTTCACACTAGCTGAATTTTAAAAGTAAAATAGAGCTTTTAAATCTAGACTAGAATGATATCAAAACTATATGAGAATAAATATTTTTTAGAATAAGCATGCTAAGATTTTAAACTCCTACAACATTTTTTTTATAATTTTTTGCCTTTACTCGTGTAGTTCTCTAATTTAGCAAAATACAAAGAATTTTTCAAAATAATATATGATCTCATACAAGTTAGCATAAAATTAGATTCAAAAAATAAAAAATACAATCAACCATCACATCATAAGAATAAGCATAAATGATCTAAAGAATATAATGTTAATTCATAAATATAAATGATCTATTCACAAAGCAATAAAATCTAATTCTATCATCATCAACTAAGTCATTCTAACTACCTAGGGTTGATTGTATCAATTTTTTTTTCCAATTAACTCGGTTAAAAATTATGTATGTTATCAACACTTACAAACTACTAATGTTGCATATGCACCTGAGTGCAATGCAAATCATGAAAGTATAAATTGACAAACACATGTTTGTAGTTGTTAATATTTAATTCTATCTAATACATAATTATTTTAATTTTTAAGTGTTTAAAGTATACTTTTTCATGCATATTCATATTGTCCTAGCTATGTTAAACAAACACATAACACATATATAAGTTTCAATAATAGCACTCAAAGGTAAATTAAAATAATACTTTTTGGAATACACACACACACACACAACACACACAGACATATTTGTTTTTATTTTTCAAAAAGAAATGAAAAGAAAATGACCTAGAATGAAAATAGATGCCAATATATGAATATGAACATCAACTCACTATTTACATAAATAAGAAGTAAGATATTTTACCGAACAAAAATTTAAGAGAACCTAAGAAGAGATAGTAAATAAAGAGTAAATATTTTGTCATTAAATATATCCTAAAAATAGAGATCCAAATGAGTAGTATATGAGATAACCATTATAAAAAACATTGAATATCTCTAACACATTTGAGCTCAAGGATAGAGAATAATACAATATGTTCATTGACTCAAAATATTAATGTAATTTATTATTCACCTTAGATGATTGAGATTCAATAACTTTCCAAAACCAAAAAAAGGTTGTGGAGGTGAAATATTCATAATAGAGATATAAAAAATTCAAAACACAACTTGAAGATAAATACATTTGTGATTGAATTACAAAATATAATAAAAAATAGATCTAATCAACTAACAAATGCAACATACCTACTTTCTTATGCACAAGTTCCCATGAGCATGTAGTCTTGAGCCACATTGTGACAAATATACTTTGCTAAAAAAAGGTTCATGGTTACGTTCATGAAACTCACATGCATCAATTAATAACAGACAATCACATATATAAAGGCAAAAACATACACCAAGAATACTTTGGTTTACAACTATCACACATGAACTTTTCATATAAAAAATATGCAAGTTAATACTTGAGACAAACATTAAGAAAATTTAGCAAGTCTCAAGCTAAGTAAGCATCATTTAAGGATCATGTGGTCTTGTCGACTATATCATCTTGGAGAGAACATATCGATATTAATAAAAAAAGCACAGTATTATTACTCACATAAAATAATGCGAACACAGTATTTCTATCTTTTTGAAGCCTTCCCTTCTTTTTGTGACTATAGGACGAGGTTAATCTTACATTTATATCAGTTGAAAAGATAAATTTCCTAGCCATTTTTTCTTTTCAATAATTTGGTTTAAATTATAGAACACGTGATATGATATTCTACATTTTGGGTAAGTTATGATAGGAATGTTGATATCTTTTAGAAAATTTGAGATATTTTTTTTTTAAAATTTGATTCATTTACACATAATAGTGCAATTAATTTAACCTTTTGAATTGATATTGCTTTTTGATTCAAATTCTTCAAATTTTCAATGTTTTCAACTTTAATTGCCAAAGATGCAACCAAGGAAATGGATCCAATGGCAAATATCATTGTATCATTTGTGGAAGCGGTAGTCTCATCATTACTTATGTATCTTTTGTCATATAAACTCTTGGATAACTTATGTATCTCATTGAGCTTGATCCAATAATATGGGTATATTATTATTTTTCAATTTATCATCCACTCACGATACATTACCATTATGGATTTGTGGTCATCATTAGTTAACTTTATATTGTTACATTTATCTTATTTTTCAATCTTTTTTAAAAGAGCAATATTCTGCTATTTAAGATTTTCTATATAAGTATTAACCAAACTAACCTTCGGTCATAATTTTTTTTATTTTCAAGTTCTCTAGATAGATATTTTTATGTAGATTACATATATCAATGTTGTATGCATGTTACACACACACACACACACACACACACACAAATGGATGTATCTTTTTAACACCAAAAATCATACTCTTTTAAGTTTGAGAGGTCTAATAACATAACAATTGCCATATATTTTGATTTTTCACCCTATGATAAAGAGTGTCTGTGCTCCTCTAACCCATTATTATTAAATTCCCTCACGATCTTTTTTATCACATTCTCCTTTTTCATGCAAAGGTTGGAGTATTTAAAGGTAAAATAACTATGCTTTAAATAGTTAATAGTAAATTACATTCTCAAGACTCCTTTGGTGAGATAAGAGAGTATCAATTGTCTTTTTGTGGCAATTCATGCTTTCGAATGATGGATTAACTTTTTTTATCTACAAGTTTCTCTACTAATCTTCTTGATCATTTAATATTTCCTAAAATTATTCAAAAATAGAGATAGGGCACATCTCCGTCATCAAGATTGCTGATTTCATATTTTAGTTTCAAAAGATTTCAAGAGTTATTGACTGAGTTTTATAAATTTTACATTTCTATCCATTGGTTTAAACTGAGCCTATCAACTCTTTATGTTCTAAGGTCTCAAAGTCTTCACAATTTTAGATAACATCAAACATAATTTGGAATCTATTTAAAAGAGATTGCAATATTTTCTTAACATTTTTTTTTTGCATTGGAATCTTCTCACCAAAATAGTAACATGAGCTGATATTCTCAATTAGTTTGATAAATTTCTTATCTCATCATGTGTTTATCTTCAAAATATCATACATATCCTTTAAAGACTTCAAATGCTATATGGTTTCATTGATTTATTTTTATATGTCCCAAAACTAATCAAACATATCTCTCTTCTGTTCCTAAATAGAGATATCAAATATGCTGTGTTGGGTGAACACAATCCTTTTTTTAGCTCTAATAGGCCATTATGTTGGCCTAACATCTCATGGCCTATCTAATCTATTGCACACAAGTTTTTTTTTGGTTTAATGCATCACTATTGAACCTGTTGTTGATATCTAAATAAATTTCTTATCTCGTCATGTGTGTTTATTTTCAAAATATCATACACATCCTTTATAAACTACAAGTGTTATCTATTTTAATTGATTTATTTTTGATGAGTCCAAAAAATTACTAATCAAACTTATCTTTTTTCTGTTTTCTAAATAGAGATATCAAATAAGTTGTGATGGGTCAACATGATCCTTTTTTTTTGAACTATAATATATAGGCCATCTAACCTATTGTACATAAGTTTTCTTTTTTGTTTAACACATCACTATTTAACATATGACTAATATTCTTATTTAGTTTGATAATTTTTTAATCTCATCTTGCATTTATCTTCAAAATACTATACATATCCTCTAAAGACTACAAGTGCTAACTACTTTAATTGATTTATTTTGATGAGTCCCAAAATTTACTAATCAAGCTTGTCTCTCTTCTGTTCCCAAATAAAGATATCAAATAGGATGTGATGTGTCAACATGATCCTTTTTTTGAGTTGTAATGGGCTATCATGTCAGTTAGCATCCCATGATCCATCTAACCTATTACACATAAGTTTTTTTTGTTTAAAACATAACTATTTAATGTGTTGCATGTTACTTTTTTTGTTTCAAGCATTTAATACATTACTATTATGTGTCAAGTAGTAATGCCAAGAAAGCATCCTAGTACTAGTAGACCAACACAATGTGTAAGGATGGTCTGTAGGCATGATAGATTGACATGCCACCCCATCTGATCCAACCAATTGAATGCCTTTATTTCTTGAATCAATTTTAGTTTACTCTCTTCATTAGCATTTTAAATAGTCAAAGGCAATCAACTCCCTAAAATATATATCCATACATGTTCATCAATATATTTTAAATAAAATTTCATCTACCTCATAACAAACATAATTAGATTTATCAAGAATGGGATGAGACAAACAGTTTGGTCTTGGTCATGACTGTGATAGACACATTTCCTCGCATTGTGATAGGCATTTTAATTCTCAGAGTAAAAAGCAAAATTCTAACTACCATATGTGAAATAATTTAAAACTACAAACAATTTATATATGAAATTATAAAGTAAACATACTCTTAAGAATGATTGTTATAGTATGGTATAACACAATGCTGATCAAATATTTATTGTACTTCAAAACATTTGATCAAGATCAATATTTGTTATGATTAACTATTTTAATATTATTTAGAATTTTATCATGTTGTCCTCATTTGAATACATATAATTTTACTTTGATATTGATTATTTTTTATTAATTTTATTTATTTATTTATACTTGAAGATATAAAGATCCCTCCTACGTATTGTGTTACCACACACACAATCCTTTGTAATAAAAAAAATATCTTTTTTAACTTATATTAGCACAATTTAAAATATCATATCCAATCACATCTACGTCATTCTAGCGAGGATAATAAATAAGGAAAAAATTGTAGTAAAATGTAATCATAACAAATAAGACAGAATGTGGATAAAAATACAACTCTACATTTGCAAAAAAAAAAAAAAATCATTGGAAGTGTTAGACTTTGTCCTAATTATAAATAGAATTAGAACATATTAGAAAATACAAGCAACTAAAATAATTATATTAACGACACATATATTTTAATAAATTTCATAGCAAAAAAACAATCAAGTTACATCAATATTTGAACGATTTTATATACATCAAGTATAAACAAATCTCAATTAGATAATATCATAAAAATCACATCATTGACTTAATTTTCTTGAAACATATAGTAATAATAACAATGAATAATTAAAAATAAGAATAAAAAATAGATAAATTCTCATCAATATGCATGTGATAAGTGCTTTTCATGCAACCATATCAATATTTGAAAAAAATAACCTCATTAATAAATAAAAAATATTTTTGATTCAACAAAAGGGAACCATGCAAGAGGTGATTGATATAATAAAAATAATAGTAATAATTTTATAGATTTGGAGAATGATTCATGTTTAATTATCTTTAACAAATGTATTAACATTAACAAATGATTTTGCTAGAGTTATTAAACCAAGGAGACCATACTTAATATTAAAACTCGAGAAATCTCAAGCACAATATCAATATTTGAAAAATAACCTCGCTAATAAATAAAAATATATTATTGATTCAAAAAAGGGAAACATGCAAAAGGTGATTGATAAAATAAAAATAATAGTAATAATCTTAGAGATTTAGAGAATGATTCATGTTTAATTATCTTTAACAAATGTATTACCCAAGAATTTTTTTTAATGAAGTATTTAGCAATTATAATACATAGAATTTTTATTTGATATTCATTTTGAATTTTATGTTTCTTAGTACTTAAATTAAAATTTCAAATAATATTTGATAATATAGATCCGTACAATCCATAAATAATAATTGAATGTTATTGTATCAGTATGTAAAATTATCTACATGTAAAATGAAATATGTTACCTCATTTCACTAAAAATCATTCCTTAATTACACCTTTTGTCTCATGCAGTTGTACGTCTTTGCTCCTCAATGTTCATACATCTTGAGCCTTTAACCATCATCCCTAATGCCTCCCAACATATCATCATCCACCACTAATCTTCTAGGCAATTGGAGCAAAAGATTTAGGACAAATTCATTTCTATTGTTTATATTATAGCAAGAAATCGAGTTTTAAACATCATATCTATGAAGACCATTAACTTTTTTACATCGACAAAGCACAATCAAATATTTCAAGGACTAGCATTATTTTCAAAACCAATTCCACATTCTTTCCTAAACATTAGAACGTTGTCATCTAGTTCTTTTTTATTGGAATTGGATCTCTTACCTACATCTCCTCTATAATCTCATCTAGTGTCAATTTTTTCCAACAGAATTATTTTGTCACCAGAGGTCAAGTTTTGATACGATGATAATTGATTTTGTGCAATAATAATAGATCTCATATTCAAGACTTATGAGATACTCTCTCAAATTTTGATGATAATGCTATTAATATATAATTACATATCTCATACCCAACACTATGCAAGAATTGTGTACATTGCACAAACCTCAAATAATAAGTAACTTTGTCTAAAAATAGTATATATCATTTTCAAGTCTCATGAAATATAGCCTCAAGAATTTTTGATGATAATACTATTAAAATATTAATATATAACAAACCTCACCCTAAGTAAAAGTTTTATATATTAGATATGACCTCATGGCTCATGTGATAAGTGATTTTGTATTAAAGTGATAGATCACAAATTCAAGACTCATCAAATATATACTCGCTATTTTTTGATGGTACAATTATGAAAATAACCCTTTCTTAGATCCCACACATAACAAAAGTCTTGTGCACTAAATATGATTTTTATATCAATGATATTTTAAATTGGTAGAATCCTAAAAAATATAAACATTAACAACAAACTAGAATTGGTATTATTCAGAAATTCCACATCACGAAAACAAAGTGGCTGAGTTTGACAGAGACTCGCTTCTCTCCAATTACATCACCTAATTGGCACCAGTCTTACATTCAAGGGAAAAAGAAAAAAGGAAAAAAAAAAGGTACATGGCAACAGTTGACAGATGGGGGCACAATTGACAGATGCAATTTTCGCACAATGGTATCAGGACCATATAATAAAATGCTATTTTTCACACAATTTAGACCAATATATGATCATTCTGCTAGAAGCATTCTGCAACGATGAGCATCTTCAACAAGTTCGCATATAGCATGTCTTAGCTTGCAATAATCCTCAAAGGTATTGTAAACCTGATAAGATATCCTTGCATAAGCCGTTATAAAGCCATCATTGCCATTGTCTTTCACTCCCACATCCCCATCTCTTGGAGGCCGATAGTATATGGGAACCTCAATCTTATAACAATCACGCAGGTGCGACCTCAATCTCAAAGCATCATCCCCACAAGACACATGTAATCCTGAAGGTAGACCAACCATGATCATGGCAGGACACATTTGTGGGGAACACCCAATATTAGTCCTCCATGACTCGGCCAACATCTTCCCCATCTTAACAACCTCCCCATGATTCCTCTTCATTATTCCTCCCAGCCCTCCATCAAATCTATTAATAAACTCCAAAGCTGATGGTACCACCAGCTGCGAACTATAATCCCTTGTGCCAATCCAAGAACTCTCTATCGGCAATCCATTGCCATATTCATGAGACACCACGGGATGATGAACATCATGGAAGCAGCTCGATTTTCTACAGTGCAGAAATGCAACAGAAGGGGGACAAAAGAACCACTTGTACAGATTGCTGGCATAGAAATCGGCTCCAATCTCCCTAACATCTACTTCAACACTACCAATAGAATGAGCAGCATCCACAAACACCTGATCTACCCCTTCTTCTCTGCAAATCTTTACCAATTCACGGACCGGAATAACAATACAGGGCATAGAAGTAATATGATCAACTATTGCCAACCTTATTTTTCCACCACTTGCTTTTCCTTTTTCTATTCCATTCCTAAACGCGATTATAATCTCCTCGTTCGAATTCACTGGGAATGGCAGCTGAACTTCAATGACGAGCCCTCCAGCTTGCTTGATATAAGCCTCAATAGACTTTTTGACCGCCTCGTACGCGCAGTGAAAAACTAAAACAGAGTCGTTCTTACTGAACTTCCCTTCAGTAAACCGTCGCCCTATCTGCTGGAGCACGATGGCAGCAGCCGTGGTGGCATTATCAACGAGAGAGACTTCTTCTACATCATCGGCGTTAATGAGCTGTTTAATCACTGTTCGCGAGTGGAGAATCCCCTTGCGGAGGGCATTGAAGTAGAAATCATCAGGCTGCTCCAGAAAGCGGAGCTGCCACTTCCTCTGTGCCGCCAGTACTGATCCAGGACAGCTCCCAAAGCTTCCGTTATTGATTCGAGTTGTGTCTTGCTTGTGATGAGCAAATTCTTCACGAATTTCATATTCAGTTATATGCCGAGGAACTCGCAACTTTTTTCTGGAATTGGAATGGACGGTTGACTCGCCGTTTCGATATTCGTCCATATCAGTGAAGGTCATGCGGAAAAATTTCCAGTTCGTGGAGTTGGAAACAACGACTTCATTGGATAAGTTCCATTATCCTCGACCTCGAAAGAGTCATAGACTCGATTATATTTTCAATTATTGAACGACGTTGCGTTTGATCGAGAGGCACGAGGTTGTCGCTGCCCTTTTCTGATGAAAAAGCATTCCATGCCGTCTTCAATCCCAGTCGGCCATAAAATTATGTTTTGGGGTTTGTCCCCATCAAATAAAAATCATTCCTTTCCTCATCTTGTCTTCCACCATAACATGAAAATAAAAATATGTTTTGGGGTGTGTCCCCATCAAATTTTAATATTTATAAACTAAACTTTTGATATTTTTTAAAAATTCACAAAACTAAAAATAAATTTAAAATAAGTAAATATCAATTCGGCCCAAAACTATCCTCGCCACTCTCCCCTCTTTCCTACCCCTCACCCCTCGCCCCTCTCTCCTCTTCGCTCCTCACTCCTCACTCCTCTCTCCTCTCCTTTGCTCTTCACCCCTTGCCCTCGCCCCTAGCCCTCGCCCCCGCCTCTTGTCCCTGCCCCTCGCCCTTGCCTCTAGTCCCCGCCCCTCGCTCCCGCCCCCGCCCATGCCGTCGCCCTCGCCCACGCCCTAACCCCTCGCCTTGGCCCGTTTCTCTTCGCCCATTTGCCCTCACTCTCACCCAACTCTCCTCCACCCCTCTCCCACAGTCCGTCTCCATGAGCTCCTTCGTGAAGCTCGTGGACTTTCGTCGAGCTTCACGATGGAGATCCAGTGAGCTTCTTCATGCTCGCTAGAGCTCCATCGTGTAGTTTGACTAAGCTCCACGAAGGAGCTCACTGGAGCTCCATCGTGGAGCACGATGGAGCTTTGCGAGCTCCATGAAGGAGCTCCCCGAGCTTCAATGAGTTTGATCGTGGAGCTTGACGAGCTCTTTTGTGGAGCTCCAGTGAGCTCGACGTGGAGCTCATTGGAACTCCACGAGCTCCACGAAGGAGCTCCTTCAAGGTCGACGGAGCTCCTTCATGGAGTTCGTGGAATTCTGTCTATATCCACAAAAGAGCTCCTCAGGCTCCAATGAGCTTGATCGAGGAGCCCACTAGAGCTCGACGAGCTCTTTCGTGGAGCTTTGTTGAGCTCGACATGGAGCTCACTGGAGTTCGACATGGAATTCACTGGAGCTCGAAGAGCTCCACGAAGGAGCACGCTTGAGCTCCACGTCGAGCTCGCTGGAGTTCGACGAAGCTCCATGAAGGAGCTCGTAAAGATGAGTAGGAGGAGAGGGACGAGAGGTGAGGGCAGATGGGTGAGGAGAGATGAGCGAGGGTGTGGGTGAGGGCGAGGGGCGATTGAGAGGGGCAAGGGGCAGGGAAGAGGGGCGGGGGTAGTTTAGGAATTATGAATTCGGGTGCCCTTATTTTTTAATTATTTTTAGTTTTGTGATTTTTTTGTTAATATCAAAAGTTTCGTTTATAAATATTAAAAATTTTTGGGGAAACACCTCAAAACATAATTTCCCCAAAATAAAAATATATAGTTAGAATTATGTATTGGTACATAATTAAAAAAATACTAAAAAAAACTCTTCAAAGTTTTAATATTTGTAATGATAAATGGGTAGTTGAAACATCACCTTCCCAACATCAAAAATCTATTTGGAATTTTTGATTTTTCTTCTATAAACGAAGATTTCTCATCCTTAAAGCATCTCAATTCCCATTCTATTTTTATTTGTAATTCATTTATTGTGTTATTTATTTTATTATTTTAAGGGTTGAAATATCTATTTTTAAATTATTATTGTGTGTTCTTTTTTTATAATGATTGTATCGGAGGTGGGGTTTAGGAAAATAACTTTTCTGGTTTATGCATATTCAAGAAAGTTATGTCAAAATAGCATTAAGTGCATCAAGGTATATGGTTTTAAGAGGGTACTATACCCATGACCCATCTACTTACCTAAAATTTTTTTTTGGTGTATTAACATAAATAGTCACTATTATTCTAGATAATTATTTACTATAAAAGTAAACACAAATAAAATAAAGTTACTTTATTTTGTTATAGTTAGAGAGTTCTATACTTAGCAAGAAATTTAATATTTTACTCAAAGACAAAACATATCAAAGTTCCATAGCATTTTGTACGAAAGAAAGTTGAAGAAGGAAGTATAGATATGCAAAAGATTCACACTAATGAGAACATAACATATATTTTGACCAAACCGATCAACACTGACAAGTTTAAATAGTATAGAATTTTATGTGGCCTAGCAAGAACAAAAGCAAACATAGACATGTGATAAAGATTATTTTCAAGTGAGAGAATATAACATCAAAGGGACAGGTGAAACATCACCTTGCCCACATTAAAAATCAATTTGGGATTTCTGATTTTTTTTCGATAAAAGGAGGTTCCTCTACCTTTGAAAAGCATCCTAATCCCTATTCTTTTTTTTTGTATTTCATTTCTTGTATTATTTATTTTAATATTTTAAGGGTCGAATTTTCTATCTTCAAATTATTATCGTGGATTCTATTTTTATAATAAAAATTTTTTAAAGTGCATCGATATATATATATATATGTGTGTGTGTGTGTGTGTGTGTGTGTATTTTGTCCCGTCGTGACACATAATACAACTCTAAAATAAGATGGTGTTGTTTAAATCCAATACCAATGTGCTATTGCTTGTGGGTCCAATACCAAATTATTTGATTAGTGAATACACACACACACACCCACCCACAAACCCATATAAATATATAAATATATACATAAATAAATAAGCAAACAAACAAACAAACAAATAAATAAATAAATATAAATATAAATAAATAAATAAATAAATATAAATATAAATATAAATAAATAAATAAATATATATATATATTCACTTATCAAATAATTTGATGTTTGTAGTTGAATGATTGGAAGCACAACAAAAAATGGTTAAGTTGTGAGTTTGATCTAGAGGTGTCAAATTGGACAGAAAGCCCAGGCATGGCCTGTGGCCCAGCCCAATTCAGTAGTGCCTGGCCCAGCACGACATGTTCCAGAACCATGCCTCGTAGGGGTGGGCAAAAAAACCGATCAAACTGATACCCGAACCGAAACCGATCAGTTCGAACAGAAAAATTAGGTTAACCAAACCGATGGTTTAGGTTTAGTTTTTTTTTTGTTTTTTTTCGGTTTAGGGTTCGGATTTGGGTTTTATCCAAAAAAAACCGTGGACACCGGTTAATCGAACCGAACCTTAGACATATACTTGTTTTAATATTTTACATTCAGTCATAAGTTATAACACAAACCCAAACCCAAACAAACCCATTGGTAGCCCTAATACTCTCTCATTTTCTAACATCTCCATCTCCTCTCTCGTGCAAAAAATGGCTCCTCTTCTCAGCCTCCTGCGTGCCCTCCTCTAAGTAGACAACAACTTTGTTGTTGGACATCAAATCTGCCTGAGAAAGAAGGACGGCTTGACGACGACTGGTAAAGATTGATCGGTTTTTAAGTAGAGAAAGAGATTATGTGGGTTCGTGGGTGGTGCTTGGTGGTGAGTTGATAGTTATTGATGGTGGTTTTCCAATGTCTGGTTAGATACTGTCATACTGTGGAGTAACGATTAACTGCAATTGGAAGGGTAGCCCGCCACTACATGGATGCAGATTTAGGAATTAAATGTGTGATCTAGGAATTATGTCACCTTTTTCTTGCAGATTTAGGAGCCCTACGAAACTATCCTGGCTCTCCATTTCTGCCATCTGATTCAGAAATTTTGCTTGATTCTCCAGAGCACGAGGACATAGGTAATGAGGATTGCATATATGTTATCTTGTGTATAGCCTTTTCTTTTTAGTTTCCTTTGTTGTTTCTTGCTCGATGAGTATTCAGAAATTATAGAAAAAAATTCTGTTTTGCAGTAAATATATGTGTATTTTGTCAATAACACTGATGGATCTATCCTTGCAATAGTGGAGGAATTTATGCTTATGTTATTTAACTTGGCCTTATAATTTACCTTGTATATATTCCTGTCATCCATAACAGTGCTTTCAAATCATTGACATTGGATTGATTTTGAACTCTACTTGCATGATTAATCAATAGTAACACCAACATTTTAGAAGTTTAGGTAAAGTGAGGGAACATTAGCACTAGCCATCACATGAGTGGCATGACACAAAGACATTGGTCAAAGCCTAAAAATTGAAACTTTTAATGCTAAGAACTCATGTTCTGAAAAATAAAAATAAAATGCCTGTGGGTAGATTATGTTATTCTTTTAGCAAGAAAACAAGAGAGAAGATCAACAGAAACCAGTATTATTTTGTGCTTTGGGGCATTGGCAGAAAAAGGGTCCATAAAATGTGTACCTAGTTGAGAGTAAAAATTGATTTTGAAAACATGATAGATGTTGGAATAGACGGGGGTGGTTGCATATAAGGTAGTGGATGGGGTTTAGAAATTATAGGGCCAATGAGAACTAAAAAGGTGATTGATTATATTTTATTTATTTATTTATAATAATAATTCTGATTGATTGATTATCCTTGCAAATTTATAGAAAAAAATTCTGTTTTGTAGTAAATAGTTATTTATTGTGCTAATTGACTAATTTTTATTTGTATGGTTTTGTTAATTGTTATCATATGTCTAGTACTACTGAATCAGTTTCAAGTACTCTTCCCGACGCTTCAAATTTAGAGAATGCTTTCATTCCCTCAAGTGATAACCAAGCTGCAAAAAAAGCACATACTTCTAATGATGCTACTACAACTTCAAAGGGGCGTAAAAGAAAATCATGGGTCTGGGATCATTTTGACAAGAATGATGACAAAAATGATCCAAGAGCTAAATGTAAGTATTGTGCTAAATCTCTTGCATGTCCTTCAACTAGTGGTACTAGTTGTTTAAGAAATCACTTGTCTAGGTGTAAACTCTATCCTTATAATGTTGACAAGACTCAAGCAACCTTAGCTTTCTCACCTGCACCAAAGTTTAATGAGGTAGGAATTAAAAATTTTCTTGCTAATTGGAAGTTTGATCAAGAAGAGTGTAGAAAGTGGCTTGCTAGGATGGTTATTGTTGATGAGTTGTCTTTTAATTTTGTGGAGCATGAGGGGTTTCGTTCATTTTGTCGTGTTATGCAGCCACGTTTTCTAGTTCCCTCACGTAGGACTATAGGAAGAGATTGTTATAATATTTATAAGGAAGGGATGGATACATTAAAAAAGGTTTTTAAGAAGTTGTCTTCTAGAATTTGTCTCACAACTGATACATGGACATCCATTCAAAACATATCTTATATGTGTCTTACTGCACACTTCATCGATGATGATTGGAAATTGCATAAAAGAATTATTTCTTTTTGTCCTATTGCTGGTCATTCTGGGGAAATAATCGGTATGACTGTTGAGAGGTGTTTGCTTAATTGGGGGATTGATAAGGTTTTTACTATAACTGTTGATAATGCATCTTCAAATGATACATGCATAAGATATTTGAAAAGAAGGCTAAATAGTTGGAAGGGAAGTGTCCTGCAAGGTGATTATTTACATATGAGATGTGTTGCTCATATATTGAACTTAGTTGTAAAGGATGGCTTGAGTGAATTAGATGACTCCATTGTGAGGATTAGAAATGCAGTGAAGTATGTGCGATCTTCTCCTTCTAGCGAGCAAAAGTTCAATAATTGTGTAGAAAAAGAGAAGATAGAGAGCAAGAATCATGTATGCTTAGATGTGGAAACTAGGTGGAACTCAACATACATGATGATAGAGGCAGCCTTGAAATTTCAGAAGGCCTTTGACTTGTTGGAGGTCACCGATAACAAGTATGTTTCAGAACTTTTGATGAAGAAAGGTGTACCTACTAGTGAAGATTGGGAGTATGCTAGATCATTGTTGTCTTTTCTTAAGGTTTTCTATGACACTACTTTGAGCTTTTCTGGGTCGCTTCATGTGACTAGTAATGAATACATGAAGAAGATTTTTGGTCATGGCTTGATGATTAATTCAAAAGTTGAAAGTGATGATCCTAGTTTGAAAGAAATGGATTTGAAGATGAAGGCGAAGTATGAGAAGTATTGGGCAAACATTGACAATATCAATGTTTTCTTATTTATTGCGGTGATTCTTGATCCTAGGTGTAAGTTGGAGTATGTAAATTGTTTAATTGACAATTTTTATTATGACAAGGATACCGCAAACAAATTAAAAGAGAAGGTGAACAAGGTTTTAGAGTCATTATTTCAATTTTATGGTGCATCTCAACTTTCACAAAGTGTAGAAAAAAGTGGAGAACAACAATTGGTGGATTTGAGTTTGGAAAGTGATCTTCAAGATGTAGCTCAATATGCGGATTTCATGTTCAAGAAGCAAAAAATAGACCAAGACAGTTTAGATTCCAAATCTGAACTAGATAAATACTTGAATGATACTCGTGAGATTTCTCAATCTTCTTTCGATTTGTTGGGTTGGTGGAAATCAAATGCAAGCAAGTACTGCATTCTTTCTTTAATAGCTAAGGATGTGCTAGCTATGCCTGTGTCTACCGTTGCTTCAGAATCAGCTTTTAGCACCGGAGGTCGTGTGCTTGATTCATTCCGAAGTGCTTTAACTCCCAGACTAGTTGAAGCTCTCATCTGTGCCCAAAATTGGTTGAGAAGTTCAATTCAGCCTATATATCTTGATAGCATCTTGGAACAACTCGAGTCAATCTCTATAGGTGAATTTTTTTTGTATTTTGTTGCCTTGAAAACTATACTTCCATAATGAAATTAGTATCTCATTTAATTTATTTCTATTTTTTTGTAGAGTCATCTTGTGTCACCGATGATCATCCTCTTTGCACAATTGATGATTAAGAAGATTTGAAGATATACAATACTTGTCAGGATCGCCTTTATGTTTATGAGATATGTGTACACTTCAAATCAATGATTTGAATTTGTGAATTTTTCTCATGTTATGCTTGTTAAATACATTGAATATTTTATGTTTCAGTTGCTGTTATGCTTTAATTGGATTTGTTGGAATTTTTTGTTGTTTCTGCAGTTTTCTGCAGTTTTTACTGTTGCTTCTGCAGCTTTTATTGATGTTTCTGTAGCTACTATTTCTGCATTTTACTGCATTTTTCTATAGTTATTTGCTGCTACAATTTTCAGCAGTTTTTTAGGCTTTAAACTGCTATCTTCTATATTTTTATCACTGCATTTTGTAATTCCATTTGCTGCATGTTGTTGTTTCTGCAGTTTATGCAATTTCTGCAGTTTTTAATGCTGTTTTGTAGATTTTACTGCTATTTTTGTAGTTTTTACTAGTTTTTTTTTGAGTTTTTACTGTTTTTTTTATGTTTTAACTGCAGTTTTCTACTACTGTTTGCTGCTGTAATTTTCTGCAGTTTTTTAGGCTATTTCCTGCACTTTTATTCTTGCTATTTGTTGCATTTTTTGCTACAATTTCCAGTAGTTTTTAGGCTTAAGGTTGATTTTAATGCAAGAAAAATGTACATATTTTATGGATGTAAAAACTTTATATTGTAAGACATAGCAATGCAGTTTTTTTTAGTAAAATTGATGATTTAGTGTGCTTTATATTTATTTTTTTATGGTTAAAAAACTTAAAAATAATGAAAATATGTAAAACGGTTAAAAACCGAAAACCGAAATACCAAACCGTATTTTAACGGTTAATCGATTTAACGGTTAACCGGTTTAACAGTTTAGGTTTACAATATTAAAAACCGTTTAGTAATGGACTAGTTTCCTAGTAGGGGTCATGGACCGGTTAACCTGTCCATGCCCACCCCTAATGCCTCGGGCTGCCCCATGACATGTTCATACTAAGATATGTTGACATGAGTCATGCATCGTGTCGGGCTAGGCATGACTTATGTGACTGGCCCAGTGGCATGGTTATTTGGCCCGGGTGATAGCCTGCCCTATCATAGCCTCAAGAGTTGAATTTTTTTTTTAAAGTTGACCGCTTCATCATGGGATGATCAATTTTTTAAAAAACAATCGGCCAAGTGGCCGATTGTAATAGGCCGGGTCATAAGCCAGCCACTCGTCAGTCATTGACTTGGGCTAGTGCCACTGTTGGCCTTTCGGCATGGTCGGGCATGATCATGCACTAGGTAGTGCTCATCGCGCCGTGATGGGCTGTTGGACCGTGCCACCGTGCTATGCTTGACACGACACGGAAATTTATCCATGCCATGCACGGCACAAATCATTTGACACCTCTAGTTTGACCTGCATCATCTCCTTCTAGAGCTGAATTGAGATTCTCACCTCAATTGCATATCAATTTTCAATTTTTTTTTTAAATTTGTTGATGTGTTATGGTGCGGGCAAAGTCAAGTTTCCTATATTTGGTGACCAAACTTAAATATTTTAATTTTTGGTGTACTTTTTTTTTAATATTAAAATTTTAATTTTTTAAAATATTTTCTAATTGATACTCTTAATGATAAAAACCACAAATATATCATGAACACTCATGTCATATGAATGTACATATTTCTACAAACAAAAATAATAGAAAATAAAAGACACGTCTTAACATGAGATTAATAGCCAGCTAGCCTAGACTTAAGGATATAATATTTGTAAATATATGTTAGATATAATATTTATAAAATACATATAGAAAAAAAAATTTAAATTTTAATATTTAGTAAAAATTACATGAAATTATAAAATATTTGTAAATTTGTACACTTTAAATTTGAAACTCAATTTTATTTTGTTTATGTACATGTCATCATTAAAAAAAACAAAGCCCAATTTTTACAAAAACATTAAGTTTTCAATATATATATATATGTGTGTGTGTGTGTGTGTGTGTGCCTGCGTGTGCGTGCGTGTGTGCGTATGTGTGTGTGTGTGTGTAATTATACATAAATGTGTGTGCGCACACACACACACACACACTTGAAAAGTTATATATATATATATATCTATATACATAAATGTTTTTTAAAATGTTAATCTAATTAAGTTTATATATATGAGTTTTCAAAAAGGTTTATATACATATAAGTTTTCAAAATTGTTTATATATTAGGTCTTATAAAACACACACACACACACACACACACACACACACACACACACACACACACACACACACACACACACACACACACGTGTAAGTGTTAGAAAGGATATATATACTTTCATGAATCATCTAGTCTAGTACTCAAAATACATTAGTACTCAAAATACTAATTACTTGGGAGTGGGACAAAGTTTGGGTGTTATCTTAGGAATTAGAGGTATCAAAATGGTGTCTACAACTCTTATGAAAAGGCCCACCCATACCTATAATAATAACTATTTTTTAAACAAAATTTTATTTTTTTTTATCTAGGTCAAATTTCAATTACAAATACTCATAATTCACAACTATATTTTCACAACTTTTTCTGCATTCTTTCTAATTTTCATACTATAATGTTTAATTTTTTCCTACTTTCCCTATATTCCTCAATGATAAATAATTAAAAAATTGAAAAAAAATAAAAACTAATCGTAGAGATGCCAAAATGGAGTGTGGTAATCATAACTTGTCCATTCAAAAGTAAACACAAACTAGTATCACATTTTGTTGTTGGAAGCATTTTGACATTGAATAAAAATAACAAGTCAGTGAAAAAGAAACAATTTATAAAATATAAAATTTGAAAAAAAAGTTTATGTGCTAATGATGAAAATGAAACTCAAACATTTATTCATACATGATAAAAAATTATGATGTAAAATTTCTTGACAAGAGAGAATCAACACAAGATGCTCTTATGTTCGATTCTAATAGTTTATTAAATATTTTTTCACATGATCTCATGATGGCTAAAGAATTTCAAGCATGTTTAATTATTTTTACTGACTTAACTCTTAGTCTAGGTGAGTCTAGTTTTTATTTTTTGTAACCACTCACTCCCCCCAACCTATACTTTATTATCTCTCAGCCCTTATATATGAGCCTTGAGGCCTCTATGCCGAAGCAGGTAAGATCCTTGTTCTAGCAGTATGAATAGGGTGTTTGGTAATGATACCTTGGGGTACATATTCGATATCCCTATGGATCGAATTTGTGTCCTCCAAGGTTGAGTGGTATTTCCTCTTTGCCAATCAAACTATCATACTATTATTTGGTGAGTCTAGTTTTTATAAATAACAAATTGAAAGAATTTTTCATTTAAAATTTTAAAAAATTAGTAAAGATATACTTAGAAATAATATGATTACTTATTACCATATTAATTTTTTATTTGAACTAAACTAAAACTATATTAATATGGTTTTACATTATTAAAATTATAATGGATATTACAAAAAAATAAGTATTTGTTTAACTTTTAAATAAAACTCATAATACTTCGACTTCAAATATTACTAATAATATTTCTAGTATTTTAACTAAATTCATTATTATCAATCAAACATTTTAATCGCTTTAGATAATATTTTTGCCAATATAAAGGAAATATCTTAAATTTGTGTTATTTTAATCACTCTACATAATGATATTATTGGTTTTTGATTTTTTTGACTCAATATATGAAAGATGAAAATTTACTTTATCAATATTGAGCATGTCATACATTAAACCTCAATCTCTTTGCAAAAAATAGTATGAAATTAATAACTAATAGTATTTCTAATATTCATTTATCTTTTCTTCATATAAATAATTTAAATTCTCAGATAAAAATATAAAATATATTGCTAAGTTGAGGGTTTAAAATCTTGAAAATTTGGAACTGATATATCGTTAAGAAGGAACTCAATTTATTTAATATTGAAAGATACAATTGTATAAAAAAATATTACTTAAATATTTTTACAATATAAAATTTAATTATAATTTATTAATTAATGGTGATTAGTATATTGCTGAAAATAATATAAAATTTAGAAACTTTTTATGATGATGCAATATCATGATTCAGTATCTATTATTCAACTTTTCTATTAGTTCTCACATAAATAAATTTTATTTTTTATATTATTTATGAAACATAGGAATGTTGATTTATTCAAATTAATAATAGAAAAAAGACAAAGGAATTGAATGAGCATTGGGATCTCTAGTAGCTTGTTTGTTGTATTGACTTGTTATTATTTGAAATCCTCACATTAAATTAAGTGGTTTGTTAATGGTTTTATTAATATTTATCAACATATACATGCAGATTTTGCATCAACATATTCTTCAACATATGCCAACACTAAAAATAAGTTAGTGAAGTTATATAATTTATATTGGATTAGGTTAGGACAATAACTTTTTAGCCCTAAAACAAAACTAGTATATGCAAGATATGTTGATCGAGAAAAAAAAAGTTTTAAGTTTTTTCTATATTCCAACAAGAAATGATGCTTCCATTTTATTTGGTTCAAGTGTCACTAATAATCATCAACTCTCGGAACTCACAAAGTACTTACAAATAGTTTTTTCTATAATTGGACTCATATCAATGTCAAAGATTACAAAATCTTGGATTAATTAAAGTTGCAATCGATAAATTTTCTAGAGATTTAACAATTGGCCTATGGTATCCTCAAGATCATTATTTTAAAAAAAAAAATTTAGAATGATCATTTAGTATAGTTGGAATGATAATTGAAGATTGAAAAATCTTCATTAACATTGGATATGGGTTTAAATGTCTAAGAGATTAAAAATATAATGATAAAAAAATATACTACATAGTAAAAGATGATGAGCTAACTCAAAACTTCAAGGAAATGATAAGTGGCGGTGATTTAAAGAATATTCATATTTAGATCTAATTTTATTTAAAAGAAATTGATTGTAATTTAGAAATAAATTTTAATTATACTATTTTTTCTCACTAATATTTTATCTCCATAAGTTTTTATTAGTAAAGTTTTTAATAAGATAATTATTAATAAAATTTTAAATTCTAATTTTATTTTGTATTTTATAAATAAATAAATATATTGCTTTTTAAATAATATTTATAATTTTTTTAAGTTCTTCCGAACTAAAATAAAATCAAGTAATTTATCAAGTTTATAGTACAAAAGTTTTGATTTTGATAATTAAAAAAAAATATAACAAATTTAACATTAGAGTTTGTGGAGAGGTTTTAGTTGACATAAGTTGGGATCAATCTTCTGCTTGAGTTTGAAAAGTTTCTTCTTATGGTATAACATGTATTAACTGACCTACAATGTCTTGGAAGTCAATAGTTTTGAGGCTTAAGGGGATGGATTAGGTGGATCCATGAATGAGAGGTTTCCAAGCAAAGGAACAGCTACTAGTGGCATTAGGAATGACCCGAATAAAAGTTCAACAACTAGATGAATCTTTTTGAGAATTTTTCAACTTGAGTATGACTAAGGTCATGAGAAATGGATGAGAAATAAATAATTGGATCAACAAACCAAACATAGTATAAATGTCATAGGTAGGAGGATATAGACATAGGTAGACACTATAGACAAAAAAAAAATATATATATATACTTTGGTAACTAATTTAGAAAGACACAAATAAGTGATCTAGATAAAAGTTTGTGATTCAGATATGGATGAAGCCAATGATAACACAAACAATCAAAGATACAAATTTGGGATAATAGAGATTGAATCTAGAAAAAATAATATTTGATGCATGGAAGTTGAGAGTGGGAGTAGGAATGTGGTTGATTTGATGGATAGTAATATCAAAGGCATGGTTCCAAAAATAAAGAAGAAGAGATGCATCATGCATGTGATAAGAGAAAGATTTGTTTCAATAGTATATTAATTATGATGTTCAAAATAACTATTCTATTCATGAGTATGTGGAGGAGTTGTGAGATGAATAATTCCATGGTGAGCAAGATGAAAAGTGAGAGCTTGAAATTCATCACCATTATTTGAACAAAAGATGACAATGTTGCATTTAAATTGTTTCTAACAAATTGAAAGTGAATTAAGATATCCATTAGTAAATGATACACTTTGTTAAATCATCATTAGTATAAATTGTTGGCATCTACACATTAGAAAAGATGATGTCGGGGGGTATAGAAGAAAAAATAGATGAGGATAAAAATGATAATTGTTGAGTTTTACTGCTTAATAAGTATTAAATTGAAGATGAAATGACTAGGGAGATGAAATTTGAAAATGAACTAGAAAATAAATGTCAACGAACTAAAAGAGATGAATGATCTAGATGATGATGCTATTTGAACGAAGTGATCTTAACACTATAAAAGATGACTAAAAAAGATAAATCATACAAACTTGGCCACTTATATATACCAACATTAGCTTATCCTTGAATAAGATGTGCACACATGTGAATTTCATTCACATAAAACTAAGAAGTTAGGGCATACAAACTTGGTCACTTATATATATATATATATATATATCATATTTTGCTTATCCTTGAATAAGATGTGTACATGTGAAGTTTATTCATATAAAACAAAGAAGATATGAGTCCAAAATAGAGACATTATTAGAGTGATAAAATTGGAAATTATAAATCAATTTCTATGCATAGAAGATACATGAAAATATTATTTAATTGAAAGGGATGAGAGTGAGTGGTAAGAGAGGTGAAACTTGTGTAGATGATGGGGAACCCTATGTCATCCTTAAAGACAATATCATCTTAATCCTAATATGACATGTGAAGTAAAGTATTTATTAAAATTGACTATAATATGATGCGGCACCAATTGTTTTGATGCCAATCAGATGTGGCATGAAAAAATTGCCAATGGGTTCCATTATATGTGTCCATCATGTTAAGTTGAATGGGGAGGTAATATTTCCACTCATGCATGGTGCATGCTACCCCAACATGTTGGCCTGATAGTTGATAGGTCACTTTTAGTAAATCTTCTCTATGAGAACATCCACAGGAAGAGAAATAAACCAGTATGAATCTTGTTGTCTAAAGAAAAGTCAACCATGAAATTAAAAATCTAATAAGGTAAATTATGCTTTTCCTTTTATGTTATTCCTCCCACAGTGACTACCCTTTCATAGGAAAAAAATTATTACAGGCATGAGATTTTAATTCTCATAATGATGAACATAATTAATTTATTAAAGTCCATTATGGAGGAAAAAACACTATGTACTAGATATATGTGTCTTTCAGACTTGAAGATATACTTAGTGTTGATAGTTTCCATTTGAGGATCCATAGTGAACAATGTCTTGAACTAGGTCCTTGGGCCAAATTTAAACAATCACACACATAGTATTGATATAAATTGGTTCCAAGCAGGTTAGTGAAAGTAGTGGCCATGCACTAGAACCTTGATTCTCAAGAGAGTTTCTAGGGAACAACCCAATCCCATAGTCATTGCCTCATGAAAACTCACTTAAGCGAGTCCTCCTAGGATATATGTGACTTGTACCTCATAAAAATTTTCTACTTCGGGCTCATTCAAGATGAAGCTTGTCCTTACATCACATTTGTAGGACTTAATTGCGGGGATAGGCAAGAGATGTACTCTTAAAATTAATGTTACTTTGAAAGTCAAGCAGTGCATATTGTTTCTACTTGTTGAACATTTTTCATGAGATCTCCAATCACAAAAGGCTGGGTTACCTTTGAAGGTGATGGCCCTAAGGGCTTATTATTCCCCTCGATGATTCTGAGTTAGCATTCCAAGAAAGACTATTGGTTAGCTGACCAACTAAATTTTTTTTAGACTTTACAAACTCCAAATATAAAATATTTTTATTTAAAAGATTTTTTATAGACTTGTATCCCACTTGTATGTATATGTTCATCTTCTTATTTGTATGAGACCAATTCACTAAATTTATTATAGCCTTACAATCATAGTGTATAAATATACCAAGTAGAGACTCACACACAAAAAAAATATCTAAAAGAAAATTTTTAATCCATTCATCCACAATACATGTGGATTCTAATGCAACTAATTTCATCTCCATTGTGCTCCTTGAAATTATAATTTTTTTCTTAGATCCACAAGAAATAGCAGCACTTCCTAAAAGAAAAAACATATCTTGAAGTGGATTATACATCCATACTATTAGTAATCCAATTTGCATTACTATATCTTACACAATATTAAAGAATCTTTTATCACATAAAGAATACTTCCTCTAAAGCGATTCAATACTCCTTACTAGGATTATGAGTTTATCTACTTAGTATCCCAACAACATATGTTATATCAAGTTTAGTTTATTTGTGATATACAATAAGGACCCAATTACTTGAAAATATTTTAATTGTCACATTAGTTGTTCATTAGTTTTCTTCAAAAACACAATAGAATCGTAAGATGTGATACTAGTTTGCTATCAAAATAATTAAACTTTCTCAATCATTTTTCAATATGCCATGATTGATCAAAATTTATACCCTTTCTTCTTTTTTAAAGTTTCATTCCCAATTTCATATGTGCTTCTCCTAAATCTTTCATCTAAAAGTTACTAGACAAATAATATATTATAATATTCACAATTTCAATATTATTGCAAAAAATGAGTATATCATTTACATAAAGACGTAATATGATGCATCCTTTTGAATTCCATCTATAATACACACATTTATTATGATCTAAAATCATGACACATTTCATGCCATTGTTTTAGAGCTTGCTTAAGACCTTATAAAGACTTCACTGATTTACATACTTTATGCTCTTGTCCTTTTACCTTAAAACCTTCAGGTTATTCTATGTATATTTCTTCTACCAAGTCACCGGTGAGAAAATCAATTTTTATATCCATCTGATGTATTACTAAAATATGAACATATGCTAAGGATATTAAAACTCTAATAGCAGTAATCCTAGACACATAAGTGAATGTGTCAAAGTAATCAATTTCTTTCTTTTGAGTGAACTCTTTAGCTACCTGCCTGATTTTATATTTATATATGTTCTATCAAGTTATAGCTTCCTTTTGAATATCCACTTATACTAATAATATTAATACTAGGTGGTACATCATACGAAGCCCAAATATTACTTTGTATTATTGACTCAAACTCACTATTGATTGTTTTTTTCTAGTTAGGTACATATATAGAATCATAGCCTCTTCATAGGGTTGAGGATCACCTTATACTAAGAATTTGTAAAAATCATCTTCAAAGTTCATTTCTATTGTTCCTCTTTTGCTTCTCCTAGGTTCAAATTTCAAGATTAAAGGAGTCAAATTACAAAAAGTATACTTAGAATTTGATGGTCTATCATTAATTTGATTAGAAACATTAGTTTTAAAACAAAATTCATCTTCAAAATATGCGACATCTTTAGTTTTGATGATAGAGTTGTTAGAAATTTCATTAACATTAGAGTTAATGCCTAGGAACTTATTTGCGCTATTATTATTAGCATATCCTATAAAGATAACATCTATTAGTTTAGGTTATATCTTTTTCCTTTTAGGTTCTAGTATAGCTACTTTTACTAAACACACACACACTTTTTTTACATCCAACCTAGGCACTATATTTTTCCATAATACATAAGGAGTCTTCTCATTGTCTTTCACATTGACTCTATCTAATATATAACATGCTGAAACTATTACTTCTCCCCATAAATTTTTAGGAACACCAGAATTTAAAAGCATTACATTAACCATATCCATTAAGGTTCGGTTCTTTATTTTAGCTATATCATTTTACTGAGCTAAATAGGATGGTGTGACTTCATGTATGATTCAATATTCCTCATAAAATGTTGCTTAGTTGAATCCAATATACTCTTCTCCTCTATCTGACCTAATAATTTTAATCTTACTTTCTAATTTGATTCTCAACTTCACTTTTATAAATCTTAATTTTTTTATATACTTCATCATTTATTTTTATAAGATATACATAACAATACTTAGTATAGTCACCTATGAAGGTAGGAAGTACTTATTTTTGACTCTAGTAGGTAATCTATTTGAGTCACATACATCACCATGTATTAATTCTAAAAACTTAGTTCTCATTACTAGAGACTTATAAGGTTACTTAGGTTGTTTTGCTTATACATATATTTCACATTTATGCTTAAGATCAATATTTACTTTTAGAAAAAGTTGAGATCCATCATAGTTTTCAATTTTCCTAAGTTCCACATATCCTAACCTTCAATGACATGTATTACTGGGTTTAACATTGAAAACACAAGATGGATCTATATTTTATTAATCCATTATTTGAAAATTCAACTTGAATAATCCTTCACATAACCTTTTCCAATGAACACATTATTCTTGGTGATTACACCCTTATTTGACTCCAATACTAATTTATAACCTTGTTGGACTAGGGATGATGCACTAACTAGATTTCTTCTTACTTCTAGAACATGTCATACTTATCTAAAAGATAGAATCTTTATAGATGTCATCTTCAAGTCTACCAGTCCTATTCCTACACATGTGCAATTGAGTCATTTTCTAGAGTCACACTTTCTCCACTTAACTTCTAATATGAATTAAAACATGCACCATCAAAACATACATGGACTAGAGGTATCCAATGGGCCATGCCATGCCAGCATGACCCATTTTTTAGCTCTAAGTAGGCTACCATGCCGGGCATTGCATGACAAGCTTTCTAGCATGGGTCGTGTCATGCCAACATGACTCAAAAAATAAGTAGTCCAACATAACTCTAAAAATTGGCAGCCCAATATGGTCCATTGGCCTGCCATTTGCCTAGGCCTTCTCTGGTCATGTCTGGTCATGTCTAGTCATGTTGGGCATGCTAAGCAAGACCAGACATAACCAAGCTTGCTTATGTCAGTCAATGCTAGTCTGGGTTTTTTCTAGGCTAGCTTTGGTCAAGTCCATGCTAACTTAGTTTGGTGGGCTGAAATTGGCCTACATGGGCTGATCCATGCTGGATCATGTTGTGCCACATCTCTTGCATCATGAGGATCAAAACAACTTGGGCCATGAGGCATATTTGACATCTCTACATGAACATTATCACTAGAATTTAACTACTAATCTTTATCAAGGTAAGCAAAATTAATCCAGAGTTGACCAAGAGTATACCTAATAGATTGTTTACTTATGATCTCTTCATCCATCAATATATTAACTTGGGCCCCTGAACCTTGTTTGTTCTCATTGTTAGGCTTGTGCTCCATGGTATTTTTTGTAAAAATAAATACAAGCCACATGATAAGTCCTTCCACACACAAAGCAAGCCCTCTTCCTATTACATTTGCACTTTGCATCATTAGATTTATTATTTGAAGTGTAAAGGAATCAAAAAAAAGCCTATTCCTCTTAAATTTTTACTACTATAATGTAGGTGATCTAGTAGTGCACTTAGAAGAGTGATTGATTCAAGTATCATGAAGGTGATCTGATAGTGCACTTAGAATCCTATCATGATAATGATAGTCTATTTGTTCTGGTGTTAAGGAGGATGAAAATTCTTCATTTTGATTTGTATTTCTCTCTCCTAATGTAGACAAATCCTAGAATAGTAAACTAATATTTCATTTGTTTTTGTCATCTATGAAAATGAGACCCACTAAAATTTCTAGGTTTAACACTATTAACTTGACAAGATTAGTAAATTTTTTTAAGGGAAGAGCTATTAATTCTTTTTAATAAATTGATATAAACTAGGGAAAAATATTCAACCCTATAATTATGTAGGAAATATGCCAAAATAGAAAAAATAAATAAATGAACCACTCATTCAACTATTAGAATTTTATTATGAACAATATTATAGATATCCATAAACTCTATATTAATCTATTGACTATTGATATTCTTGTGACTCTTATTATTCATAGATTAATGTGTATTAATTGGTATGGATTAATATGTATTTATTGGAATATTTATTTGTGTATTGATGTATATATTCATTGACGTATTTATATACACGTTAATGAATTCATGTATTAAACCCTATAAATAGGAAGTCTTTGCATGAGTCATCATATACTTGAAGGAACAAAAAATTTATTTCTTGTTTCTCCTATATCTCTCGCTCTCTTGTCCTTCTATTTCATACATTATTAGCATGAAGCTCTATGGGATTTTCAAAAGATATATTGAAGGTATATTACAGTATTATTATGTCGAATCTTGCGAAATTGTAATTTATGGCTCTTGATATCACAAAAAGAATTTCTTATCATGGATACTAGATGTTGAAATCCATCTAAATGCAAATGGTCTTGGAGATACAATTAAAGAAAAAGAATACAACATCCATTAAAGAAAAAGCCAAAGCGATAATTTTTCTTTGTCATCACCTTCATAAAAGGATTGAAAACTGAATACCTCACCATAAAGAATCCACTTGCTCTGTGGAACAGTTTGAAGGACATGTATGAACATCAAAGAATGATAATTCTTCCAAAAGCTCACTATGACTAGATGCATTTGAGACTGCAAGATTTTAAATCTGTGAGTATAACTCAGCAATATTTAGAATTAGTTCTCAATTAGAGTTACGTGGAGAAAAATTACTGATGAGGATATGTTGGAGAAAATATTCTCCACTTTTCATGCATCCAATGTTCTCCTACAGTAGCAATATCATGAAAAAGGCTTTAAAAAATATTCTGAAATGATTTCATGTCTTCTTGTGGCCGAACAAAACAATGAGCTTTTAATGAAAAATCACGAGAATCGTCCAACTGGTTCGGTTCCATTCCCTGAAGTGAATGCGGCAACATAATGGACAAAGTCGAGGCCGCGGTCATGGTCATGGTCATGGTCATAGTCAAGGTCATGGTCGTGGATAAGGACGTGGTTGCAATATTTACAATTATGATCAACAACACAAGAATGTGTCATAATATCAAAATGGGGAGAATATTGAAAATGACAACAAAAGTAGTGAAAATAGGAAAATGATGACAAATTTATGCTATTGTTGCGGCATGAAAGGCCTTTGGTCACGTACCTGTCGTACACCAAAATATTTGGTTGATCTCTACCAAGAATCGATGAAAAATAAAGATAAAAAAGTGGCAGAGACAAATTTTGTTTATAAGGATGAGAGTTTTGATCACGACCTTTATGATATGACTCATCTTGATATTGCTAATTTTTTTTATTCAGCCTGAAGCAAATATTAAACACTTATTTGGTGATGAAAATTTTCAAAAATAAAATATTTACCATTTATGTTGATGTATTTGGATCTACTATTATAAAAATCATCATACTACTGAATAATGAAAGTTGTTTTTGTTGTGTTATTTTATGATTTTCTTATTATATATCTTGTTTATCATGAAGAATATGAAAACTCATCTGGTAGGATCCTCAATTGCTGACAATGATATGTGTCTCGTAGATAGTGCATCAATGCAGACTATACTTAAGGTTAAAAAAATTCTTTTTCTTTTTAATAATGCAAGGATTATAAGTGAATACAATCATGGGTAGTGCAAAATTGATTGAGGGCTATGGAAGAGCTAATATATTGTTACCTAGAGGAACAAAAATTCATATTAATAATACATTATATTCTACAAAGTCTCAAAGAAATTCATTGAATATTAAAGATATTTGATGAAATGTATATCATTTTGAGAGTATGAATGAAGAAAACATTGAGTATTTATATATTACCAATGTTGTCTCAGGTAAGAAAAATAAATTGGAAAAATTACCCTCTTTTTCTTCTAGTTTGTACTACACAAACATAAGCATAATTGAGGCACATGCCATAGTAAACCAGAAGTTTACTGATTAAAATAATTTTAATTTTTGGCATGACCGATTGGGAGATCTTATGTCTATAATGATGTAGAGAATCATTAAAAATTCAAGTGTGCATTCACTGAAAAATGAAAAGATTTTTTTGTCCAATGAATTTTAATGTGTTGCTTGTTCTCAAGAAAAGTTAATTATAAGGTCATCACTAACAAAAATAAGGACAAAACCCTTTGCATTTTTGCAACGTATACAAGGTAATATATGTGGGCTTATTCATCCACCATGTAGACTATTTTGATATTTTATGATTCTGATTGATGCATTAATGAGATGGTCATATGTCTGTTTATTAGCAATGTGTAACCAAGCATTTGCTAAATTGCTTGCTCAAATAATTCGGTTACGAGCTCATTTTCTAGATTATCTGATTAATTCAATTTGTCTTGACAATGCTGGAGAATTTACTTCCCAAGCTTTTAATGATTATTGTATGTCTATTGGAATAACTGTCGAACATCCTGTAGCATATGTTCATACACAAAATAGTCTTGCAAAATCATTTATTAAATACCTTCAATTGATTGCATGACCATTACTAATGAGGATGAAGCTCCAAACTTCTACTTGGGGCCATGCTATTTTGCATGCAGCAGCATTGATTCGTATTAGACCAACATATTATCATGAATTTTCTCATTTATAATTATTTTTTTGGTCGAAAATCAAATATTTCCCATCTAAGGATTTTTAGGTGTGTGACATATGTTCAAATTATTCCACCACAATGTACTAAGATGGGTCCCCAAAGAAGATTGAGAATACATATTGGATACGAATGTCCATCGATAATCAAATATTTAGAGCCATCAACTAGAGATTTATTTATGGCTCATTTTGCTGATTGTTATTTTGATGAATTAGATTTTTCAACTTTAAAGAAAGAAAATAAACAGTTGGAAAAAGCTATTAGTTGAAATCAATTGTCGTTATCTCATCTTGGCCTTCGCACAAATTAATATGAACTAGAAGTTCAAAAGATTATTCATTTGCAAAATTTACCAAATCAATTTCTAGATACATTTACTAATTAGAAGAGAGTAACTACATATTATATACTAGCTGCTAATGCTCTAGTTAGAATTGATGTCTCTATAGGACACTTTGTTGCTAATGAACCTAAAGCATCAGTAATACGTGATCAACCAATCGGTTCCAAAGATAAAAATCCTTGGAAAAGAAAATGATCAAAAAAATCAAGTTGAGGAATTGATGACTCTAAAAGAGTCCCCAATTGTAATTCCAGAAGAAATTTAAGTACCTAAAACTTGTGGCAATCAAGAGATCTCGATAAACTATGTCACAACTAGCCAAAGGTGGAATTGGAATAAAATCGAAGTTGATGAAATATTTTCCTATAATGTGGCACTCAACATTGTTAATGACAATAAGGACCTTGAGCCAAAGTATGTCAAGGAATATAGACAGAAAGATGATAGGCTAAAATGGAAAGATGCAATTGAAGTAGAATAAAATTCTTTCAAAACACGAAGTTTTTGGTCCTATTGTACGTACACTTGAGGTGTCAAACCTGTAAGCTACAAATGGGTATTTGTGTGAAAATTTAGATGTGATAAATAAAATTATCAAATATAAGGCATGATTAGTTGCTCAAGGATTCTCTCAAAGACCTAGCATTGATTATGAAGAGACGTATTCCTTTGTAGTGGATGCAACTACTTTTCAATATTTAATTAGCCTGGCAATACATGAAAAACTTGGTATGTGTTTAATAGATATAGTTACAGCTTATTTATATGGACTACTTGATAGTGACATTTACATTAAAATCCTAGAAGGATTAAAATGGCCTACAACACATAATTCAGGTTCTCGAGAACTTAACTCGATAAAATTATGCAGATCTCTGTATGAGTTGAAATGATCTGGACGCATGTGGTATAATTGTCTTAATGAATATTTATCGTGAAAAGGGTATAAAAATGATCCCCTTTGCCCATGTGTATTTATTAAGAGATCTAGATCTGAGTTCATTATAATTGTAGTTTATGTTGATGACTTGAATATTATTGGAACTATGAATGAGCTTTAAGAAGCAGTAGGCAACTTAAAGAAAGAATTCGAGATGAAAAATCTCAGAAAAACAAAACTTTGTCTTGGTTTACAGATTGAACACTTAGAGAATAAAATTTTTGTTCATCAATCAGCTTATATATCAAAGGTGTTGAAACTATTCTATATGGATAATGCCCATCTATTGAGCACTCCAATGGTTGTAAGGTCATTACATGTGAATAAAGATCCTTTCCAATCTCGGATGGATGATGAAGAGCTTCTTGGTCCTAAATTACTATATCTTAGTGCTATTGGAGTACTAATGTATCTTGAAAGTCATACACGACATGATATATCATTTTCTAAAAATTTGTTAGTAAGATATAGTTCTTGTCCAACAAGATGACATTGGAATAGAGTTAAACATGTTGTGAGATATCTTCAAGGTACGATGAATATGGGCCTATATTATCCCAATGTACCCAAATCAGAATTAACTGGTTATGTAGATGTGTGATATATGTTTGACCCTCATAATGTCGATCACAAATGAGCTATTTGTTCACATGTGGTGATACAACCATTTCATGGAGTTCTACTAAATAATTAATTACCACCACATCTTCTAATCATGCATAGATCTTAGCAATTCATGAAGAAAGTCGAGACTATTTTTGGTTAAGATCTGTAATACATCATATTTGAGGGTCATGTGGTTTGTCTTTTAGCAAGGAGATCCTAACGACCTTGTATGATGATAATGCTGCATGCATTGTTCAATTAAAAAATGAGTACATTAAAGGGGATAAAACAAAATATATATCACAAAAATTATTTTTCACTCATGATCTACAAAAGAAGGGTGATATTGATATTTAATCAATTTGTTCAACTAATAATCTAGTAGATTTATTCACCAAGGCTCTACATACTGCAACATTTGAAAGGTTAGTTCATAGCATTAGAATGCACAGGCTCAAATGTTTAAAGTGATGTTTTATACTGTACATTTTTTTTTCTTTACCATGATTTTGTCTCACTGGATTTTCTTGGTAAGATTTTTAATGAGGCGGTATCATGGACATCCAAGGGGGAGCATTATGAACAATATTATGGATGTCCTTAAACTATCAATTAATCTCTTGACTATTTATATTCTTGTTCTTATTATTCATAGATTAATGTATATTAATTAGCATGGATTAATATGTATTCATTGGTATATTTATTTGTGTATTGATGTATATATTCATTGATGTATTTATATGCACATTATTGTATTTATGTATTAAACCCTATAAATATGGAGCCTTTGTATGAGTCGGCATATACTTGAAAGAATAAGAAATCTTTTCCATGTTTCTCCTATATCTCTCACTCTCTTGTCATTCTATTTCATAATAAATTTTATTATATATCTCAATATACAATCCAATAATCAATAAAAAATAATTTAAAAACACAAGTATTTTTTGTAAAATATGTAAAATAATGAAGGATTCCACACCAAATATATAAGAATTGATTTTTCTCACTAAAACAATTTGTCAAAAAAAATATAGAATATTAATCACAGAAAACTTCTAACTTTTTTGACAATTCCAATAGAATATTTTCATTTCTCAAATTTTTTTTCTCGTCAAACTCCCCTTTAAGAGAGAACTCAAGGTAATAAAAATTTTGAAATTTTGCCCATTATTATTTTTCCCTAAAAAATAAATGTCTTATAAAAAAATATATTTTAACAGAATTAAATATACAACAACTTTAGAATATTACAAGAAATTAATCTAAAATATAATTTATCTTTTCCCCCAATAATAGTACTCTACAAAATAATAGAATCAAAATAACATGTAATAATTGGGGTTCATCAGTATACTTCTACAAATTATAACCAATGAGATGTAAGTTTAGGATTGATAATTTGGTGAGAGGGAAGATTAATAACAAGGAGAGGCTAAACAGAATCAAGTTTGTTTGAGATAGTGGTTTGGGACTAATGGTTTGGCTATGAAAAAAAGATGAACAATAGCCTCCAAATCTCATTTTTACAAGGAAGGCGCTCTATGAACACAAACTTCCCTTTGATGTCATATCAAATTTGGTTTTAAATTGGCTTAACTATTTTATTAATAAATGTTAGATTTATAATGTCATAAAAGATAATATAATTTTGGAAAAGATAACAAATAAATAAGTACCAATGATACAAAAACCACATAAAGGTAATTATGGAAAAGATATATACAAAATAAGATTCATAAGTTAACTATTTGTATTTATCTCCAATATTACACCTCAGCTTTTTTATAAAACTAAATCTATTAAGATATATTTTGTAAAATATATAATTTAATAGTCATGTGCATGATCTTGTTTTGTTGAGTAGGGTGTCTAAGCTTCACCCAACTACATTCTGATGGGGTGGGCATTTTTACTAGTTCTACCTCTAGTAATTCTTGGTGGGCATCAATACTCCCGATCAAAAGGTTGGAAGGTTTGTATGGTATAAATCACTTTATTGAGCCTGCATTGACCAACCAGTAAGAGGGTTAAGTACATGACTCAACCACTACAATTTGGTTTGCCACAATTTCGAATACAATATGTGAGCACACCAATTTCAACTCTCTCATAATTTCCATCCATATGTAATTTGATCATGTTCATCCATCAAGCAATAAAACACTTGTCTTGCTTAAGCTTGAGGGATATGAACATTCTAAGTAAACACAAAAAAAGTGTTGTGTAATGTTAACTATCACATAATGCATGAGACTTTGTGAATCAAATACTATACATAATGTTTATGGTTAAGTTTTTGTTTATTAATATGCAAGTGTCAATGCTAATACAAAAGTATTAGCTTGTCTACCATATATTATAAGGAACTATCTTAAATCTGTAAAGCACAAACAATTATCATCTAAGCTGACTTGGGGGATCCATATCATATGTGTGCTATACAACATTCAGTCCTTGATTAGTGACCAATCGAACTCATTGACTTTTGGTAACCACAACCAACAATACTCATTCAATTAGAAGTTACTTTTGTTGTGTAGCAGTAGCTACAAATACACATACATATAAAATATATAAAATATTATGTGTCCAATACAATTTGTGAAACACGCTCACACATGGTGTGGTGTATGTGCAATGCTGCCAATAATACTTAATTTCACTTGAACCATGAAGGCATGCACTTATTTCTACAACATATGCATGTCCACCGGATAGTCTTATACATGTACTCATGATTGTATGTGTGTACATAGATGTGTGTGTGCATATATCTATGTGTATAAGATGAAGAAAACATAATAAATGGATATTTTATGTACCATGACATAGTCCCATAAACACATAAATAGTTAAGTTCTATTTTAATGGAACATTTGTTTTATCCCACCACATAACACTTCTAGGTTAAACAAAAAAATATGGAATATATAAGCATGTACATATCATTATATCAACATTCTCCTCTTGACGTAAATCAATAAATAGCTATTGCTCTCACGTTGAGAAATGATGAGGCCCCATAAATTTTTTTTATGATAAACTAGTTGTGCAATCTTCAAACAACTAAATCCTAGTTGAGGTGGGACTTTTCCTTGGTTACACCTCTAGCATGTCCATGTGAGTGATAAGTCCTCAATGTAAATCACAACCAAAAATTTTCCCTTTACAAATAACCACCTTGCAGATCTACTTTCTTAGTATATTGATCAATTTGTTTGCAACCAAATGTTATCTATTGATGTAGGTGGTAAGGAAGAAATCATATTGAATATTCATTAAGATAAAATGATAATTAATTTCAATGTCTTTTGTTAGTAGATGAAAATTAAATTAAAAATAAAATTTAGAGAATCTAGTTATCAAATTGGAAAGTCATCAATTGAAAAACTAGAATATCTATCTTCTTGAGTAAATTTTTTATTAGAAAAACTTATAAATATTAGTGATCTTTACATGACACTCTTCATTTGCATTGCAACTCCAAATAACAAATAATTACTTACTTTTTTAGAAGCAAATTTGTTTCCTCGGATAATATAATGCCGTGTAGTAGATCTATTATCAATTAAATCAACAATTAACCATTATAATTTAAATAACCAACAAATGTTGCATGTATATGATATTTTTTTTTAAAAAATCATCTCTTAATTTTTTTCACATAAATGAATATTTTAAAGATAATATTCATATTAATTAAAAAAAGAAAACTTAGAAAATTCAATAAACCAATAGCAAAAATTACATTTGAATAAATATCCATCAAAATAGTTTAATTTTGTTACAACTTTCTTGTACCAAACATAATCAAGCAATGAACAATTTGAATCAGAATTGAAATTTGTATCTATGCCAAGTAGAAATTCTACTAGAAAAGAACAAAGATGGTCAAACCCCAACAGTATACCAATTATAAAAGTATGCTGCCTAGATCTTAATAAAGTATTAAGAATTTCTAAAATCTTTTAATTAGAACCAAATTCAAATAAATTATTAGAGCTAGAAAATTTTCAAGGCATAATTATTAGTGAGAATAATATCATTAACACATACAAACAAATGAATCACCTTGTCATCTAATCTCTTAAAATAATAAGAATAGTACAATAGACGTGAAATTAAATTCAAAAAACAATTAAAAAATCTACTAAATCAAATCCTTGGAGAATGTTTCACCACGTACAAGATCTTTCCCGATATACAAACTAACTAAATCATCCTATTAGTGAGAAATTAGGTCACTACTTCATACAAATGTTTTCTTTTTCTTTTTCATGAATAATTAAATATTATTCATAGCAGCTTATATACAAACTAATAGCATGAAGTGTTGATCATACTAATATATAAATCAATAAACCAAGTGTCTTTTTTTTCATTAAAAGGGGATACGAGAAAATTAATTTTACTATCAAGTTCAATATTCATAAAAAAATATTCATCAGTAACCAATTGCAATTTTTTTTGGATGGCCAAAAAATAAATTCTTAACTTTTAAAAAATGTTATAATGTTTATCCCATTCAACATCATTTTTCATCAGGTACAATGAGATAAAGCATCAAAAAGGAATCTCAAGATACTAATCTACCCAAAAAAAAAAACAACACATTCATATATGTATATGTGAATTGTGAGTAAGAGGGTTTCTAAGAATGAAATATTATTGTGTCTCTACAATGGTAAAAGACAAAAAAGATTTAATAAGATCTAATGTATCCTTGCTTGAAAAATGATGATTACAAGTATCATGCATCCTTGATTAAAAAAATATGATCGAAAAAGCTCAAGCATAATCAGGAAGGCATCTAGCTTACTCATATAACTATGAAAGATCTAGTCTACTACTGCTAGTTGAAAGGAATAATCATTGTATGTTTACAATGGTCATGAATAAAATAGTAAGGAAATCTTCGAGCAACTTACTTTCTAAACCACATGAGAGCTAGAACTTATTCCCTTCTTAGTTATAAAAAAAGGTATGACATCTTAGGAGAATGACTAGTAAATATGAGATCTATCAATGTGATGAAGAGAGGAGAAACACCTTTTTAGTAGGTTGATCTTTAAAAAAATATTTTGTTGCCAATAATGTGATGTTAGCTCTCACAAAATCCTTTGGTAAAAAACATTATATATTTATATTGTTTTTGGATGATAAAATCATCATAGTTATGAAACTGTATTTCACATATTATCAGAATTAATCATTTGGGTCTAATTTTTGAATAATATGATCTTCACATAAGCCTTCACACTAATCTAACTTGTATATTTTTTCTCAATGCCTTCATTTAATTCTTTAATGGTAAAATATGTCAAAATGAGTCGAGTCAAGTGGACCCATTTCACCTATTAAGCCTGACCATTGGGGGCACTCCTAGCAGTTTCATATTTAGTCACTAGGGTTGTCCCCAATGAAAATCTTTTATATTGTTTAATTTAAAAAAAAAGAATGTGGATTTGTCAGACAAGCACCTTGCATGAGTGGGCCTGGGTTTGTCCCACCCCACCTCTTTTGTCTTCCCAATTAATGGTCAATCTTTTTATTTGTATCACTTTAGCTTACCAATCTAGTACATAATAGATATACAAAATTCATAACCACACTAGCTCATAATATTTTGTATGGCTACGATATTGATTTTGTGTCATAACAACCAAATATTCAATAGTACTAAAAGTCATGATATCTTTAGTATTACAACTTTTTTGTTTTAGAGCCACTAAGACAAAAACAAAAACCATGGTAATTTTTAATGTTATGACTTTTAGCTAAAAAGAGTTGTAGAAAGTATTTTATTGAGCTGTAGCTATTTCTAGGGTTGTGGTTTTTTGCTCTAGAGAAATGACCAAAGCCACTGCTCATTCCCGATATTATGACCATGGGTGATATAGACAAAATGCATAAGTCATGGTCATTCTTAGTATTACAACTTAGTGTTATAGAAATGAAATATGTAACTATGATCATTCCCAACACCATGACAATTTGATGCAACAAAAAGACCCAAGCCATAACTCATATGTAATGATGCAACTTTGTGTTATAGAGACTAAATATATAGCCACATCTATTCCCAATGCCACTACAAACTAAAGCAAGAAAGTGACCAAAGTCATAACTTATTCCTAGAGCAACATCTTTGTGTTATAGAGACCAAAAGACAAAGCTATAGTATTTCTAAAATTCATGACTTTCTATGTAAATTTAACACCCAATCATTCTAATATAAAAGCACAAAAAAAGAAATTATCAAAATGAATTCTAGGGCATGATAAAAAGTATGAAAAGCCAGAGTTTGGAAGCATAATTTTACCTAAACCTGAGAGAGATACACAAGAAAAGGGGTGATGTAAGGCACAAGCATAAACCCTAAGGGGAGGGGGCATGAATTTCAACTCTACCTAGTAGATAATCTAAGAAACATGAATAACTTAACTTGATTTACGCTTTGAATTTTAGATATATATATATATCTTAAATTATCTCATGTGAATTTCTACCTAATGTCAAGCTAATTTAAGATATAGGGTCGTTGTAATTGATTTTTATATGATAAATACTTAATTTATTAATTTTTAAGTTTGAATTGTGTTAAGGTTTAGTTATTGATGGGTGTGGTATTTATATCGAACTAAAATTAAGATTTTACAATTAATGGGTTTATGCATGCTATCATGGTAGAAAGTAACAAATAAGCCACAAACCACACTTGCATGTAATGGTCGGAAGGAAGTGATATTACTTCCCATCATTATGCATGAGACAAACATATACCTCAAAATACATATACCTTAACATTAAGATAAGTTTAATCATGCAAGTATGGTTGATATAAATTTGAAAATACATATACTTTTAAAAGCTAATCCATTGTGCTTGTCTTATAAGAATTGACCCAAAATTGATATAAGCATTTTATAGAACATTTTTTTGAGGGTCTCACCTTTATTGTGAGAGTCACTTGTTGTCAAGGTAAATGGTGATATGTCACATGAATAAAGGTCACTCATAAAGTTGTGACAATCTTTCGAGTAATTTTCAATCTTATGACTTCTACCAATGAAATCTGAGAGAAAGTATATCTTAATTATGTGAGTATAGCTCTTACGAAGCCAAAAGTTAAAATATTTGTACTACAACATCATTTTATGTCTATATACCATATGAGATCAAAGAATAAGACTATATATATGAAGTAATTATCAAGTATAGTTAATGATGTGCGTAAAAGATATGGACTTGTGGATGACCCTTGAGTATGAATGATTTGTTATTTTAGTGATAAAGTATTGAGATGATTGCTATGAGGGAATCATTATTGGGGAGGATTCAATAGTTCACAACTATCTTATATATAATTAGGGCACTAAGGTATTTTTATAATAGTCTAATCTTCATTATGTAACCCAAACATAATAATATCCTAACTATTTAAATAAGTCATCATGCATAATAAAATAAACCGACCCTAGAATTTAAGAATCTTACTAAATCTCCTATATTATTCTTTCAACTAGAGTAGTAATTGACTGATAGTTGGTTGATCAAATTACCTATATAATTTTTATGATATTGATATCTGGAGAAAAGTCTATTTTACAATTATCTGACTCATATGCTTATAGGACTAGTTAGATGAGAAAATCTTACCTAATGAGGTTTTGGGACATTGCCTAATTCTAAAAAAATGGACAATGTAACAAAAACACAACATATATTTGTTATTATTGCTGAGGATATTTAGTTTGGTTAGTCAACATTAGTTGACGTAACTGTATTTGAAAAAAGATTCTTTAGATTTTAGTAGTTTGGATATTAATATCTTAGTTTTGCACCTTGATTTATATTGCTTGTCTTGTGTTTCATGTTGGTATATTTTCATTAATATTTTTGTATTTTTTAGCCACCAATCAACATAGTAAAACTCTAGGACTAAGCTAACATCTTATAACCCAAAAATTATGATAATCAATAGAGAATTCCAGGAGTAAGAGATGATCATCTGTAGTCCAATGTAGTAATATGATAAAGTATTTTTTACCAAATATTGATTTCTATATCATACTTAACGGTGGCTTAAATCAGTCCTATGATCAAAATGTAGTAAGTTATAGAAATTTAAGATTTGGAAGGCATGAAAAGATTTAATTTGATAATCTTTATTTAACCACTAAATTTTCTTTTGAAGATATAATCCCCAAGTTTTTCATTGAGACAAGAAGAGAAAATGAAGCGGAAGGAGTGTGGGAAAGTCAAATGGAAATGAGAGTTGAAGATACTAACTAGGGCATGCTTAAAGAAAATGCCACATCAAAACTTTTGGTGGCTGAAATGAATCTAGTTAGTGGTGAGATAGAGGTCAAGAAAGTAGAAGGAACTATGATACATCATAATGTTCTAGCCAAAATAAAAAAAAATAAAAGATTTGGGTATTAATACCCAAATCTTTTATTTATACATCATAATGATATATGTGGAAACATCATTGATGTAGTCTTCTATTTAGTATTACTAGTCAATATAGGAAGTACAAGGAGAAAATAAATAAAAGATTACATAGAGCAATTGGCATGGAGATGGATTGTAGAAGTTATAGACGAAGTGAATATTTTAGCAAATATCTAGCTGTAGACATTAAATATATTGCTTGTTTGGAAGATAACCCAATAATTTTTTTTTGTTACTTGAGATATAAGTTTTCTTCTATTATTTGTTGTATATGCAGCACACCTGATACTGATACAAAATAAAAACCCCACAAAAATGGGACATAGATTCAAACTTAGTTATGATTCTAACCAAATCAGACTCAAAGCCATGACCATCAGTAAACACCATGACTTAAAAATAATTTGAGAAAAATGAAATGCCACAACCTTGTGTGACTATTTAAACAAGGCCATGAAGGGGAAAACCATAGAATCCCTAATCTCTCTCCTTCCTCATTCCAAAAAATCCAAGCTCCAACACCCTAAAAATTTAGTGTAACTATAAAGGAAGGCTCATGATTGAAGCAATGAAGGAAGGGCAGCCTTATAGCGACAAACAGCAAGGCAAAAAGAAAGTAGCCATGCTCCAGTACTACTAAAGTTTTGTAGAAAGCTTTGGCACCCATGGAAACATTTCTATTGGAAACTAGCAAAAAATGGATGGTTTTAGTTCTCACCAAGAAAATCTTTATAGGAATGAGATATTTCACATAGTTTATCATCCTTTTCTAGCAGATTGTAGAAAACAAGTTTTGGAGTTTATTTTGCACCCACAGAGAAAGAGAAAATATGTAGGTTGTATGAGAATTTTCTGCCAATCTCAAGGTTCATGAAGAAAAGAAATGCTATGTGAGCAAAATCTGGGCATATTTTAATAGATGAATTATTAATGAATTTTTTGGATTGCAAGGGGCTAAAGATAGCATGACCTTAAAATCTCTAAAAATAAAACTTATTTTCAAAGTAATTGTGAATATATTATTGGATAGAAAAAAGAATGAAGAGTAGCTTCGAAAAATAAATATGGATTTTTGATGCATGGAGAACTCACATAAGTGATTAAAGTGTAGTTACGTTTCGTTTTCTCCTTTTTGCTGCTGACACTCAATTTTTCAACCATCACACAAGATAGGGCAATTCTACTTTATGTCTTCTTGAGTGGTTGTAGATTTGATGTGGAAAAAATACTAGAAAAGTCCATTCTCAATTTTTAAGACGGTAAATTTTCAAGCCTAATAATTAAATCTTCCTTGATTACTTTATTATGCCATTCTAAAAGCCTCGATGGATGAAGATAATGATGAATGATGCTTGAGGGAGTCCCCCTAATATTTCCAGGTGGTGAAAGAGGGCTTGAAGGAGATAAGAAAGGAAAGACGCTGATTCTCGAAGGAGAAGAATCGATTGATATTGGGCAATAAGGACCATCCATTATTGAAATTGACAAATAAGCTATGATAAGAATATCAAGAATACGAGAATAAGAGAAATCCCACATTATACATTCTCTAGCTACACAAGGTAGTCTGATAAATGATATTTTTGTATTTTAGAAAATATTCAGCTAAAACAAAAAAGAAGGGAGGAATGCCTAAAAAATGAGATCCAATACCTCCATAAAATAATAGTAGAGAAGCTAAAAATTAAAATGCAATATGAGAAGTACATCTCTAATAGAAAGAGATGTTGTTTATCATGTCCCAAGAAAAGTTTAAAAACAAGGTTTACAAACTCTTAGAAGAAGGAATGAAATGAGTGAAGATTATGGTGACTTGTAGTACTGAATTAGTTGGGAAACTTTATGAGGTCATCACAATGGATTGGAAGAAAATGGTGGCAATGAGATATGAAATAATTAAAGGTGATAAGCAATATAAAAAAGATTGGTTGATAGAGGAATTGAGAAAATATAGTGTGAATCAAAAATCATTGTAGTTTGCAATGTGATATTTTGAAGGCATATTGAACTCTATTAAAAAAATACAAGAGGTATTTTATGATGTGGTGAAGATATTATAATGGATAGCAACCAACATGAGAAATTCAGAGAGATCATCACTTCTAGGTTGCCATTTGAGCACTCAAAAGCAAACTTCTCTTTTATGGAGTTTAATTCTAAAAGGAAGTCATACATCCAACCTTCCTCTCCTTATTGACATGTATTTTTTTTGGTTTGCTTTATAGATATTGTGATGTTATAACCATATTATGTTGATATTGTTTATAGTTTATAGAGAGAGAGAGTAATTGCTTGGGGATAAGCAATCGCTTAAGTATGTGAGTTTGTTTAGTATGCCAAGTGCTGAATAATACTAGTTGTTTTGTTGATTATTCGTGATAGTTTTTATATAGAAGGGCTTTAAATAGAACAATTTCACTCAATTTTTTTTTGATACATAATGATGAATAGTATATAAATTGGGTAATTTTCATATAAAATATGAGACTTGGTAGATTATTGAGAATGTGGAGAGTAAAAAGTCATGTAAAGTTATAATATTTTTTATGTTATGATCTTGTTATATCTTATTGAGCTTATAAGATAGTTTCAACACCTTTTTTTAGATAAAGCTCTATACAAATAGTATTGATAATTTTTATACACTACAACTCTACTACCTCATAGACATAATAATTTCACTATGCAATATATTTTTTTTGGCTACGAAACTTTCTCGGAGTCATAGTTGTACTAGTTCATAATATTTTTTATGGCTATGATATTAATTTTATATCATAATAACTAAGGACATCGCTGGTGCTAAAAGCTTTGCCATCCTCCGGCGATAACTTTTTTGTTTTATAGCTACATGACTAAGGAAAAATCCTTGATACTTTTCCAACACTATGTATTTATGCTACATAAAGTTCTAGAGAGTATTTACTTTAGTCATTATCATTTTTAGGAATGCAATATTTTTCTCTAGAGAAATGACCAAAGTCATGGCTCATTCCCAGCATCATGACATTAGGTTATAGAGTCAAAATGCACAAACCATGACCATTCCTAGTGTCACGACTTAGTATTACAGAGATGAAATGTCTAGCTTTAGTCATTCCTAGTGCTATGGAAATCTAATGCGATATAAAGATCTAAGTTATGACTCATTTCTAGCACCATGATTTTGTATTACAAAGACTAAATGTACTATCATGATCATTTTCAGTGTCAAGGTAATTTGAAACAAGAAATAGACCATAGTTATGACTTATTTCTAGAGTTGAAACTTTGTGTTTAGAGACTATAAGACAAATTCGTGACATTATTAAAATTCATGACTTTCAACTTAAAACTCATATCCAACCATTTAAGTATACAAGCACATATTAAGGAATTTTGGAAGAGAATTCTAGGGTATGTAAAAAAGTACAAAAAATCAGGGTTTGAGAGCATAATTTTACCCAAACCTTGGAAAGAATCCATGAGCAAAGGGGCGACATAAGACAAGCAAAAACCCTAAAGGGGTGGGAGTGAATTTTAATTCCACCTAGGAAAAAATCCAAAGCGCACGAATGAGTATTGTGAATTTAGTGTTTGATCCCTAGAAACTCTTGAGTGCTATCATTGGAAATCCAAAATTCAATGAGATATATCTTAAAGTATCTTGTGTAAATTTCTTTTCGATGTCAGGCTAAATTAAAGTCTAGAGTTGGTGTAATTTATTTCTTGCAACAGATGCTTAATTTTTTGATTTTTATATTTGGAATATATTATGGTTTGATTATTAATGAATCTGATATTTACGAAGAACTAAAATTAGGAATTTGTTATTGGTAGGTATGTGCATGCTATTATTGTGGAGAGTGACAGACAAGTCATGAAGCACACACTCATGCATAATGGTGTAAAAGAAATAATAACTTTTTTGATCATGATACATGAGATAAACCTATATATCAATATGTGATATTGAGGTAAATTTAATCATGTAAGCATAGTACTTACAAAGCCAAAGCACAAATGATTTTATAAGCTAATTAATTATGCATGACTTCAAAGAATTGACCAATTACTATGGGCATTTTATAAAATATTTTTCTAAGGGTTTCGCCTTTAGTGAGGGAATCTATTATCATTATGGAAGACAATAATCAGTAAGTCATGTGACACGCATGAGTGAAGGTGACCTGTAAAGTGGGTATAATCTAGTAAGTTACTTTCTTTCATATTACTCTCACCGATTAGATTTGAGAGAAAGTATATATTAATTATGTGAGCAAGATAATTATAAAGTTGAAAGTTTAAATACTATTATTATCATATCATTTTAAGTTTATATGATGCATATGGTCAGATAATAAGAATGAAATTAGAAATTAACCATCAAGAAAAGTTGATGAGTACTCTAAAAAATATGAACTTGTGGATAACCCTCGAGTATGAATAAATTTTCAATTTGGTACTAAGTATTGAGAGGATAACTATGAGGGGACTATCATTAGGAAGAGAACAAAATTTTATAACCACCTTGTATGTCATTGGGACACTAGATTATTTTCATAAAAGTCTATCTTTTTTTTCTATAACTAAGTACAATAACATCCAAGATATTTAGATAAGCCATCATGCATAATGGAATGGTCAAACACTATAATCTAATAATCTTATCAAAATATGAGTCTCATTCTTTCAACTAGAGTAGTAGTTGACTGATAGTTGATTGATCAAACTACCTACACAATCAATGTATGATTGATATCTAGATTAAAGTTTATTTTATTAGTAAATTTATATACTTGCGGGATTTGTTGAACAAGAGAGTCTCACCCAATGAGATTTTGGGGTATTGCCTAATCATAAAAGTTAATTAATATAACAAAGTTGCCACAAACACCGTCAAGAAAAATAAAGTCTATAATCATATGTAAAATATACTTTTGGTCAAATAATATCATTTTCATGTTATATGCTATATCAATCCAAAAAATATATATCTACTAAGATCTTTAGTCAAAAATTATATCTGAAGGATCTATTGGAGTTGAGAAATGTTGGGATCTAAGATGATGATGTAGGGTTTTGGGGAGGGGGAAGAGAAGCACTATTAGATGAAGCACACAAAGTGAACAAGAGAAACATGAGAAGAGACGAGAGAATACTAAAGATTTCAAAAAGAAAAAATTTCATTATTACTTATAACTTTCTATATCTCACTTACTATATTTACATTTACAAATGCATATATAGCAAAAGAAAAATCCTCTTGAAACTTAAGATCTAAATCATGACATCACATTAGAGGTGTCAAACGAGCCGGGCCGGGCCAGCATGACCCATTTTTTTCATACTCTCTCGGGCTAACGTTCCATGCTAGGCATGACATTGTAATTTGGAGGGCATGCCCGACATGGCCCATGGCTCAAAATCAGCCCAGGTTCGGGCCAGTTCGGGTCGGGTCAGGATAAATTTAGGTTAGGGTGAATTTTAAAAATTAGGGTTTGAAACCTGCACCGCCATGGTGTCGCGCCGCTATCCCCTTCGGGCCTACTAAGCCATTGCCCATCGGGCAACGCCGCATCGTCCTCCATCAGACATCATTTCATCAGTCGTTGGCTATTATTTCGTCAGTCGTCAGGCACATCGACCATGTCGTGCCTTGGTGGTAGGCATCGGGTCGTGTCTGGCAAGGCATGTGGGCCATGCTGGGCCAAATACCCTCGGTCCAGCATGGGCACAAGCATGGGTCTGCACTGTGCCGAGCCAAGCAACCCTAAATCGGGTCATGCCTCGGGTCGAGCCCAGGCCGCCCGGCCCATTTGACACCTCTACATCACATCTATGTTGCAACTTTATCCATGTCGCAACACTAGAGAATAAGGTCATGAAATCAATTTTTAAGTCATCTAGTTGTAATAATGAAAGGTAGACCACACTTAATAAATTTATTACTTATCAAAAAAAAAGGCAGGCTACGTCTCCATTCAAGTCATGGCTTTATAATTCTGGTTGAGACTTCATTCGAACCACGAATTCATAATTTCAAGCCATGAAACTATTTGGAGCTCAATGTACTGATTTTTTGTGAATATTTTTTCATTATTTTTATAATGTGATTATATTCAGGATGAGTCTTGAATTGAAGATTTTTACTAAATTATGATTTTTATTGATTTGGATGAATAATAGGAAAATCAACTAAAATTTGAGTATAAATGATGGATTTGGTGGAATGCATGAATGGAAGGTAGAGCAGCAAAAAAAATTCATGATATTTCTAATATCTAGAAGTATCAAATGGGTCATGTTGTGCTTTCCGCCAAATCCATCATTTATACTCAAATTTTGGGTGGCCTAGTCAGACCACCATGTCATGCCAAGCACAACCCAATTGGGAAGTCACATCATGCCGGTACGACATGACTGGGATTATGCCCTGCCCAACATGGCATGGGTCTAGATAGCCTCATGCCTTTCGTGCTAGGTTGTTTTCAGGTCTTGCTGTCATGCCGGATCGTGCCATTTTTTTGGTAGCTAGTAGCCTACAGTAGCACCCATATCATGCCATGCAGATGAGCATAGCCGGCCACATGGTGGGCTCAATAAAAAACGTGCCATGTGTACTAGGTGGGGTGAGTTAAAAAAAACTATTTTTAATAAAATGGACCGGACAAGGCGGGCACAAACCAAGTGGATCGGGCAAGGCATGCATGAGCCAAGTGAACCTCGCCCTCTTTTTGGTCTGTGGTCCTGGGTCATGGCACCTCCTGGCCTAGCATAGCACAAGTAATGCTTCAAGCCAACATGACCCAGGTCCAAGCATGATCCTGGACCATGTCGTGTTGGGCTAGCAATGGCTCTGTTGGGCCATGCCTCGTGCAATGCCGAGCCCACTTGCCACCTTTTAATATTACAATATATTTATACTAGTACAAGCCAATTGAGAAGTCATGGAAGCTTTTCTTGGCTATGACTATGAAAATTCATGGTAATCATTACATGCCATGACTCTACCATTGGGGTTTCACAATCTTTTATTGGATAACATATTCTTTGTAATCATTATATTATCTTAGAGTCACGATCATGTTAGTACCAAAATACAAATTTGACTAAAATATTATTTTTATGCCATGATAGCCAAGTACCAAATTAGTACTAAAAGTCATGATAGTTTTTAATGTCATGACATATTCTTTATAGAACCAAAATCATACAATTTCAAATGATTTTTAGTTGCAACAATCTTTTTTGCCATGACTTTGTATTCCATAAAAAAAATACTTCAATCATGGATATTTTGTCTATCATGACTTTATATTCTAGAGAAGAACTACCTCAATCATAATTATAATTTCAACTATGATTATGAGCTCTAGAGAAGAATTACCTAAGTAATGAGTATTTTTCTACTATGTGCTCTAGTAAGAAAATCCTTAGTTGCGACTTTCCTTTCTATTATGACTTTCTACTTTAGAGAGGGTTGAAAAAAAATCTAAAGTCGTGACCTCAACTAAAAGTCATGAATTTTAACTTGATGATTTGCACAATGGTAGGTGGTACCTCGAATATATAAAAGAAAGAATTATAGACTTTTGAAAAAAACTCAGGAGATTCAATTTTTGAGGCCAATAATATGTCACACCAATAAGGATGTGAATTCCAACCCCCTATTAGGGATAAATTTGAGCAGAATGCAAGCAAGAATACATTTGGAATAGATTTTGAGACTTAGATTTTAATGTCGATTATTATTAGGAACCCGTGATTCGATAAGATGATGGTTTAATCATCTCACACAAAATCTTCCACAATGTTAGGATAATTAGGGTTCCACACAAAATAGGTGTGTATGTTGGCTATGATAGATAGTGATAGGTCAGTAATTAGACATACTTATGAAATTATAATTAAAAAAAGTGAGAACTTTTCTATTCTCACATCTTAAGATGAACCTATGTGCGAAAACTCTAAATTTATAAAAGTTTAATTGATTTGAGTATAGCATTCACAAAGTTAAAAGTAAAAAAAAAAAGATTATAACTAATATATTATGCATATTATGGAAGAACTAGCCTTCAAATGATATATAAGTTATCTAGAATGTCAAACTTAAGAGTTTCACAATAGTGTCAGAGTCGTGTGTTGACTATTATGAAAAGTGATAGGTAAGTTTGAGGACACATTCAAGTGTAAGTGCTTCATAAGATGGTGATAGCCATCTAATCATTTTTGCTTGACTAACTTTCATAGGTAAAATCATTGTGGATACATATGTTAATTGATACAAGTATAGTGTTTCATAGCCGATAGCTCAAATGTAATTAATATCATATTATTTCATATCTTTTATGATTATTGAGGTTGATAATTAGAAATATATACTCGATGTTGTAATTAAGGGTAATTGATATATTACTTAAATGATATAAAATTGTGGATTATCTATGAACATTAAATTTTGGTTTTAGTGGTCAAATACCGAAGGCACAACTATAAGGGGATCATCCTTGATAGTGAGAGTCCAAGGTTAATAACCAAATTGCATGTCAAGGGGACAAAGAGGAATATACATCACCCTATGCTTCATCTAATAATCAAGTATAATATTAACTCAATATAAAAAAACTCATCGTACACAAAATAGAAGTAAACTAATCATTGAGTTTGTGTATCTATTTAAGATCCAAGTTTATCTTCTCAATTCGAGTATAGAGAATTCACTATATGTTGATAAAACTACTCATATAACCTATGTAGAATCAATATCTAGATTTATGCATATATTATTATTTGTATGACTCATTTACTTATGGATTTCCATTGAACGTATTTAATCATCCAATGAACTTTTGGAATTGTGTTGCAAATATCAAGTTTTGACACTATAATAAAGTCATAATAGATGTCAAACATATATTTTGACTTAAATTCAAGGTTATGACTTTATAATTATGGTCACAACACCAAATATAAAGTCTTCTAGTCACAATAATTTTTAATATGTTACGGCTTCATTCAAATCATGATTGTATAATTTAGGTCTTGACACCAAAAATATATTGTAGCTTCGGAAGTATGATCCAATTCTAATATTTTTCAACTTGGTGAATACTTCTTTTTTATCCCAGTCTTAGCTCTACACCACTAAAATATTTCTGCACCCACTATCATTATCAAATAATCAACATAGTCTCTCATGCCAACTTTTTTTAGTCGAGTTAGCATTTTACAGTTTGCTCTATAATGAAGCTATATTAAATATCAATGTACTTTGTAAAGTATAAAATACTAGACTCTTTGCTAAATAAATAGTATTCTAACTATCATATTTGACCCTAAGCTCTTTCTACTTGAAGCAAAGCTATGCACATAGTTTTCTTATCCAGACTTCCTTCTTACTTGTATGAGTAAGTGCCATGTATTTTATCTAAGTGGATGAAAGGGAAATGAAAGCTTGCTTTTATTTATCCAGCTTACAAATCCACCTAACAAGATAAACACATACTTACACGCGAAGCTTATGATGTCTACATTTCCACCTAGTCTACATCAATAGCTCCCTTGACTTCAAAAGGCTCCTTATTGCTATTATCACCAAACTACAATAAAAAAAAACAAGGTTTCACATGGATACTTGAGTTCCCTTTTAATGGCATTCCAATGCTCATTCTATGGGTTGGACATATACCTACTCAGTATTCCCATAACATGTAAAATATTGGGTCTCATACATAACATGTGAAATATCAGTAGCACACATAAAGCTTCTAATCGCACTAGCATATGAAATTTAATTCTTTGCTTCTTTCTCCTATTGAGTAATAGGGTACTACTCTACTAACTAAGGATGGCAATTTACCATGTCTCAGCTTGGAATTGCCCTGAATGGGGTAGAGATTTTTTGCAAAACTGAGTTGACAAGGTAGAGACAAGGCAAAAAAGTTGCTTTGTGGTGGGGTCAGGGTGGGGTTGGGGTTATGATCCCCACCTTGTCCCTGCCATGTTTAGGATCCAGGCACACTTTCTGAATGAGCTTGGAGATTATGATCCCATAGCTCCATACCCCATCTAGTTCCTAGAGTCGTGGAGCCAGACAAACATGGCAATGGGGTGGGGAATGCACCACCCTACCCATGACATAAAAACCTTATACCACCAAAAATGAGGCATGGAGCAAGGGGAGGGGTAGAGGTTGGAGAATCCCCGATGGGCCAGAGCACATGAATGGTCACCCCAGCCCTGCTTTGATCCATTACAATGCCTACTGCTATCAATCTAATACTAGTCACCATAAAAATCTCCACTTGCATGCATTCGGATATATTATCCTTTTGAAGTATTCCATCAACATACTTCTACTATCCAAGAAAACATCCTTCATTCCGAATCACTATGAATCTATATACATAGTATATAGCTTGTTTCCTTAAGATTAGTCATGTCAAACCTCTCAACTAGCAAGCCTTTCACCGTGGTAATCATTTCTTTGCTATTTATAGCCAATATCATATCATCCACATACAAAGTTATAATAACATAATTTCTCTTTATCCTTTTTGTGTACACATAGTGGTAAGCCTTATATCTACTAAATCTTAACTATATATCATATGAGTCAATTTTTTGATACATCCTCAAATACTGCTTTAGCCCATATAGTAACTTTTGAAGCTTGCAAACTAAGTTCTTTTTTTCTTTTCAGCTTGAAATTGATTGGATGCATCATAAAGATTTCTTCCTCTTAGTCTATGTGAAGAAATGCTATCCTCACATCAAGTTGATCAATCTCTAGGTCATTCCTTTCTATAGTAGCTAACACCATCTTGATCGATGACACATTCACTACTTTCAAGAAGATTTCATCATATTCAATGTCTTCAACTTGAGACTACCCTTTAGTAATCAGCATTTCTTTGTAAATTTTTATCTTTTTATCAATCTTTATCACCCATTTGAACACCTATTTGCATCCTATTGCTTTTTGATCTAAAGGAAACTTCAAGAGGGTCCAAGTGTTGTTCTTTTCCAAGGATTGCAACTTTTTTTTCATAGCATACTTCTACTAATTTGACTTTCTATAGGCTCTTTCCTCATCCATTATGTTTGGATCATCTTTTTTGATATGAAGAGCATAGTATTTTTTGTCAACATACCCTCTAGGAGTGTTTCTAACATGTGTAGACTTACTCAAAGCATACGTTTTCACAAATACTTCTTCCTCAAAAAAAATCTTCAAACTCTATATCCTCTTTATCAGAAGCTTTTGTGCTACGAATAGAATGGAGTCGTAGCATAATTTATGATGTCATGATAAAAATATCTCACAGCTCATTTTATGATGTCGTGACAAGAATATATCATCACTCACTTCCTTCATTAGAATTATCCACGTTGTGACTTGCTAGTTCTTCTCTACTATTGCAATCCCTTCTATTATGCCTCGATATGGTTTTATATCATGACACCATGCTTTCATATTATGACTTTGAACTCAGTCATGACATTGAACTATTATTTTTCATGACTTCCTTCTCATAAAAAAAGATCCACTGCCTGGAGATATGATAGCGCTTGTCAACAACTTATGCAAGGTTTCATACATTATTCCTTGAGAAATTACTATTATTCCTCGATCATCTTACAAGACTTATCATCACGGCTAAAACTAACCCTTGTATCAGTCATCATAGCCATATAAATTAAATTTTTGCTCAAGTCTAGAATATACATTACCACCAAAAAGAATTTGAAAGTCATGTCATACATCTTCATCTTTACCTTTTCATATTTGCCTATGAGCCATTTCTCATAATCATACTTCCTCCATCATAATACTCATACTTGTTGAACAAGTTCTGATGAGGAGTTATGTGATATGACATACCTAATCAAAGAACTAGGTATCCTTATCGACATGAGCATCACATGCTTCTGCAAAGTGCAAGTATCTAGTGGATGGTTCCTTGACCTCCATGACAACTTTCTACTATGTTGTCTTGTTTTCACTTCTTTGGAAGTTTCTCCTAAAATGCTCAACTTTACCATAATTCTAGAACTTCTATTTTAGCCCATCCATAATTTTGAATCTTTATCTTATCTTTAATTTTCTTTTTGATCGATCTAGATTTTTTTCTTCAGTCCTCCACCTCATAGATAATATATATCATTCGAGTAATACTCTATACTTTACCTCCTCATATATTCATGTAGTAGTGTTGAAACTATTATCTCATATAATAGCTCTATTATACCATTTCTGATTGTGATAATCAAGTTATTCCATGAATCTAGTAATAAACAAAGAGTGATTATAACTTTGCCATCATCACTAATCTCATAGCCAATAGATGATAGTTGGATGATCAATGTGTAAAATTCATGTAAGTGTGACATACATATCTATCTCCATCATGCACAACTTGTAAAGTTACTTCATCAAAAATAACTTGTTGACTAGTAACATGCTTTGGTAAAATATATCAAGATTCTTCCACATACCCTTTTATAATCTTTCACCAAAAATACTCACCAATATTTTATCTATTAAACATAATTGAATCAAGCCTCATGCTCTCTAATTCAATTTGTCCCATTTGACAATTTTGGCATATGTCATCTCTAATTTCTATTGCTTACTGAATGGTTCAAATCTTCCATTATGAACTAGTAATCTCTATCAACAAGTAAATTCTTCATCTTAAATTTCTAAAGTTCAAGACATTCTCCAAAAACTTTTCAATCTTAACCATAGATGTAGGCAAACTCATCATTCTCAGATTCACACTCAAACCGAGCTCTAAAACTAATTGTGGGCTCTGATACCAAATATCGGGGAAAAATCTAAGATATCTAGCATATTACTCTGATACCAAATGTTAGGATCTATGAATATGATGTAGGATTTCAGGAAGAAAGAAGAGAAATACTCTTAAATAAAGCATACAAAACAGACAAGAGAACTATATGGGGAGAAGAGAAGAAAACACAACTTCAAATAGAAAATGTTCACTATTGCTCCTAATAACTTTTTGTATCACACAATCATTCACTTACTACATTTATATTTACAAATTCTTATATAGTACAATTAAAAACCTTTCTAAACTTAAGACCTGGGCCATGAGACAACATCCATGTTATGATTTCATTCATCTCGCAATACTAAAGGATTAGGTTGTGACTTAGATCCTTAAGTTATCTAGTTGCAACAATAAAAGGCAAGTTGCGACTCAACTCAAGTCTTGACTTCAAAATTGAGGTCGTGACTATGTTCAAGTTGTGACTTGATAATTTTAGATTGTAACACTAGACATATGTTATGACTTCATTTAAAGTCATGAATTTATAATTCCAGGGCATGATACCAAATATATGATATGATTTTATTCAAGGTCAAGACTTCACAATTCGGGTTGCTACACCAAACATATAGTCTTTATGTCACAACAACAAAGAGCATATTATGATTCCATTTCGGTCACCACTTCATTATTCAGGTTTTGACACTGAACACATATTATATCTTCAAACATATGAGTAAATCCTAATAATAAATTATAAAATAAATCTCATTAGTAATAATAATAACATAAGTGCATACAATAAAAGTGAAATTTTTGTTTGTACACATTGGATAAATAAAGAGTCACACACATTTGTAAAATCCAAACAAAATAATACAAACAAAGAATATACCAAATCACTCCTTTTATTGTTTCTACATGTGTTTTTCAAAAATTGAAAAACACAAGTGTTCTTCCTTGAACATGAAAACATGTGGCTTCTCCACATGGATCTATTCATGAATATCACTATACAAGTAGAAATGCCAAAATAATATTGCCTAGATGTGCCATCTAACAAGTGTGACTAGATATACTTTTTTCATTTCTATGAGTCTTCACATTGAACATTAGAATAAATGACATTTTTCTTATTGCACACTTAACTAAAATACAAAAAAAAAAACTAGTTTCTATCTTATTAAAATAAATGATACTTATCTTAGCAAGATTGACTTGCATTCATCTTGAGTTAGATTGTATCACAAAAATGAGCTTTTATAATTTAGTATGATAATTTAAAGAATGAAACATAGCTTATAAATTAAATAGTTGTGCTTACGAAAATGCATATGATATGTTATCTTGACTAGTGCATTATCTTAGTTGTTCCAAAGAACAATCAAAAAATTTCTAAATGCCATTGGTTGGTTAAGTTCTAAAAATATTTTTGAGAGGATCGACTATCACAATTCCATATAGTATAAATAAATAAATCATGATGGGTTAATCTTTTAAGATCAATCTAGATATGACCAATATAAAAAATATTTTCATCATGATGCACATGTACTACGAGAACAAATATAGTTTAATATGTTGAGCTATGTTTCAACAAAATTAGTTAGAGGATATTCTTTTTTAAGTAGGAACTAGTCCATCTTGACAAACACCATTCTTAATGAAACTAAGAGGCAAAAAGTTCTTACACATAGAGCCTCTTCAATCCTAACAAGGTCTTCCCTCTATCTCTGCTAGAGTTGTATAATCAAGCCACCAAGTCTTGCCTAAATAAGCCATTTTAGACATGAGACTAGGATTTCAAAATCTCGATTGGTTCATGTTTTCTCTATAATTTTGAATTTATTTAGTAGATTAATTTTTTTTAAATCTCCATTAATTTTGTAATATAATAAAATTTGAGATTTATTTAAAAAAAAATGCTAGGAGCTATAAATTTATATTTTATAAAACAAATTAATACCAAGGTCTCATTGTAAAAAACCTCACTGGATATAGAAAATTTTGATAGAGAAAAAAATAGAATGTTTTTACAATCTTAGAGTATCTTAATCATATATCTCATAATTCATAATTAAATTTAAAGTAGAAAATATAATTGCAATTAAAATATATATTTAATATCTTGTTGTGAGATTGTCATCATAAATGGATAAAAATCATATGACAATCTCTTATCTATGATTAATGTGTTTTTTTTTTCATTTATCGACATGTTACTAATCATAAACACACATGGGAGCACTAAAGCTCCTCGCTCACATTTTTTTGCTATTTAATTATTGTCCTAGTCATTCTAAGTCCATGTTATGAAATAATCATTGGTGCCAAAATAGTCAAATCAAATCATCATGATTATGAAAGATCCAAATCATTAGATTATTGCACTTTCCACTATTCCAAAATTTTATAGTCTTCATTACAATATTGGTGAAAAAAAATGTTTCAAGATATATATTAATTTGGACATATTATGAGAATAATGTTGATGTTATTAAACTCTTACCTACTGCATAAGCACCAAAACCTTTAAAGAAAATTAGGGTTCAACTAAATTTCTTTTTTTATCATTATTATGCTTGTTGCATTTTGAAGTCAACAAATTTAACTCACAAAATATATTTCTATAACTTTTGAGAATTAACTCAATTTTCATTTGCATAATCAAAATCTAAAATATTTCTAATATGAAAACAAGAATTTAAAAAATTCATGCAATTTGACTTTATGGGTAAACATGAATGCAAATGTATATAAGAGCATCTTCAACCACACTCAACAAAATAGCTACTCAAAATATATTTAAATATTAAATTTATTATATTAACTAGAAATTTTTTAAAATACACTCCAATCACACTCTCTATTTTTTACCTAACTTCCAATATTTTTTAAAATGTCAAACATGTATATAGAGAGAGAAAGAGAGAAAAAAGGGAGAGAGAAAAAAGGGAGAGATAAAATTTAGAGAGCTAAAATGGCTCTCCACACTTGTTGAGTCATTTGAGTAAACTAGGAAATAGAGAGTGAAATAAAGAGTGAGTTGGAGAAGAATTTTTTGTATTTGGCTAGCTAAAATAGCTAAAAGTAAAATAGAAAGTGGGTTGGAGATGCTCTAACAAAGGAAAATTGAGCTACAATCTCCTTAAATTGTTTTCTTTTTTTATCATAAATTTAAGAAATAAATAATGTTGATGAATATTAACATATTAATAATTTTATTCATGCTAGGCAAAGCTAAATGAGAAATGAGATAATACATATCAACTAAATTAATAGTAAAATCATAAATTATGCCTAAAAACTAGTAAATTTTTCAGCAATTAACCAATGCAAATGAATCACAATAATAGAACAAAGTTTAGAAATATAAAAAAGTATAATAGCATTTTATGTAATTTATTGTAATCTTTGATATTCAATAAATTAACACGATTATTTTCATTATTGTGATTGGAAAATCACAATATTCACAATAATCATGGTATTCAACTTTTAACAATTCAATAACTCTTAAACTAAATTATGTGATGTTAGAGATATTAATCAAGAGAATAGCTGATATTTATAGATATTCGGTTACAACTTCCAACATGATTTTTTATGAGGTTGATGATGTGGCATTAAAAATTGATGTTGAAAAAGTATTCTCATGGATAAATTAGTCACATCCTAATGTTGTCTTATAGTCTTTACATTAGCAAGAGCATTATCTAAAGTCATAGAGTTAATGTAGTTGTGTATGGAAAACTTGTCATTCACAATTAAATATACTCATTATTAATTTTCATAATATGATTATGATTTAAAAGTTAAGTCAACTATTCTTTTTATTTATCCTTGTAATAATTATTTTGAATCTAAATAATACATAACAAATTTAAGTAACATACATATGATATTTGTTATTCTTCTACAAACGTATACAAATTCAATGCTACACAAATATTTGATGATTCGATTATAACATTTCTTGTTATTCTTCTGGAAACTTATAAAAATTGAAAATAAAAATGTAACACCCATATGATTCTTACACATTTTCACCCTTTGATTATTGACATATGTTTGAAATTAAAAATTATTTTAAAGAGATGGAAAACTTCTTTACTAGAAGTATTTTAGAGTTTGGAAAACCCAATTAGATGGCCACTTAGAGTTTTAAAGGCAAGATGAATGTAAATTTGAAAAGGGAGGTCAAGTTACAACTAGAAACATATTGTCATAAAACTGAAAAAAAAGAGGTTCTTAAGGCTTTGTCAACGGTAACATTTTGAGAAAAGAATCATTGTTTATTTTCACCCTGCCCTGATGATATGCTCCTAGCTTGCGGAGCTACATGCTGGAAAAATAAAATATCTTTATTACTTTGAGAAGAGAATCGTTGGTATGACTGACAGACTACGTGGGAAATACGAGATCTAGGCAAGTTGCTAAATATTCTTTCCTTGCCCTTGAATGATATAAGAACTACTTATCTTCTCTTAGATAGCAGTTAATTGATTCACATCTATGGTCTATCAATAGGCTTGTGGATATTTTCTTTTATATGATCAATCTCCATCTTGTAGCACTGCCACGGCATCATTTCTTGTCCTTTTTACGAGCCCCCCATGCCGTGACTTCGACTTTGAGTATGAAAAATGAGTGGAAAGATCTTTATAGAAGTCTCTGTCTAATCCAACCAAAGAGTGAATATAATCTATTTATATTCTAGATAAGGGGCATAACTACCAGTTCTTTCTGAAAAGACTTGTTGCTCCCCTATCTAAATCTCACGAGTGACTAAGCACGAAACAAGCCATAACATAAGGGGCAAATCAACTTTTTGTGAAATCAACCATAAATATCTACTTTTTTTGGTATATTTCCATCAGGCTTAGCCCCAACTAGTAAGAAGGTTTTCCTGAAAGGGGATGAAACCTATCTAAGATCTTGTGTGTGGCTTAGTAGTGCTTGAGCAGAACTCATAGCCTAAGCTGAACCTATTATCCATTTATTTAATCAACTTAATATCAATAAACCATGTGTTAGGTTCTCGTTTTAGGAGATCTTGGAATGTGCCTATCATGTGAATAAGCATACAAATAGGGTCACTATTCACCTACAACAAATAAGGACAGAGAGTTGATTCTAGATTATATCTTTCAAGTAGGCTAGACTAGGATTCTGGAAAAATCCATATTAATTCTTCTTTGCAAGAGACATCCCTGGGTTTCTTGAGTAAACAAAGTGATTTCTCAGATGCCTTACTATTTTCCTACCACACTAATGCTCCATGTCACTCAGGGTGATGTTTATTGATGTCTCTGGTAGCCTTGTTGGGATCTCCAGATCGAATAATTGGTTTACAAGACATCCCTAGGGGGTCTTCTTCTCGGATTCTAGCTTTTGACTTTTTTTATAAGGGGCTTTGACATGCTCCTTGTGTAGGGATGTATGCTTTATACAAGTAGTGGGGTCATGTATACCCACGAAATGGTTTTTTTTTGGAGTAATGCAAAAATTCCATTGCATCCAAATCAGTAGTTGTTCAATAAACTATTATACTTCTCGTATTCAATATCTGAGTCTTGCCCATTCATTTTAGAAATATGGAGGAGGTATGTGTCCTTTTGGTCACCTTGATCTATCATAGTTCAACCCGACTAATGGTCATTTTGATCAATTACAGACCAGCTTGAAAGTACCCCCTTCTTTACATTATATTATGATAGGGGATGATGTTAGGGCTAAAATAGGCAAATTGCTTGAACGGATAGAAGTGTGCTGACTGTTTTTTCATAAATAATTAAATAGATATATCTATTTATTCTTTTTTTAGGTGGTGGATCAGTTGAAATAAAGATTGGGTTATTCGGCATCGACTAGGTGATTTAGTCATTTCTTTCCATTCCCTCCCTATAATGGTGAAACAGTGATATGTCAACTAGCCATGGACCGCTAGCTACCTTTAAGTAGTAAGCATCAGGTAAAAGGAAAATCGAACAGAGTAACACTCTATCATATCGATCGATATGTAGGAATTAACTATTGAACATGAAGATCACAACAAAGAAAGGCCCTTCCCTGCCATCCCCACTCCCCCTGAAAGTGGCCGAGTGCAATGAAGGTGCATTATACAGTAGTAGTAGTAGTAGTAGTAGTAGTAGTAGTAGTAGTAGTAGCTAATTCAAAAAAGCGGAAAGGGAGTTGTTAGATCTAGAATTGAGACTGGAGAGGGGGGAAAATCCCTCATAGACCAATATATTGAGATCCATAGTCCATTTCGGATCTAGATCGAGCTTCTTACTCACCCTACTTCTTAGGATATATAGAAAAGGTGGGATATGTCAAGTAGTAAAAGCAATCAATTAATGAGAAGAGTGCGGGCTTGGTTCGAACAAGCCCAAAGGGAAGTTTTAGGGAAGGCTATGGGGTGATCTTAGATAAGGAGGAGGAAGAGGTGGAAGCGAGAGCGGGGGGGAAAGGTGTACCCCATATAAACAAATGCAAATTCAATTCCCATTGACGAGCAGACGCCACTTGCCTAACCTACTAAAGAGAGGTTGGTCGTAGATAAGTTAGAGGCGTCAAACGGGTTGGGTCAGCCCAGCCCATTTTTTTCAGGCCCAACGAGGCTAGCGTGCCATGCCAGGCATGACATGATTTCTTGGAGGGCAAGCCTAGGCCCAAAAAACTACCCAGGTTCAAGCCAGTTTGGCCCAGTTTGGGTTGGTTGGTTTGGGTTGATTGAATTTTAAAAATTTTAGGGTTTTGGTGTCATGCTGCCATCGCTCGTCAGGCGTGCCGAGCCATTGCCCATCAGGCATTGTGGCGTCGTCTCCCCATGGAGCATCATTCAGTGCATGGCCACCCATCTCGTGCCCACATGCCAGGCACTCGTGTTGTGCCTGGCAGTATGCTGGCCAAAAACCCTTGGCATGGCATGACATGACTCGTGCCGAGGATGTGCCCAGCATGAGCCTGGGCATGCTACTGTAGCGTGACATGTTGGGCTGGGCATGCATGAAATGGTCAAGCTTCGGGTAGGGCCCAGGCCGCTCGGCTTGGTGGACACCTATAAGATCAATGGAATATTGGGTTTTTTATCGTTGAACAAGTCGACTCAATGCCCATTCAGTAGCATTTTCCAATCAGGGGCTAGGAGAAGTAGTAGAGTCAAGGATAGCTGTAGGGAGGGAACCACAGAACATATAATCATATTATTCCATCGACCTATTCGAGTCATATCATCATTGACTAAAAAACCTATCTTATCCATACTTGATGAGCCATTCCTTCTCTGTCTGGCCCATAGTATCACCTTCATTTCAAAGACTAGATAAAGTGGTTGATGCTTCTTTGAAGTGAACAAGTTGTTCTAATCAGGCACGTAGAACATATATCAGAAAGGCAAGGTAGTTCTTGTAGGGCAGAAAAATATATAGAGATCAATCTCCATCTATGCACATAAAAATAGCTATGGAAGTGTTTGATTGGGATAAGTAGGTTGTTGCCATCCTTTGACCCAGGCGATGCACAAGAAGCCTATTTCTCATGATCTCCTTCACTGAATTTAGATAAGGTTCTTGTAAAATAGCCTATAATGGATTAGCACAGGGGTTTGGATGTGTGACTTCTTCACTTTCTTCATTAGCATCAAGAAAGAGATTTTCTAAGACTCCTAAATTGAAGGACGCCAAACCGGAGCTTCTATTTCTCCCTCCATGTTAAGACTTCTACCTTCTACGGAATTTGATCCCCCAAAGGATCCAAAAGGTACCATCAAATTTTGATCATTTCCAGTTGCCCCTCAAGCCTATCCCCGAAGCAAATAGCCGCACTCGTATTCCCAACAAAAGAAGAAAAGGACAAATTCATGCTGCATCATGAGAAAGAATACTAGGACAATCCAGAAAAAAAAAGAAGGAAGATACATATATAAAATGCAAAATTTATTTTTCATGGTTAGTTTACATTAGTTTGAACCATCCTATTGTGGCTCTACTTTTGAAAATGCAACTAGTCCAGATGGGTAGTGATGGATGGGACCTTTTCTCGAAAACTAGAAGTGGATGTGGATTCGTACCACAACAAGATTTTAAGTCCTACCGAGCTACCTGAACCACTTTGAAATAATTAGTCTCTTTTTTACGTCATTTAGTCTACCCATTTTGCTAGGATTTGAACGAACATGTCTCATTTCATTTTAGTATCTTATTTAGAATGATGCAATAAAGGGAGTTGTCAGTGGAGGAGTACATGACTTAGTTTTATCAATATATATTTGCTCTTGCATTTCATTGTTGTCTTATTGTTAGTGGATGGTGCAGGTTACTGAACGGGTTGCATGAAGGTGAGAGTTAGAGGCGTAAAAGCTATAGCTAGTATCGAGTTAGCAAGTTGATAGTGAGTTGATCAGAGAAAGAGTCATGGGATGGCTCTTGAACAAGGAGTGCAAGATGGATATAGAGAAGTGCCCACTTCCCTCTAGAAAGAAAGGAAGGGAAGCTATCAAAGATTATGCTGGGGAGTCCTTTCTTTAGGCATGAAAAGCATGTAAGTAGAAGTATATGTAGTGGCCTTTTGGCCTATTTCTCTGTGCTTACTAATGTCAGTACATACCAATCATTTAAGTCAGTAGCGAGAGGTCCCTTGCAAGTAAATGAATCCACCCAACCCTTCTTTCCATCAACTACTCTGCCTTCCATATCTACTTTCAAAGTCCCTGTTAAAGATCCTCTAAAGAAGTGAATGACTAAAAGGATCATGACGGAACATAAGCATTGACTACAAGTCAGCTGGAGGTCTTGTTGGCTTCATGGATTAACATATTCGCAAAGAAAAATCAGATTCTCTCTACCTTTTATAAGGATTTATGAGTTGATAATCTTATATCTATCTTACTCTTTTATCTCAACACATTATTTGAGCCCCTCCCCTGAATGCTTTATTTTTACTTTCTTAGGTATCTAGCACCGAGGAGTCTACTAAGGTGAGGGCCATCCCTAATCATAAGGTCACATCTAGTAGTCTTTCCTTTTTTGTCTTTATCTACCTTATTTCCTTTAGCGCTTACGTTATATCCTTTTACCTTGTGTTAAGCCGACTTGTTTGAACATTGTTCCTTCGACTCTTCCTATCACCGTCTCATGGTTACTCCTTTTTTCCCCTTGTAATTAGTCCATGGATGTGGGATATATTACTTTTCTTTTTGCTACTGCTAAGAGCCGAATGGTTAGGACAAGCAACAAGTACCCATTTGATACCTCCGTCAAGAGCTATAGCAAATTCCTCACACCCTCCTTCCTAGGTAACAACTATTTTGGGAAATCATGGAAGAACTTCTCTAAAGTTAGGATGAGTCCATGAATTGAGAATATGAAGAAAAGAGTCCAATTATTTAGTGGAGTTATAGTAAAAAAAAAGGTGAATGAGACCTCTTCTTCGACCCTAGGGGTAAGGATGAACTCTTTTTTCTAATTTGCTGGTTTGGGAGTGAAAATGTGTCTTCATTCTTCAAGTGCCTACTTCTTGTTTTGCTTGAGAAGGATACCTCCTTGGTTTCACAGATTATTAGTACTGCTTTTCCAACACAAGCTTGTTTAGGAGATAATTAGTTATCTTTTCTCTGGCTTTCTTTTCGTGGAGATATGATTGAGGAAAAAGAAAGAAGTCAAGTAAAGAGCTTGTCGGGCAGGTCAAAGGTGATCCCGAAATCTTGGGACAATCAAGATGAACCTAAGTGAGGCCGATGAGTGACATGAACAAAGAAGCTTGTTTAAGTAATTTGAAGGTACATCTTCGGATGCTCAGCCTTAGTCAGTTGCATCTTAGTCCAACCAAGTACGATATCATTTCATCGCATTTCCAATGCAGTATAATAGAGAGAAATTGAAGTTTTCTCTAACAGGTGATTCGTAGCATAAAAGACTGATCAAGAGCTCGACCTTATCCATTTGGCCTCTTTCACTAGGATCGATCCCCTTTACTTTACCAAAAGAAAGAAGAAAAAAAGAAGATGATCTTAGCTTTGAGTGCTTATTCCATTTTTTTGTTCCCGACAATAAAATGGATGCACTACAAACGAGCAAGTAAAGTATACTTAATGAGGCATTAGAGAAGTGACTTTGGCATTGCTCAATCCCTTGCTTGTTGGATAGTAAGAAATCATTGATTTTCTCATGTAAAATAAGTACAATCTTTTGTTTTGATGCATAACTTCTTTGAATGTTTTGCTAACTGAACATATGGACAAGATTTGTTATTTTGAAATAAGCTAGTTGAGCTGAAAGAAGTGATGCTAAGAATGGTTTATCCTCACCCTGTAGACTTTTTTTAGGTATATAAATGAAGAGTGCTTAAATGCTACTCCCTTAGACCTTGGTGAAAACAACACGACTCCACTGGATAGAAAGCAGACTGCTTCGATTCAATAGGACAAATTCCACCTAATTTTTGGATGACACTCTCTTTCCTATCTTCTCCTCTTGAAATGAAGGAGGGTTCCTGATTGCGTATCTTATGTTTCTTGATTTGAACTCAATTATTTTAGCAGACAAAGGAAGCAGATGGACCAAATGGAGGGGCCGTACCCACCATGGAGGCCTGAACTACTAATCTTTGAGTAGATGAAATTGTTGCAAGAACTCAATTTTCTTGTGTTTCAAAAGAAGAAGCCCCAAGAATATGAAGGATTTTGATGGGGGATCTGGCTTTTCTAGAGTATTCTATTTTTTATTAGTATAAATAGACTATTAATATACCCATCCTTCTTTTCAATTTTCATATTATCAAATATGAAGTATAATAAAGTGCAATTGTATATGTTTTCCTTTTTCACTGGAACAAAAGAGTTTGACTTTGACTTTACCCAAATTTGGAGGTCCAGAAAGCCTATTCAAAATTCTCCAATGGTAAAAAGCATCTTTTTTTAGGAGAGAAATGCCTAGAGGTAGAGGCCGAGTAGAGTATTTTTTTGAACGAACTAACTCTCTCACTATATAGACAGAATATATCATTACACTGAATTATTGTTATCACTAGATAGCCTTAGACTAGAAACTCTTACTACCTAAGCTTTATTGACAGTAATGGAAACCAGGTTGAACCACTGCTAGGGATATCCTATTGGATGAGAGAGAATCAGTTAAGAAAGAATATTCAAAGGGGAGCCGGAGATGACTATTATCTATAAATCATACCAAAAATAGGGACTAATGTAAAATAATGGATTTTCTAGCTTGCCCACACTAGAAAACACAAACAAAAGAAAAAAAGGTCATGATAATGATCCTATATTCATTTTTGCCCTGCCCCAATGATGAACTCCTAGCTTGTGGAGCTATAAAGTGGAAAAATAAAACATCTCTATTACTTTGAGAAGAGAATTGTTGGTTTGACTAACGGACTACGTAGAAAATATGAGATCTAGGCGAGATGAATGTAAATTTGAAAAGGGAGGTCAAGTTATAACTAGAAACACAATGCCATAAAACTAAAAATAGTGGTTTTAAAGCTTTGGCAACGCTAAAGTTTTGAGAAATTATAAAAGATATTAAGAGAAAAGAGACATAGATTTGAAACTAGTGGAATGTTTATATTGTGGTATGGGTTAAAAAGGATTGACTTGGGTTTTATTGTGCATAGAGATAGAAATAGAAGTTGATATGTTCTCACTCTCATCCTCACTCTCATTCTCACTCTCTCACACTTTTACATAAAATAAGTTGATTTTTACATTTATGAATAAGGGAAAATGTGGAAATTTTAAGTATTTATGAAAAAAATGTAATTTATAGAAATAAATTATTTTTTGGAAAAAGTTTGGTGAATTTTAAAATGTTCATTTATGTACAGAAATTTCTTTTTCTTATTAAATTTTAATTCACTAAAAATTTTTAATGTTGGCAATAAAGATATGCGAAAAGAGCTGATATATGGGTTTGATCAAGGCTTCTTGAGTAATTATTTAGCAATGTATAATGGATAATAATTTATGTTAACACGTATAGTAAAAGACACCCTTATGTTAAAAATTTGTTAACTTTGTCATGCTATGTCGCAATTCAAATTGCACAAGGTGTAACAAATAAAGTATAACTTGAGTTGCAATTGGAGTGTTTGAAATACAAGTTGGAAAAATAATTATAATATTATTAATTTTAATATTTCTAAAACAATCATAATTATGAATTAATAAAATTTTGTGGATTCATAGTATAAGAAAAATAAGATAACAATGGTAATGCTTATGTGATCTAGTGTACATTAAGCAAATTTAAGCATTTATAAAAAAAATTATAAGCATCAAATAATTAACTTGAATTCCTTCAAAGATTATAATGATAGTAATGAATGACTACTAACTATATATATTTCCATGAAGATACAAAAGATAATTTTATCTTTGATGATCATATATTGAAATAAAGTAATGCTACTTGAATTATTTAAGTGGAGGATGTTGGGTTTCATACTAGAACTAGTACAAGCTCGCGCATGCTATCTACATCGAGAGGAAAACATTAAACTTTTAGATCATATCTTCTCTTTCATTGATATAAAAGAATGAAGTTATTGTCATTTAATCAGGAAGTTGTAGAATGCTATGATTGTGATAAAGAATATGATGATGGTTTTGTGGATTTGAATAATAAGTTATAATTATTGTTTATGTTTTTATTTATTATTGATGTTCCTAGCTTATTGTTATTATTAAAAAAACATTATTACAATTCACAATTTATTATTAGTATAGATTTTTGTAATAATTTACTTTTACTTTTACTTTTACCATATACATTAATGTTTTTTGGCATGAAAAATATTTTATATCAAGTTTATTAATATTTGAAAAATATTTGATGATTATTGTGCCTTTTTTATGTTTATGGTGCTTATTATTTTATGTTGCATATCCATTGCAATATCTACATAATATTTCAACATTGTATGAAAGCTCAAATTGTGACTTTCTGCCACTATTTATTTGTCTACTAGCAATATCAATGACTTCTATTCTCAACTAATGATTATCACTAAGAAAACTATTGACCTTCACTGCAAATAATGACCACTTTTGATTAATAAACAATAAACAAGAATAATTGCTTATTGATTTTGTTTAAAATAAGAAAATAAGAAGACATTTGGTTCATATTTTTGATTGAATTATGTTCGGGTATCAAAATCCTAAAGGATAGATTTTGACTTATTTATTACCAAAATAATCTTGAATCTAAAAGATTGTTGTAGGTTCCAATAAGGTTCCCTTTTTGGTGATGTTTCCTTGGTGACTCAATTTTTGGATAGTCTAGTATCCTAAATTCAATAGATTATACATAAGCTTCAGACATGACCATTTTAAAAAATAGCTGTGAAGATTTTTTATTATTAATCTTTCTAGCTATTAAAAATAAAAATATAAAATAATTATGTAATAAACTATAAGAAAACAATTATAATAAATGAACAACCTTCATGCATAGGGGGAGAGATTGTCAAAGCAATGAAAGAAAAAATGGAATCCCATGATTGATTATGCTTATCAAAAATAATATATTCTCAAGAGAACTATTAGATTTCAACCAAAAATTGGGCTACCTATTTCATATTGAGCTTACCAATTATGCTTATCTAAAGGCAATGAGATTAATGGTCACTTTTTTATAACTATATTGGAAATCTTTATTGAGCTTACCAATTAAAATATTAACAAGAGGGGAAAGATTAATAGTCAAGTTTTAATATTTCATATTATAACTTAGAAGATGAAAATGGCATATTATTAGATACTACTCATTTCTTATAATATGAAAAAGGTTTTAATGTGACTATCAATATTGTAAGAACATGTTGGATTTGAATCAAACATATAGAGATAAAATGAAATAAGATTTAAGTGTTTAAATATTTAAAAGTCATTATTTAATTAATTGGCCAAAATATTAGAATAAAATTAATTTCATAAGATGGTTTAGGTTAATTAAAGGGGGAAATGTGTTTCGGTGCATTCCCCGGAAATAATTAAAAAAAGTAACTCATCTTTTAATATTTGTAAATAAGTCACCAAACTTTTAAAAAATTTAAATTTAGGCACTCTAATACATTAATCCTAAATTGCCCTTCATTAAATCCCTAAACTAAAATATGGTGCATAATTACTTTTTATTAACACCTCACCCTCTCTCATCTTCCCTTGCCCTTTCCTATGTCTCATTGCTCCTCAATCAAGAGCTCATCATCAAGCTCGTTGGAGCTCATCGTCGAGCTTGATAGGCTTGCGTCAGCTCCTAGAGGTCAACGACGACCTCCATGAGCTCATGTTCAAGCTCCAGAAGGTTGTCGTTGAGCTCGATGGTGCTCTCAGTCGAGCTTTATCGAGCTCTTGGTCGAGCTTGATGGAGCTCGACGGGCTCTCGTCAACTCCTGGAGCTCGTGGTCGAGCTCCAGGATCTGTAATATTTTAAAAATAAATATTACAAATCATTTATATTATGTATATGTGTGTGTATATATAATGTGTGTGTGTTTATGTGTGTGTGTGTGTAACGTGTGCCTGCAAATGTATTTAAAAGTTTGTAATAAATTTTGTATTTAGAATTCATGTTGAAAATAAATATATGATTAAAATTGATATTTATGTATAATTGAAAATATCATGAATTATAAGTTTACAATTATGTTGAAAATGAAAATGTATTTGATAAAAAGATATTATTATGTTTTTCTTAAAAAAATTGGGTAAACATATTAATGTAAAGATATATTTCAAATTTTAATTTTTTGTTATTAATATGTTATTTTAAAACTATAAAATTCAAACATTATGTAGTGCATATAAATATATGCCTTTAATATTTTGAAAATAATATATTAATTCTATAATAATGTTAAAACAAATTACCATATACATATAAGAGTTTATATTTCTTTAAATTAATTTGTTTTATTGTATTGAAATTTAATAAATAAACATATAAATATATAAAAGAGTTTTCTTAAATAATAATATTTTTAATTTATTTTAAAAACAAATACCTCACAGTTTCATTAATTATAATTAATAATGAATTTAAAAATATTTTTTATTTATAATAAACATAACATATTGCATGTTATTGAAAGAGGTATAAATATTATTATGTAAATAAATATTAATTTTAAAAATTCTACTTTATAAATACAAACTACAGAACATGGATATTATAGCATTTAAAAAAAACATTTATTACACACACGTATTATATTTCATTTTGAAATTTAAAATTTCAGTTTAAACCCTTAAAATATAAATACTTACATTTTTTAAAAGCTAAAATTAAGCATACAAACCCTTACCATATATAAACCATAATGATTTATACATACATTGAAAAATATAATTCTAAAAACATTGAAAAGTTTGGAACACTTATATTGAATTTCCTAAAATACATGGATACATATCAAGAATTTATACAACATCAAACAATAACAAGTATCAATGATATAAAGTGAAATAATGTCCAACAATTAACCAAATAAAATATCATAAACATGAATTAAAGAAGACAGATCAAAAGGCAACAATGAAACAAATATAATGCATCAAACAATAGAAATTTAATAAGTCTTTCTATTGTGTCCTTGTTGCATTTTAAACAATATACTATCCATTTATTCATCATTTGTGATTCAATACATTTTTTCGTGGTCTTCCACCTGGACGGTTTGACTTAGGAGGAAGTAAAAAAAAGTAAATTCGACCCAATATAATATCAACTTCACATACTAAAGGCATGTCATGTGTTTCTATTCCTAAAAATGAGCCTTGATATAATAATTCTTACTTTACAAATTTATACCAATCATCAACATAATCAATCACAAATTGACCTATCGATAGTAATACTACACATGCATGCTCACATGGGATACCCAATATTTGCCAACCTCTACAAGAAAATTCCATGTTAATAATATCAATGTTAATGTACTTGACCCAATGAAAACCTCATAAATATTATTTATAAATTGAGAAACTTGTAATAACTTTCCCTTGGAAATATTAGACATTACATGATTTTCAATTTTGGGGCCAATATTTAATTTTCAACCAATAATCTCTTCCTTATGCTTAACCAACATTGCAGGTGACTTTATCATATGCTCCATTAAAAAACTACAAATTGAATAATGTCGTTCCACATGAACCCAAGAATTAAAAGATTCAACAAGATATTTTATCCCATCATTTTTTTTGGGAATTTTGACATAGCCCAATATTCTAGTTCATTTGATTCAACCCAAGTTGCTAAATCTTCATTAAATTTTCTAAGTTCCATTAAAACATAAATCATAATCATAATTTAGCCTTGCATTTGCAATACTATCTAACCATTTGAGAGCAATCTTTTTTCCCTTCTTTCCTTTAATATTATGTTTCCCCTAAACAACTATTGAAATTCTCTTTAAAATGGCAATAATAATAAGCATGATTTTCAATACCAAATATGTGGAAACAAGCAAAAGAGTTGGATGTCTATCAGAAATAAAAACATTCTATCATTAATAATTAATTTCAAATTTTCTAAAAACCAAAATCAATTATCATAATTCTCCGAACTCATCACCCCAAAAGCTAAAGGAAACATCAAATCATTGGCATCATATGTTGTTGTAAATAAAAGAGTTCCACCATAAGACCCACTCATATGAGAAGAGTCAATACCAATAATTGGCATACAACCCATAACAAACCCTTGAATAAATATGAAATATGCAACAAAAAGTTGCTCAAAATACCCTTCTTCAGAATTAGTATACTTTACAATACTTCCTGGGTTTGTTTGAATAATATGCTCACACATCTATGGTAACATTTTATAATAATTATATGGAACTCCAAATACACATTCTTTCGCCTTCTCCTTTACAAGCCATGCTTGAATGTAAGATATTTTCAATGATGATATACTAGGTCAAACAATAGGCATAGATGCAGTAATATCATCCAAAGAATGATTATGATTATTATTGAAAGTATGCACTTGAACAATAGGCATAGATGCAATAATATCATCCAAAAAATGATTATGATTATTATCCAAAGAATGATTATGGTTAAAATTCTTACATATTTGTCCTAGTAGATAATTCGGAGTAGATTGGATAACATTATTAATGATAAATGATGATCTACTAGGTCAAACAATAGGCATAGATGCAATAATATTATCCAAAGAATGATTATGATTATTATTGAAAGTATGCACTTGAACAATTTTAGAATTTCCAATTTTTCGACAAGTAATTTTTCATTGACAATCACTTATATTGCATATCACAGTCATGTGTCTTAGGCAATTCTTCTTAAATTTATATTTAAATCTTTCAGCTAATGACATTAAGTAAACTACATAACTTTATCATATTGAGTTACCACAAGCATAGAACCATAAACACTAGCACATCTTGATGAAAAACCATGATAATCAATAAATGAATCTGATTGCCTATGTGTAGATGCAATTACATATGCACATTAACCATGTGTATAATAAAGACCAATTGGGCATATACAAATGAAAATTAGATGATTTTTTAAAAAATAAAGAAAATATGTATATAACATAAAATATTTGTAATGACATTAATGAAAATATATGACAAAGTACCTTGTTATGTGAAGGACTTCTTCATTAGTGGAAGCAATTGGGGTCAGATAAATCCGATAGTATATTTCATTAAAACGTAGAATATTTGCTATGGACGAATCATCTTCAAGTGATTGCATACAAGAAAGATTAAATTTCATAGTGAAATAAATGCCGAATGAATTTAACTCCATGCTCATTTCAACACATATATGATTAACAAGTGAGTGAAACATGATGTCGTGATGAAGAACAATATATTTCGTATGACCATCCTTTTATTCAACTAACCCATCATTATTTTTAATCAAATCTTCACCTTCATGAATGAAGCAAAACATCTCACAATCTATTTCCTTTCAATATGTAAAAGATATCTACAATTTTCATGGATTTAATGTTTGTCATGCCAATTATGAATTATCAAAAATAATTAAGAAATTTATTACAAAATTTAACCAAAGTCAAAATTACATAATTACTTGATCAATAATTACATACACATAACTTAATACATGTACATATGTATACACAATTGTCAATGCATCATAATATATACATAAATATTGTTCAAGATACATCATTATATGCATGTATATAAATGCACATAATATACACTTGGATCTATATATGTATATACATAGATACAAACACACACACACACACACACACACACACACATGTATATGTATATTTATATTTTTTTTAATATAAACAATTTACAAAAATTTGTGTGTGTGTGTGTGTTTATTTTTAATATAAATGATTTATAATATTTTAGTTTAATTAAATTTTCAAAATCAAAAAATTTTTAAGACTTTTTCACACACAGGCACACACACATGTTTGTTTTTAATATTAATGATTTATACTAATTTAGTTTAATTAAATTTTCAAAATCAAATAATTTTTAAGACATTTTATTACACACGCACACATTTTATTACCTGGTCGAAGGGTGATGGGATAGATGGTGAGAGATGATGGGACTTGGGAGAGGGCGAGGTATTAATGAAAATTATTTAGTATGCACCAAATTTTATTTTAGGGATTTAATGAAGTACAATTTAGAATTAATGTATTAAAGTGCCCTAAATTTCAATTTCTTTAAAGTTTGGTGAATTATTTTCAAATATTAAAAGATGAATTCAATTTTTTATATATTTTAGGGGGAGTGCACCGAAACATAATTCCCCCTTAATTAAAGATAAAGTTAGACTACAAAATAAGTATATATATTTATTAAAAGAGATTGGAGTGCTCTTATTATTAGTGCTTGAATTTAGAGCGTTTGAATATGAAGTGCTCAAATTATGATTGCTTGAATGTGTGGTGTTGAGATTAAGTTCTATATTCGTATATAGGAATTTAATTTTTGAGTCCTATATTTCTCTATCCATCCTTTCCTTGCAAGTTACTTGACAACTAACAAGAAACCAAAATCTCAATCACTACTAGCACTCCCAATGAAGATAATTCTAGTTATGTTCATAAGATAATTATAGCATCATTCCAAGTGGTGGAGCTCAAAGGGATTATGCTTTGCTCATTTTCAGAATTGTTTTCAAATTGAAGGTAAATTTTCTTCTCTAATCCAACTTGGTTTTTATTTCACATAAATATTATCTTAAAGTGAAGGTGGAAAATGGCGAGGGAAGCCAGAATATGATGCATGAAAGCAATCCTAGGTATGACCCAACACAATTGGAATCATGTCAGGCTAGAGTGTCGAACATGCGAGACTTAGTATAACTCTAGCAACCTACAAGCCAATGGGCCATGTCGGCCTACCCTCATTTAGAGGTGTTCCAACATGGCATGGCCTGATATGATGGCCCATGTGGGGTGCACAAAAATCAGGCCAGCATGACTCATATGCCCCCTTTGTGTTAGAGTTTAATTGATGATGATTATTTATTATTTTTATATTAGATATATGATAGAAATCAGTTCATACCCTAATAGCAGTATCACAGCCACTTATGAATGGCCTAGCTGGATTTCTTTGTTTGAAACCATATTTTTTATCAGATATTGAGTTTTATTTAATATTGCAGATCATATAATATGTGTAAATAAATATATTATTGATGAATCATAAAAAAATAGTTGTTCATTATCCTATGTAAGCTATTTATTGAAAATATTACAAATAGCCATTTTATCCAACACATATTCTTGAAAATAATTACTTTTGAAGGAATTAAAATATGCATAATTATTATCATATTGGTGCACTATGACTTGTTATGGCCTCTAGCCTTGTGGTTGTTTGATTTGTTGGTTGTCTTATTTGTGGTTGTGATTTGGGTATGTCTTGCATGTGGTGCCTTTCTCTGCATGCTATGAATTTTACTTCTCTTCTCATATAACTCCCCTTAGATGCAACTTGAGGTTTCTATTACATATTATAATTTTAGATTGAGTTAGACTTGGTAGCAAAGCATATTATCACTATAATTTATCCTTGAAAAGGATAAATTGAATGAGATAAATTTCACGGCTTGTTATCATAACTTGAAGATAGTCCTCAAAGAAGAAAATAAAATATATTTTTTCAAGGAGCCTATTTTTAGTGACCTCGCTGAAAATGCCCAAAGATAGAAAGAAGTTCTTATAAGAAATATCTCAATGACATGTTAGACATTGGTTGCAATATACTTTCCATTATGTCCCTTGAGCTTAAAATTAAAAATAAGGAAATGGTTGTGTTTGATATGATATATCACCTGAAACAACTCTATGAGGGACATAGACATAAAGAAAAAAAAGACATATCTAAGGCATTATAATAATGCAAGATGATGAAGGGAACTAATGTCAGAACTCATGTTTTCAAAATGATAGGCTATATTATGACCTTATCACTATTGGGATTTCCCTTAAGGCAAGTGTTGGCCACATATGTAATTTTTCTATCATTACTAGAAAGATATAACCAATTCATCATGAACTATAATATGAATGAAATTGATAAGGCTCTTCTTGAGTTGCTAAGAAACTTACTTGTTTAGAATGATAGAAAAAAATAAGTTGTCCAAGCCCTATGCTATTATGATGATTAAGAACAAGAAATGAAAACGAAAGGCAAATGAGTAAGGACAAAGCTAAGTGCAAGTCCAAGCTAGTTGCAAAGGCCCTAAAATCAAAAGATTATATACTTGAAGAAAAAAAATATACTTCTATTCATGTGGTATCATCAAGCATTGGAAAATGAATTTAATTCATCTATCTTGAGAAGATAAATAAGAAGAAGAAAAGTGACATTTCTAGTTCAGATATGTATGTTATAGTGGTTACTTTTGTTGGGTTTACATGAGTGTAAAATAGATTAAAACCACAATGAGAAAATCTCATAATCTTTGTGAAAGAAAATAAAATTTAATTAATTGATTATCGGATAGAACATTACAGTGCTTTTCTGAAAATTCCTTTCTTTGTATTCTTATTTTTAATCGATCTCTTGAAACCCTCTATTAAAAATCCACACGAACAAATATATTCATCAATAGACTCTACCAAAATGATGTGTGCTAGCATCCTAATTTTCTTTCATGAGATGAGATCATTTGTGCTTTTCCTGATTTTGTCTCCGAAACCCTCTATAACTTTAAAAAAATATATATAGTTTTTATATTTTATCACGTGTATGAAAATATCTTGCTATGTTCACTAACATATGTTATTATGTTTGCTAGCAAACTTTCTATGCTATCCAAGATAACTTATTATGTTCATAACATAACTTTTTATGTTCGCCAACATAAATTATGATATATTATTATTATTATTTTTTGTTCTCTTTATATATATATATATATATATATATATATAATACACATTTCCCATCTTGCTATGTCTATTTTCAAAAATGCATTATACATGTTTTCACATGACACGTTTACATGTTTTTGCACCACATTTATGTGTTTTCATGAAACACATTTTACATGTTGTTTTTAACTATATATATATATATAATGTTCACCAACATGATATAATATATTTTATTAAAATAAATTTTATTTTATTTAGTATTTAAATCACATTTTAATATTAGAGACATTTTGAGCATAAATAAGGGCCCATTTGATAAAATTGAAAAAATTAAGTGCTGAAAAATTAAGGTTGAATTTTATAAGTGTTGAATTTGTATTAAAAACTGTTTAATAAATTACTATTAATTGAATGTTAAATATAAATATAATATTTGATAACTATAAATATTGATGTTGAAAATGTTGTATTCAACATATTTACTCTTATTATCATTGTATTACATATTATATAACATAAATAGAATTTCTAATGAATTTTTTTTTACTACAATTATTAATTATTAAAAAAAATAATATCCCTAAAATCATATCCATAAAAAAATTATAAATCTAAAAAAGAAATAAAAATGTTTAAAAAATAACCAATAAAATCTAAACTTTTTAAAACTATCCAAATTTTTAATATAAAAACAAAAATTAATGGATAACTAGTTGATTTACTATTTCCTTTATAAAATTAATCATAAAATAAGGTTAGAGTTAGGGTTTGTGGTGGCGGAGAAACGAGGAAGAGAAGACAGATTTACAAATTGAACTGTAGCGTAAATGATAAAATAAAAAAGAAATGAAAAAAAGGACAAAATGGTAATTTAAAAAAAAATTATTGAAAGTTTTCAGCCTTCAACATTAAGTAGGTCTCAACCTACTTAGAATTTTCAATGAATTTTTACATAAAATTTTAAATTCTCAGCTCTCACCATTTTATTATCAAACGCACTTAAAATTTCAAACCATTAAAAATTTTAATTTTCAATGGTTTGAACATTTTAAGTGCATTATCAAACAATCCCTAAGTCTAGATATTATAAACTTTATACTTGATTTCCAACCCATTCTAAGTATGTAACCTCATAGGTTCAAATAATATTGATAGTTATATATATCATTTTAGTATCAAGAATTATATATGAGCACTATTAAGACATTATAAGTATCCAAGTTATGTGAGTATCTAACATAAATTTTTCCTTTGCCAATAATATAATTAATTTGTCACATGATATCTTGATTGAACATAAGATATATATTAAGTCATTCTTATATAGTTTAATCATTTTTCTCAACTTAACAGAAAATTGATAAAATAAATAACATTAATAACTCTTATTAATTAATTCTAACACAATCATATATTTTTCAGTACAATTATCAAGGGTTGAAAGATATCTCTCTTCAATAAAAAAGATATATTTGATCTCACTCACTTATATCTTTATACATGATGTTTCTAAATTAAATCAAAGTCTATAGTATCACTATATTATAGATGATGCTTTACTGTGTTAAATTATAAAGTTTGCCTTAAATGAATTTATGGTTACTCTAGGTGAAATGACTAAAAATATCATTATAATGAGAATTACTTATGACATTTAATTTATATCTTATTCAAATAGTTGGTTGATATGGCATATTATTCCCTAATACATATCTATAAGCTGACTTAATATCACATATTTATAGCTAGTAGAATATTATCATCAGTCAAATTCTATATTATCCTTAATTAATTATTGGTTCACTAATAATAAACAACCTAGAGGTGGTTTAGAATAATACTTCATTTAACTTTAGGATTTTACAATTAAGTCACATATTTGATGGTCATAACTAGAGTTGACTTTTCATAAAATTATAAAATGATAATGAATGTCTCTTATTTATTAGTGTAAAATAACAACAATCAAATAATAGGCTTATGACACATCACTGAAAATCTTTCACTTGCATTAGGCCTAATCAAGCATGTATGTAATACTCATTAACCTGGTAACTTTCATAGTGTTTTGGGAGAGTGGCTTAATTGGTGAAAAAGTAATATTATCATTATCATATATTCTACATATATGCATGTCTCGTCTCTCAATGATTTCTCGAATAAGATAAAAATGTTTGAGTATGTGTTTGGATATCTCATGTAATCTTGTTTAGCATGTGCCATGGCTCAATTGCTTTCAATATAAATCAATTGGATTTGTAATACTATACTAAGAACTATTCCTAGACCATCAATGAACTTCGTGATCAAAAAAACCTTTTTAGATACTTCCAATGCAGTTATGTATTCTATCTTTGTAGTACTATTAACAATAATATTTTGTTGTAAACTTTTCTAGCTTATTACACCTCTATTTGAACAAAACACAAAACCTGACTATGATCTATAATCAGATCTATTGACTTTCACTATGACCAAATTAGTATATGATTGCATGCTTAATGCATATGAACTATTAGCTGGAGTACATATTGTGACATATATGATAGATCAATAATTAGTATTGTTGGACACCGATTCTTGCTTAAATGTGACAATGAAAAAAGTCCACTCAAAAAAATTTTTATTTTGAACCTTTTCTACTACTTGTCTATATATGTACTATAACTTAGGCAAATTATCCTTATATTTATAAATATTCATACCTAAATTATAGATAACATCGCCAAATCTTTGAATGAAAATAATTTCATACCCAATATTTGATATTCTACATGAAAGGGACAGCATTTGTTATGAATAAAATATCACCAATATAATGTAATAGTAAAATTATTTCACTCTCACTAACCTTCTTGTATATATAAGGTTCATCTTTATTTTTTATGAATCAAAATAAAAATTCTAACTCCGCGATAATTACACCAATCCATAAATAAATCATTGAAGCTTACAAACCTTTGTAAACTTTTCAAGATCAACAAAACTTTATGGTTATGTCATGTATACATCCTATAGTGAGTTTCTACACAATTTTGACATCCATTTTCCATGTCCAATAATCATAGTATCTAACTATGAAAAGAACAATCTTGGCAGTTTTAAGCATAGAAATTAGGGGAAAATTTTCATTATTAAGATTTTGTTTGAAACATTTTGTAATCAATCATGCTTATAAGGTTTTCATTTTACTATCAATGATAATTTTCTTCTTAAAAACTCACTTACACTTTATGATTTGGAAACCTTCAAGCAGCTCAATTGAGTTCATGGCTTATCATAATTATTTACTGATTCTATAAAAAGATTTCATGACTTATAGCCAATTATTGGAGTATAGACTAGACTTGACCTAAGATGCATTACTAGTAATTTCTCACTTGCATCAAGATAATCAAACATGTATCTCATAAAGATTGATCAAGTATGACTCTAATATTTTTTTGGTTTGAATTGGCTTAGTCAGTGGATCGATATTATTTTCATTTATAGCTATTCTATAGTAGAGTTGTCAATGAAATGTTGCTTTGAACTTTTAAGCTTATTACACATTCATTCAAACAAAACAAAACAAAACTTAATTATGATCTATAATCATCATTGTGAGATTCGAAGCAAGTAATTTTGTAATAATTTACAGTTAGCTCCTATTTATGTTCATATAGCAAGAATGCATCCTTAGTTATTCTCAAGTATTTAAGAAAATTTTTATCTGTAGTCTAGTGACTTTCATTGAGATCAACTAATATATGTTCGTCATGGTTAAAGGTTATGAGACATTAGGTCAAGTGCATAATATGAAATACATGATAAATCAAATAGCTGAAACATATATAATCTTACCCATGCAATCTAGATCATCTAGTGTTGTTTGACACTAATTCTTATTTAGACTTATATCATGATACTAGACATTGTTTCTTCAAATGATATAGATAACCATTTATGTTAAGAATAATTTGGCTAACTAAGTCATATACATGCATCATGCTGGAATATAATACCTTACTGGTAAAAAATCTCTCAATGTGATCATTTTGTTGAAATATTTTTTTGATATGATCTATCATAGTGACTGCCCCTCATATCTACCATTTTCTTAAGATGTTTAGAATTCATAGTGACAAAAATGAGTTAAGTGACATCGAGAGAACATTTTGATGCTTACTAAGCATATATTTGTGTTTTAATAGCATTAAAAAAAGTTTCTCGGGGATAGATTACTCTACTTGATATACATTCATTTATTGCATAAGAATAATTGTTAAGTTTCTATATCAGTGAATAAAGTTTGAATTGTTTTATTTTTCATTCTCGTGGATTAATCACAAAGGTAAATTAAATACATTATTTGATGTCATTATCCATGATTCATTTATAGAATACTTATTAAATTTTCAACAAAGTTGATAATATTCACACTTATTATTATTTAATTAATAACCCTTAAATATTAATTTAATAATTTCAAAGCTTGAGTCTCTAGTAACTCAAAATTCATATTTCAACTAACATTAAGCAAGCTTAAGCTTATGGCCAAAAGTTTGACATCATGATGGAATTTGACATCAAATGTTTTGGTTTATTAAAAATTTCATTTTAATATCCTAGGTTCAAAATGCTTTTTATAACCTAGTTAATTCAAAACTAATTCTTGTGTATTAGTACCATCATTATCCATCTTGTCCAATTAAGATGGTTTAACATATCCTTTTTTGATAGAAACTATACTTCAACAATAGAAGCTATGATAGGTGTAGACATTATAATGACTTAAGTTTAAGTGAAAGATTTCAATTATAGAATTATTAATTCGATGCATTCATATGTAACATCATGTGTGTGTGTGTGTGTGTGTGTGTGTGTGTGTGTGTGTGTGTGTGTGTGTGTGTGTGTGGATCTTTCCTAGGTAGAAGCAAAATTCATGCCCCCTTATTGCTTGTACCTTGTATTGCTCCTTTGCTTGTGGATATTTCCTAGGATTAGTGAAAGAATGCTATCAAATCTTATATTTTCATCTTTTTTCTCATGCCTTATAATCTTTTCAAATATTTCTATTGTGTGTCTTTGTACCAATGATTAGGTATGAAATTTAAATTGAAATTCATATCTTTTATGAATGGAAAGGCATTATCCTCGTCTCTACATACTAAGTTATTACTCTAGTAATAAGTCATGGCTTTGGTTTCTCTCTTGCATTAGATTATCATAGCATTGGGAATGACCATAGTTTTCATATTTTGTCTCTATAACACAAAATCCATGTTGCTAAGAAATAGCTACTTATTTTGGTCACTCTCTTGCATTAGACTATCACCAGACTAAGAATGAACATTGTTATATGTTTCATCTCTATAACACTAAGTCACAACACTGGAAAATATATGGCCTTGGTTATTCTTCAAGAGTAAAAAGTCATGGCCTTGGAAATAGCCATGACTCGAGTAAATGCTCTTTGGAACTTTTTATAGCTAAAATACATGGTGCTATAGAAGCTTTTTCCTTAGGCATTGTGACTCTATAACAAGAAAGACATAGCACTGAAGGATTTTCAAGGCTTTTAGCACCTATCGGGTGCTTGGTTCAATGACATAACATTAATGTCACAATTATAAAAAAATATTATGAGCACGTGTGGATGCAACTCCGATAAAGTTTTGTAGTTTAATAGATAGTATTGCATAGTAAATCAATTATGAAACACATAAAAATATATTTTATAAAATGTTCATATTAATTGAGGATTAGTTCTTCTAAGACATGCATAATGGATTGGTTTATAAAAATGTTCTTTCTTTCAACTTAATAGGTTCCATACTCACAAAATTAACTTACTTCATTATTGGATTTTGATGTATAGGTTTGCCTCATGCATGATGATATAAAGGGTTATACTTTCTTCCTACCATTATGCATGAGTTTGTTTCATAGCTTGCCTATCACTATTCACCAATATAGCTTACCCAAACTTACTAATATTAAATCTCTAATTTTGATTCTATATAAATACTATATTCATCAATAACCAAACCACAACATTATCCAAACATAAAAATCATTAATCAAGCATCCATCACAAGAAATCAAATACACTAACCTTATACCTCAATTTAGCCTGATATTGGAGAGAAATTTATATGAGATAATTTGAAAAACATATTATATAATTTCAAGTTCACAATGATAGCCCTCAAAAGTATATAGGAATCAAATCCTAAATCCATATTACTCATTCATGTGCTTTAGATTTATCCCTAAGTAAAGCCAAAATTCATACCCCCTTAGGATTTATGCTTCTACCTTATATCACCCATTTGATTGTAGATTTCTCCTTTGGTGGGGCGAAATTATACTCCCAAGCCTATATTATTGTATTTTTCTTATGCCCTAGAATCTTTTCAAATATTTCTATTTTGCATTTTTATATTTAAATGGATGGGGGCAACAAAATTTTTAGAAATGACTATGACTATATATTTCATCTCTATAACACTAAGTCATGGCAATGTGAATGGTCTCAGCTTTGTTCATTCTCAAGAGGAAAAAGTAGTTACCTTGGAAATAACTACAACTCGAGTAAATGCTCTCTATAACTTTTTATAGCTAAAATTTGTGGTCCTAAAGAAGTGTCGAAGCTTTTCTCTTAGTCTTTGTGATAATGTATTGGGAAAATCATGGCAAAGAGGATTTCTATGGCTTTTAGCACCTATGGGATGCTTACATGACTTTTACATGAATTTTTTCTCTCATCCTTCTCAACAAATCACCAAGACTCGAATTTTATAAAAAAACTACCCAATTTCGCAACTATTCTTCATATTCCATCAAAAATCACAATTTAGTATAATTATTCTATTTATAGCTTTTTTATATATACATACATCATGAATAATTACCAAAAATAATTAGTATTATTAATTATTTGATATTCCAAACAAACTCATATACTAAAGTGATTGCATCCACTAGCAATTACTCCATCTATATATAAAAAAGTTTACTTTCCATCCATTTGCTATAAATGTTTGCTACGACTAGGTTTGGGTGTCATTGTATATCTAGATAGTAGGGCTACTTATTTTTATGGACCTTTTAATGAATCATACTGGGGTTTGAGTTCCACAACTAAATTGGTGGGTAAAAAATGATATGTGTTAAGAGGTATATTTATTTATCATACCATACAAAAAAAAATTATTGAGTTGCCTTCCAAATAGTATTATGTTTAATGTCTATAGTTAAACCATCAACAACTTGTTACCTTTATCATTGAATTTAGCTATCCAAGCTAGCTTTGTCATATAATCTCTTACTTCTTTTTTTTATCCAACTTTCTTTTAGTATTGAATCATTTTACATGTTTTTTTTGAGGCTTCATTCCCAGGATGTCATAATTTATTAGATCATTATGACTTCATCCTTCATGGATGCCATAACTTAAGGATCACAATAGCTTTTTGTAGGGCTAAACCTTGATCTTTTTCTTTCTTGATCTCCAAGGTTATGGTGCTATGGTTTGTCACAAAATTTTTTTGCTTCTTTTAGATTCTCTAGAACTATTGTTGAAGCTATGTAATGCCTCACCCTCTACCCATTTACTTTGAATTCAACTCTTTTTCTTTATTTTACCATAATTACCCCATAAGGAGTAATGTCCAAAATTACATATGATCCATACCATCAAGACATCAACTTCTCTAAGAATAACTTAAATCGATAGATAGAAATCAATACCGTCTCGCCTATTTTGAAATTTCTCCTTTGTAGTTTTTTATCATGCCAAATTTTTGTTTTGTTTTCATTAATCAATTAATTGTTATATGTTTCATTCCTTAATTCTTCCAATTCACTCATCTATAGAAGTCTCCTTTTTTTGCATCCTTCATGTCTTAGTTTAATTGCTTAATCATTCATCATGCTTGATGTTCAAGTTCGGCCAAAAAATGACAAGCTTTACCAAAAATGAATCAATAAGGAGATAGAATTTCCATCTATAGAAGTCTTCATAAATTTTTGTTTTTATCATGCTTGATGTTCGAGTTCAATATGCAGTTCTTTAAGCCCGAATTGCTTCCTCCAAATATTGAAACCATCCTTTTTTAGATAGGTTGACCATCTTTTTCAAAATATTTTTGATCTCTTTATTTGATATTTTAGCTTTCCCAATTATTTGCAGAAGATATAGAATTTCCATCTTATTCCTTGTCTCAAGCTTCATCAAATACATGCTAAGTAATCAGTTACATAAATGATTTTATTCATCGCTGATGATACATCATGGCATGCCAAACTTAGAAAATATATTTTTGTATAAGAAACCCACAACTATTTTTGCATCATTTTTCTACAATGCTAATGCTTCCACCCATTTGGATTTATAATCCAATACTAATAAGATGTACTATTTCCTAGCATTGTGACATGAAATGACACAATGTCATTTCATGTCACCTAGATATATTACTCAATCACTAGCATCTATTGCACCATCAAAACATGTTTTAACAATCTCAAAAAAATTGATGATATTATGACTTTATTTTGCTATCTAATTTTGTTGGTTTGTTAGTATGCCTAAAGATCATTGGAAAATATATCTAATCAATAAAGATCTACAAGTATATGAGTCATACAAGTAATAAAGTTGAATTTCATTTAGATAGCGATCACATAAAGATTATAGCACCAGTTCGATCAACCAACAATAAGACTACATTATTCTAGTAGAATAGATATTTTGGGATTTTGGTATGACTCTTAGATCCTATAGCTTGTCTACTTGATTCATATGATACATATTTGAATAGTTCAATTTATATTGAGTTTGGATATAGAATAATAGTTGGATTATTATATAATAATTTTTTACTTTAATAGGATACAAGATAATTATCACCATTGAGCTCATCCCAATGATGATTTTCTCATAGTTATTTCATCGGTACTTTATCACTAAGATAATAAATCATCTCTACTCAAGGTTCATTTATAACTTTATACCTTTTAGATAACTCATCACCGACCCTTGATGGCTGCTCTATATGTAGATTCTTATTAACTGCCTCCAGTGTCATAAAGGCCAAGAATTAATGTAATTTATAAACATTTGTAATTTTAACTTCATAAGTATAATACTCACATAATTAACATATACTTCCTTTAAATTTCACTAGTATGAACCATACGAAGGAAACTGACTCAAAGGGATGTCATCACTTTGTTAGTCACCATACACTCATGCATGTCCTATAGATTACCTATCAACATTCTCCATAGTAATGATGTGAATTTCACACTAAAGATAAAACTCTTAGAAGAATATTTTATTCTAAGACATGTACAATGGAGTGTCATGTAAAGTCATTCATAATTTTAGCTTCATGAATGTCATACTCATATTGATTAAAATAGCTAAATTTTAGATTTTAATGTATAGGTTTATCTCACAGATCATGGTTGGAAAGGTGATCACTTCCTTCCTACCCTATGTACAAGTGAGTCACATAGTTTATCTATTACCATCTACCATAAAAAGATGCACAAGCCCACTAATAATGAGATCTCTAATTCAAATTTTATTTAATTACTATATCCATCTATTTCCATTCAATAATATAAATCAAACATAATAAATAATCAAAAAACCAATTATAATACAAATCCTACACCTTAATTTAGCATAATATTGAAGAGAGATTTAAATGGTATATTAGAATAAGTCTCATGAATCTTAGATTTCCAATAATAACCCTCATGAGAATCAAGGATACAAACCCAAATCCCATGTTATTTTGGTTGATTTTTTTGAATCAATATTAAATATGGGGGTTTGAGAGTTCTGCCCCCCTAGCTTTAGGGTTTATCCTATGTATTGTATCTCTTACTTGCTCATAGATCCCATAACGAGTGTGAAAATCCTACCTAGGGTTGTTGATGTGCTTTGCTTTAATCTTGATGCATGGAGAAGAAGGATGAAGATGTATAATTTTTTTTAGTTCTCTTTTTTATTTTATACTCTAGAATTTTGGTATTTCTCTAATATAAAGTCGTGGCTTTTGAAAATGTCATGACTTTATACTTGGTCACTTAAGCTTAAGTTCTTGCCTCTAGTAAGTGGCTGCAACTTTATAATGGATCCTAATATTTTTGTAACACAACGTAATGAAACTGGGAAGTATTTGTAACTTGTCTCATTTATCTCTATAACACAAATTCATGGCACTAAAAATATCTACAGCATTGTTATTGGTCTCACTTTTGCATCAAATGGTTATGATACTATGATTAGTCATGACATTGGTCTTGGTCTTTCTTCTATATCAATGGTCATAGTGTTGAGAATGCACATGGATATGGCCTTGATTTTGCTCCTGTATCAATTAGTTGTGATACTAAAAATTATTGTGGCTTTAGCCTTAATTTTTCTTATGTATCAAATAGTCATGGCATTAGAAATGACTATGACTTTGGCAACCAGTCCATGCATCATAAATATGGCTTTGCCTTCTCTTGTGGACAAGAGTTGTAGCATTAGGAAGTGGTCATAATAATTAATACTCTCTATAACATTATTAATCCAAAAGTCATAGACTTATATTACTAGATAATTTCCATAAACTTGGCTTGGGTAGTATTGGTTTTGTAACTTTCTGTTGCTCAAAAGTTGAGGCTTTGAGAAAAAGTCATAGCTTTGACTTGATAATACAAATCCTTAGTAAAGATAAAGTCATAGCACTAAGAAGTGGTCATGACTTTTAACATCATTATGGTGCTTGATTTCTATGATATAAAATTAATATCATAGTCATTTATTTGTTATGTGATAAATATAGTTACAACTCCATAATAATATTGTAGCTAAAAATAATGTGAAATATTTTATTAAAGAGATAATAGAGCCATAGCATACAATAATTTTCATGACTAATTAAGTATAGTTTCAGCTAATAAAAGATGTAAAAACTACTTGATGAGCCCAAATCACCAAGACGTTAAGTTAAATACCTTTAAAAACATACCAATTTGATAACTATTCATCAAAATCCACTAAACCTTTAAAGTCATGGAATGGATCTCATTATAAAAAATGTTCTTGCTTACACATCACTGAATAGTACTAAAAATATACAAGGATGTTTAGTTGTTTACAAATAAAATAAACTCACATACTAAAACTTTTGTTTGTCCCCATCAATAATTTCCCTCTCAGTAAAAATTCTACTACATCATCTCAAATAAAATATATTTTCTATGATTAGGTTTGAATATCTTAATATTTAAAGATAATGGAGAAGCTTCTCATGGAGATATAAATTGTCATGGTGGGGGTTTAGTCTATGACTAAATCTATGTGTAAATTGGGGTTGCATATAATCATTCATGTGATGAGTATATAATATTTATCACGTTACACATGCAAAAAAAAACTCTTTGGGTTGCCGCCCAAAGAAATCTCTATCATCCATGCTAGCTTATTAGTTTATGATTGTATTTCATTCTTTTTGGTTTCTTCCATATGTCAAAGATCAGTTGCACTTCTTGCTTTGGCCGTTCCTCCCTTGGTTGTCATGGCTTTCAAGAATGTTGCAACCTTTTCTTCAGTTCTAGCATGATCTTTTCCTTTATGCATCCCTAAAGTTGTAGTAGTACTATTCACAACTACAACTTTGTCTTTCAGCTTCTCTTATCCCTTTTTTTTGTATTTCCAAAGTCAAGGTGTTAGGCATAGTAGTGGCTTTTATCTTTCAACCTCTCTTGGTTCATTTCTTTTGGTAAGTCAAAAATCATGAAGTTCTGCATGGCTTCAACTTTGTCTTTTAGCTTCTCTTGGCACATTTCTTCTTGTATCCCCAAAGTCTCGGCACTGTACTAGACCATAACTTTATCATTAAATTGATCCTCCAAAAATTTTGCCTCACCATGTAATGTTTTTGCCTTTATTTATTTACCTTAAATGCTACTCCATATTTTGACTTCACCATGACCCCCATAAGGAGTCATGGATATAATTTCAAAAAGGTCATACCATCGAGGTTTCAACTTCTCTAAGAATAATTTTAACCGATAATTAAAATCCAATACTTTTTCCCAACTTTGAACTATCTCCTTTGCAGATTATTTTCATTCCATTATTATTTGTTTTTATTAATTTGTGAGTTGTTATATGATTTATTTTTTAACTCTTCCAAATCAATCATTTGTAAAAGTGTTCTTTCCTTTGCATTCTTCAGTCATAACTCAATATTTGTAGAACCCTTCTAATTCTCCTTATATTCTGACCAATACATCATTTCAATGATAATGGATAATTCCAAGTTCACATCATAATTTTTTGTTTGATATGATATGAAAAATGGGGTTTATACAAACTAGTTAGCAAAATTAGCATAACATGGAAATTGAGTCTCTACTATCGAAACTTGCTCATTCGAGAAGTTTTTTTGCAATTTCAACTTTTTCAATAAATTTATATCTCTCGGGCTCATGATGTAGCATATTAGATCTACATGAATTTTGTGCTTTAGGAGGTGTTTTAGTAATAGTTTGTTTACTATGAGTAACCACAGGTAGTTCAATATTATCATGTGATTCTCAAACTTCTTCAAGTTGTATATTACTCCCACTGGTTCCTTTAAAAATCAATTCTTTTTATAGAAAGACATCATTCCAAGTAACAAATATTTGTTCTCTATGAGATTGTAAAAGTAGTATCCATTAGTCTCTTTAAAATACCCCACAAAACAATATTTATCAGATTTGGGCTCCAGCTTATTTGAAACTTAATATTTTACATAAGCCTCACAACTCCAAATCTTAAGAAAAGACAAACTATGTCTTTTACTAGTCTACATCTCATATGGTATCTTTTCAACTACTTTGGTTGGAACTCAATTTAGTGTAACATAGCTGTTTCAAGTGCATAATATCAAAAGGTAAATGGAAGATTTGTTGGACTCATAATAGATTGAACCATATCTAATAAAGTTCAATTCCTCCTCTCAGACACACCATTCCATTGTGGTGTTTCAGGGAGAGTTAATTATAAAATGATTTTACAAGTTCTAAGATGGTCATCAAATTCTTGGCTCAAATATTTGTCACCTCAATCAGATCGAAGTGCCTTGATTTTCTTGCTAAGTTGGTTTTGTACTTCATTTTGAAAAGATTTGAACATTTCAAATGATTCAGATTTATTTCTCGTCAAGAAGACATAACCATATCTGCTGAAGTCTTCAGTAAATGTAATGAAGTACTTGTAACCTTCTCTAGCAAATTAACTTAATGGTCCACATATATCTGTATGTATGAGATCCAATAATTCATTGGCCCTTTCACTATGTCCAGTAAAAGGATCTTTTTTCATCTTACCTAATAGACAAGATTCACATATATCATATGATTCAAAATCAAATGAATTCAAAAGTCCAACTTGATGGAATTTTAAGATACGTTACTCATTTATATGACCAAGATAACAATATCAAAGATAGGTTGAGTTTAAATCATTTGATTTAAATTTCTTAGTAGTTATGTTATAGACATAATAATCATTGGAATTTTGAAGGTTCATAACATAAAGACCATCCTAAAAATAGGAAATTGTATAGAACATATCTTTATGAAAAATGAAGCCATTATTATTCTTAATAATAAAAGAAAAATCATCATTATCCAAACAAGAAACTGAAATAATATTCCTACTCATTGTAGGACATAATAACATTAGTCCAAAACTAACAAAAGCCCACTAGGCAAAGTAAGTTCATAATTTTATACAGCCAAAGCAACAACTTTTTCTCCATTGTCTACTCATAGATCAACTTTGCCCTTCTTCAGTTGTCTACTCCTTTTGAGTCCCTACACATTTGTACAAATGTGTGATCCACATCCAATATCTAATACCCAGGAACTAAAAAAAGAAAAATTAATTTGTATAACATAAATATGTGTAGAACTGGTCTTATCAGTCTCCTTCTTCTTCAGATCCTCTAAATATAGCTTGTAGTTTCTCTTCCAATGACCAAGTTCATTGTAAAAGAAACAAACACTCTCCTTTGGGACTTTAGCCTTGGATTCATGTTTGGGTTAAGCATTTTTTTAGCCCTTGCATTGCCATTATCCATTCCATTGATCTTGAATCCCTTTTTATTTTGAACCACTAGAACATGACCAGGCTTGGATTTAATATTCTGCTCAGTAGTTTTAAGCATCATATGCATCTTAGAGTTAGATTTGTCCATTTTATTCATATTATAGTTCATGAAAAATTGGTCATAACTATAAAAAAGTAAATTCAAGATCAAATTAGTTGCCAACTCTTGGCTCAATCACTACAAGAAAAATCTCATACAACCAGGGAAAATTCCCTGACTAAATGGGGGGTTTTCATCACTAAATGAGATATAACAATGGATTAACGATGGAAGCTTTCCCAATCTTAAGTGCTTGTCACTAAAAATTAGCGAGGGAAAGACTCCCTAGCTAAAAAATATTAGCGACAAAAAATTCCCTAGCTAAAATAATGATTTCCCTAGCTAAATTAGCAAGGGAAAATTCTCTTGCTATATTAGCAAGGGAAAAAAATCCCTTGCTACTTTAATTAATTTGAATAAAACTATTTTCAGAATTTTATTTTTTTTTCAAAAAATTTAATTAAATAATTTAATATTTTTACATTCAATTGAATAAAAATAGAAACTATAAATGAAAATTTATAATTAACAAAAAATAAAATCATTTAATAAATTATTCTGATACAATATTTTATAGAATAAAATTTTATTACAACTTATTCATCAATGTATATGCCGAGTATATACGTACGTAAATACCAAGTTAGAAGTGTCAACCGGGCCGGGCCTGGCACGAGGCACGGCACGGTTCGGCCGTGGCTGGGCCGGCCCTACATGGAAAAATCACGTGCCCGGGTAAGGCACGGCCTGTGCCGTGCCGAGGCCAACCGGGCCTCGTGCCATGCCTGACCCGGCATGGTTCAGTGGCTCAGGGCACGGCACACCAGTACGGCATATTCCCCTTCCCGAAAAAAAGACCGTGGGTCGGGTCTGATTGGACCCGACCCGCGGTCCCCAGACCCGATCCGATTCCCCCCCCCCCCCAACGGGCAAAAAAAAAATAAAAAAAAAATAAATTGTAGCCATTGGATCTCACCTCCAACAGCTATGGGGTAGAATCCAACGGCCCTCATGATACTACCCCCTAAAAAATTAAAAAAAATTAAAAAAAAATCAAAAAAAAGACTTAAAAAAAAATATTTTTCTAATAATCTATAATTTCCACCCCCCTCTCTATAACATTTATGTTTTTCATAAACATATTTTCTCTCAAATCTCACATTTTCTATCTCAAAAATCATTGCGTCTCTCTCTCGGGACTCGAGAAGTTGGGATTTCGTCATTTGGCTTGACTTTTCAGGAATCTCAACTTGAATTTTGAGCTAGACTGTGGTGCACCATGCACGTGATCAATCTCACTGCTTTACTGAGTAATTTATTTTAAATTTATTTTTTTACTTTCTCTCTCTAGTCTCTCTCTCTAGACCTAAAATAGATAAATTTTAAATCTATCCTCTAGTCTCTAAATAAGTATCCTGATTAACAAAAATCCTAAAAAATGACAAATACTAATGAAACATATTAAAATTTAGAAAATGGAAATATTACACAGAGGTCTGAGGCTGCTGAAACTTTGGTTTCTGCAGTCGTCTCAACCCAAACTTCTAAAAAACAAAAAACTAGGCGGACTTATGTAGTTTGAACTCATTTTAATATAATAAAACAAAAAATATTAGGGGTGAGGAAGAAGAAATGGCACAGTGCAAATATTGTATGAGACTTTTAATATGTAAGAGTTCGTTTGGGACTGGGTACTTTAAGAGGCATGCCGAATTATGCACCAAAAAACATGGTCCATTAGATCATAGGCAAACCTAACTTGGCACTGCATTTTTTGAGACTGGATCGAGTTCAGTCTCAAAGTTTACTCCCTTCATATACTCAAGCAATTTGGGTAAGGATGGCATGGCCAGACTTATTACATTGATGGGTATTCCGATCAGATTTTCGGAAGATCCAAGAGTGGTGCGGATCATGCAGACATATTTTCAGCCTGCTTATCGTAGGATTTTTAGGTCCACATCTAGGAATGACATACTAAAATTGTATAAGTTAGAATAACAAAAAATAATTAATGAATTTATGGCATATAGTGGAGTGGTGTCCCTGATGTCCGATATTTGGATAAGTCACAATGAATCATCTTATGCATGTCTCACCAGCCACTATGTAGATTCTAACTAGACAATGAATAAAAAAATTTTAAATTTTTCTGAGATTCTTCATCCTCATGATGGTCAGGCCATTTTTGAGTGTATGATGAAAATCTTTAGAGAATATAAAATTCAAAATAAAATTTTTAGTGTCACATTCGATAACGCATCTAATAATGGATTAGCAATTAACATGTTTGTTAGGAATATTAGAGACACATCATTAAAAGAGATTTTTCATGTTAGATGCATGTGTCACGTGATTAACCTGATTGTTCAAGCGGGTATGAAGGTGTGTTCCCTCGCATTGGATAATATACGTAATGCACTAAAATATATTCGCACTCCTCACAGACAACAAGAGTTTGGTAGTCTCTGTTTATCTACGAATCTTAAGAAAAATAAATTCCAATCGGATGTGAGATATCATTGGAATTACATGTACCTGATGTTGGAATAATATGTTGGATACGAACACGTGATATCCAACTTCGTCAATAGTAAGAGTGACGAACTTATTATTGATGACACTGACTAGGCTTCAAGAATTTCATTTATGAAATTCCTGAATATTTTTTATGACAAGACGAACATGTGTTCATCGGTTTATACGCCTACAACTTGCATTGCACTCCGGTGCATATGCAACATTAGTAGCATGTTTAGGAAGTATCGAGCTGACCCAATACTTAGCCATATGGTTGTAGAGATGGGAACCAAGTACTTGAAGTACTGGTCCACCGTTCCATCTCTTTATTGCCTCACTAGATGCATGGACCCTAGGGTTAAGTTGGAAGGGGTAAAAAACACTCTGACTTACATTTCCTCGTGCATGAACCTGGAAGAGCTACCTGAATGGTTCATTCACGAGAAGTTTACCGACCTATTCACATACTATGATACTAGGTATGGTGGTGGTAGTAGTGAGACTGTGATTACGGACATGGATACCTTGTTCGGAGATGACGATTTTTTCATTCAGCTAGTAAGGAGGAAACGTAGGGGTGGACTATCACATAGGAGCGAGCTTTCTCGGTATTTAGATACCAATTACTGCTCAATCCTATCACATTCTGATACTAAGAATCTTGATATATTACAGTGGTGGAAATCATATGAGTCCATCTTTCCCGTACTATCTAGGATGGCATGGGATCTACTGATTCCTCCGGTGTCGAGCATAGCATCGGAGTCTACTTTGTCTGTTGCAGTGAACATGATTTCGAATAGGAGATCGAGATTACGTCCAGATATTGTTGAGGCATTGGCTTGTTTGAAAGATTGGGAGGATTCGAGGTTTAATATCCATGATCGTGCTGGAGCTAGGACTGGGACTAGAACTACAGCCACATCCACTGCAATAGCGGAGAAGTTGATTGCTGATGATGATGATCCATATGATACTGATATTGATGTTGCGGCTGATGATGCTCATGATATACCAATTGACGATTGATGATGATCTATTATTTTTTGATTTCGATGTTTTGTTTTTTATTGATTGTACGCTTTATTTATACGTTAAGTTGAAACTTCAATTTGTTTGGTTTGGACCTTCGATATCTAATGGCTGATTGGTCATTTTTCATTTGGTTTGCTTATCTTTTTTTTACTTTTTAATTTTTTTTAACATAAATTATTGATTTATTTATTTTTTTTGTTTTAATTTTTCATTTAAAAATTTATAACTCTATTATATAATTCTAATAAATTTTAAACTAATTTTATTTTACATTATAAAAAAAATTAAACTTTGTAAATTTAATAAATTTTAAACAATATTCATATTATAAATTTATAATATTATACATCATCTATAATTTTATATATAATTTAATAATTTATATAATTAAAATAAAAATTAAAACAATAAAAATTTTAAAAAAAAATTTCTTGGCCCGGCACGGCACGGTGGCCGGACTGGGCCGGGATGGGCCCGGCTTTTATAAACCATGTCGGACCAGGCACGACATGGTATAGTAAGCATCCCGTGCCTGGCCCGGCACGGAAGCACAGTCTTGTTCTAAAAAAATGGGCCGGTCCGGCCCGGCCCGTCCCTTTTGACACCTCTATACCAAGTATATATGTACGTATATACCACATTTGCTACAGCTGCTGCCGCTAATAATAAAAGTGGGGCAGGCGATGATGCTCGACTGATGAACTTTTCCTGCCAACCACTTGTTTTGAGATTGAGCGAGTTTTTGAAGAGGCAGCGAGCTACTTCTCCTAAAACATGACCTGATATTTCCTCCTGGTACTCATGGCCTGTAAAAATCAGGTAATATTACATTTTTCCTTCTGATTGAATACAATTTTGTGAAATCTAATAAAATTATATAACACTACACGAGCATCATCATCATCATAAACACCATCCTAAGACCTAGTACAATTAGAACCAATCATTGTAGAACCTACAAATAAGAAAACTTATTTTCTCATACATACGATTTGTACCATTTGATAATTGCATATCTACACAATTACTAAGAGATTTAAGACCAACCTCTGTCTGCTTGGCTGGCCTGGACTAGAAATATCTTCATGCCATAGCTTTGGGGAAGGTCTAATATCCATGGCTTTTATGACCTACATCGGTAAGCAATGCACGATGATGACCAGACCAGCCCAAGCAATTATATATTCAAACATGTGTGTGTGTGTGTGTGTGTGTAAATGGGTGTGTATGTATGATAATATATACATGTCTACAAATAAATATTTGCACCCACTTATGTATATACTCGGTATATATGTACATATATATGTATGAATATACTATAGTATATAAGTACGTATATACTCAGTATATACGTACGTATATACTCTGTACGTACATATATACTACGGTATATATGTACGTATATACTGTAGTATTATATGTACTTGTATATAATCACATAGACTCGGATGACACACATACATGTACTTTCTTGCAAATACACATACCATCAAAGACAACCGAAGGAAATACTCTAGGGCTTAAAAAATGCACATATAGGTCTCTCAGGCATGGTCAACATCCTCTACTTCTTTGTCCTCTGGTACTCCATGTAGATAAAGAACATTGTTACACTTGCGCATGGAGCATAACATAATACATTTACAAACCAATAAAGAACATAACACTATGCCACTGATAAATAGATAGACTAGCGCATGCAATACCAACTATCATTTGGTAAAATTTTCACACGAAGAGATAATCATGAGCTTATTTTTTAATTACTGAATCAAGATTATTCCAAGATTTCTAGTGAACTTCTCATCAAATTATTTTTCTATGTTGCCCAGCTTCACGCATCAGTCCATGGTTAATTATAAGAAAGTTAGAAAGTGTCAAACAAAAGGGAAATGGAAGTTGAAATGTCAACAAGCTACATGGTATTGAAATTTTCCACACCTGTAGGTTCATTTAGAAATGGTAATGGCTATTAACATTTCAACAGTTTAATTTCACCGATGACCAATAAAAAGTAGTTGCTTATATGAACTGTGACAATGCAAATCTACTCAAAATATGTGTCAAGAACAAACCTGCATTTGTGTGGGACCAGAATTTTTTCGTTCATCTCACAACCTCAGAAGCTAAGGTGCTGTTCTCAGCACCATGAGGACTAGGCAAGCCTTTTACATACTATAGTAGACTAAAACTCTACACAAAATATTCAAGGACACACAAACATATTCATACACACACACACACACACACACACACACACAGTAATTATAGACATGAACAAACACAAATCTAAGTTGATAGTCATACAATTTCAAAAATATCTAAAATATGTCCAGTAATGATGTTTAGAGAGAATAAGAGTGCAAAAATAAAATGTTTCAAGAATAATGAAGATAATAGAAGCTCGGCCTCCTTCTGATCCAGTTGAAATCGATAAATATGGGACCCATGCATTGGAAGGACCATGGCAATGTCTTGATACTTTGAATCAGATTTTTTTCGTGCATTTCACATCATATGTCCTGCAAAGATTCATTATTAAGTTAATCAGCAAAGCAAAGAACAAAACCAAAATAAAAAAAATGAAACCTCTAAAAAAATCTCATCATGTTTTGCTACACAGACAAAAATCAAAAATAGTACAGAAATAATTCTAATACAAAATCATCCTCATAATTAGTTGGTGATTTTGTGCTAGCATCTCCTACGAGGTTTCAAAGCTGGGTCTCGAACTGCTATCTATCGCTTTAATGCCGCTAACTGTGACTCCATATAGGACATCTACTATTACATTACAATCTTAATTTCTTTCATCTCATCATTCATTTTTTTAATTTTTTGTATTTCTTCCTTCAAATGAATAATATGCTCATCATTCTCTTCTTTCATTTCATGTATTTCTTCCTTCAAATTAGTAATTTGCTCATCCTTCTCTTCTTTCATTTCATGCATTTTTTATTTCAAATGAGATATCAGCAAATCCTTCTCTTTCATTTCGGTCTCCATAACTTCAAAACGTTCATTTGTTTCCATTACTTGTTGTTCGACAGCCTCATCTACCATTGAAAATTTTCTATAATTTTCTTTTCATCTCATCATTCCATTTTACTCTCACCACATTCATTGTGTTAAATTTACAAACCTTTATATAGTAACCTAAAAAGCTTCTAACTTAAGTTCTAATTCAAAACAACATAGCATTTCACAATTTCATTCATGTCGTAATATCAAAGAATAGGTTATGACTTGAATCCTTAAGTCATTAGTCGCAACAACACATATCATATTGAAATTTCAATCCAAGTCAAAATATATGGTGACATTTAAAATATGTCATAACTTTATTCATGTCATAACTCCATAGAATAGGGTTTCCACTCAAATCTTTCTTACTTTTATTCACAACAACAAAAACCATGTTACGACTCCATTCATATCATGATCCCATATAACATGATCACAACTCAAATATATGATTTTTCCAACCATAATAATATAAAACATGTTGTGACTTGTTCATGTAATGACTTCATTGATCATGTCATGAAAATGAATCCTTGTTACAACTTTAGGAGTATGTGTCAATCCTAATAATTATTTAAATATAGCATGCATGTTATTTTATTTATTTTTTATAAATATTTTGTGGTATGTAATTGAAATATGACATGCATGTCAATTTATTTCTTATAATTTATGTATAAGTTGTATAGTATAAATAGGAGTTATAAAGAAAAATAGATATTTAAGGATGAAGATCAAGGTAAATCACAAGATGTAACAAAGCATGCATTCTTTTCATATTCAGACTCGATGGTAGATAGCATTCGATACATTCCAGACAAATTCATGGAGATATAGATTTCTACCTAAGATTTACTTTTGATCTTCATATTGGCTTATGAAGATCAATCTAGGTTTGGATCATGCTATGACATGTTTACTTACATATCATTATTGTGTGTGTGTGTGTGATGGTATGTATGGTATGATGGATGAATAAGTATAGCTATTCATGTAATGATAATAGGATTAAAATATAAATTACATCTCTTACAAGAAATTAAGTCATAAAAACCCTACCATAATTCTATATTTTTCCAGACTTTTAATTGATTATATATGTCAAAACCAAAGTAGGGTATGTAATCCATTATAGTAAGACATGATGGATAATTGTGATATCTAATATCAATATGTATGAGTTGGTGGACTTTATCAAAATAGTTTTGAACCTAGGATATTAATGACATTTTTCTTATAGCATGTGATTATCAAGTTCCATAGGAATCCAAGAATTACATAAGATATAACTAGTAAATAGTTACCTACCTAAATAACCAATCATTGGGTGATAAGCCAAAGCTTACTTAGAGTTTGGTAAAATATGGGTCTAGGCCCACTCAAGTCTCGAGTGCTGAGATTAACTAATTAATACAAGATAGTTAATTATTTAGTAATATTAAATGATAGCTAGTTATGCCTCTTTTATTTAATTATTGAAACACTAAAATATTGTGTTTATCATTACAAATAAATAATACACCAACTTTGTCACTATCATAAGTCATTGAGAAAGACAAACTCAATGAGACTAACTTTCTTGACGGGCATAAAAACTTGAGAATCATTTTCATTCTAGAAAGGAAGTTGTATGTCATAGATGAACCTATCCATGAAGAACTTGCAACAAATGCTCTCTAGGGCTCAAAAAGATACTTATAGCTATGCATAATAATGATTTATTTGATGTTACATGTCTCAAGCTTGTCACCATTGAATCTAAGCTTTAGAAGCAGATGATTTATATGTAGCATTTTGATAATTGGACATCTCAAGAAAATATTCCAAGAGCATGCCCAGATTGAGATTTTTTCCACCATCAAAGCATTACTTTTCTATAAAATAGTTGTAGGAAGTGTAATTAGACCTCATGACCTTAAATTGAAAAGCTACCTAGATTATCTTGAGAAGCTTGGCCTATCGATTAACCAAAAGCTGGATATCAATATCATTCTCTAATCCCTACTTGAAATGTATGATAGTTTTTTTTCATGAACTACTAAATAGAATATTAAGACTTCTAGTAATGTTTTAATGGTTCAAAAGGAAAAATGTAAGGACAAACAAAGGAAATAGGTAACAAATAGAAAGACCAAGGATAAAAAAGAAGCTCAAGCCTAATCTCTATCTTGATACTAAGGGTAAAAAGTCTAAAACTAAAAAAAAAAGAAACCAAAGAAGGGCCAAAGTTGTTTTTTTTAATCAGCCACATCACTGGAAAAAAAAGTATAAGCTCCACTTGAAAGATGTGAAGAAAAAGATTAAGTGTATTAAAACTACATGTTTAGGTATTTATGTAAAGGAAATTAATTTATTTACTTCTATTCCATGTATATTAGATATCAGTTGTAGATCACACATTTATATGAATGTGCATAGTCTAAGAAATAGTTGATCATTAGCTAAAAACAATGTGGGCCTAAGGGTAGACAATGGAACAAGAGTTATTACTTTAGCTATAAGAACTTACTATTTTTCTCTACTTTCGAGACTAGTTTTGGAATTAAATACATATTATTATGTTTTTGTTATAAATAGAAATATTATTTCTATTTTTTGTTTGGACATGGTTGAAGTCTCTTTTATTTTAAGAATATTATTTTCTCTATTTGTTATGGTGATTTCTTTATGTGGATGCTCACTTATCAAATGGTCTCTATATCCTAAATCATGACGATCTCAATCTAATGTTCATCTATAACATAAATATCAAAAATTTTAGATCTAATGATTTAAATATAGCCTATCTTTGGTACTATCATTTGGGTCATATAAATGAGAAATATATTTCTAAGCTCCAACAAGATGGACTATCATATTCTTTTGATTTTGAATCTTATGAGGTATATATATATTGTTTGCTAAGAAAAATGACCAGGACTCATTTTATAGGTCATAGTAGAAGGGATAATAACTTATAAGGTCTTATTCATAGTATTGTATGTGGGCCAATAAGTGTTACTATCAAATAAGGCTACTAAACTTTATTACTTTTATAGATAATTATAGTAGATATGAGTATCTCAATCTAATGAAGTATAAGAATGAGTCTTTTGAAAAATTCAAACTATCAAGAATGAGGTATAGGTTGGTTGAGCATGGCCTACGACACATCATGATAGCCCATTTAGGCTAGTTTTGGCTAGGCTAGTCCGTGGCACATTCCAAGCTAGCTTGGACTTAACCCAGGCTAGCCTAGAATAAACCAAGCTATCTTGGCCTAACCTAGGCTATCCTGATCTAATCTAGGCTAGCTAGGAATGAACCAAGCTAGCCTGGAATGAATTGGGCTAGCTTGGCCAAGCCTAACTTAGCTTGGCATGATCAGGTATGACTCGACACGACCTGACCAAAATGTGGGTCAATGGATCTTGCTAGGTTTCCCATTTTTAAAGTTGTGCCAACGTGACATAGGTCATGCTAAAACCCATGTCATGCTGGGTATAACATGGTGGCCCGAATGATCTTAAAAAAATAGGTTGTGCTAGTATGGCTTGACCCATTTGACACCTCTAGAATGAGGTACAAAACCAACTTGGTAAAAGTAAAATATTTCAAACCGATTGAGATAGTGAATATCTAAGCCAATAATTTGATGATTATCTTAAAGATTATGGAATAGTTTCACAATCAACTCCACCAAGAACACCTCAATAGAATGAGATTTATGAATGGAGAAATAAAATCTTATTAGATATGGTTCAATCAAAGATGATTCAATCAGATCTTTCTATATCTTTTGGGGGGCATGCCTTCGAAACTATATTCATACTTAATCATGTTTCATCTAAGTTAGTTCAAAAGACACTATATGAGATATAGACTAGGAAGCCTCCATATTTATCTTCTCTTAAAATTTGGAGTTATTAAGCTTATATGAAGCATTAGATCTTTCAAAAATTAGCATCCATATTAAATATATTCTTGTTGTGTATCCTAAAGAAATAAAAAGATACTACTTCTACAAAAGCTTTGAGAACAAAGTATTTGTTGCTCAAAATATTATTTTTTGGAAAGAAAGCACATATCCAAAAGAACTAGTGGGAGTAAAATTCAGCTTAAAGAAATTCAAGCACCTTAAAGAAGTATTCAGCTAGTTATGGAAAATCAATAAGTTTTATGAGATATCGTTGAACCTACACAAGTAACACAAGGCCTAACAAAGTATAGTAGGATACATCATAATCCTAAAAGATATGAATTTCTTGTAACTGATAGACATGATATCATTCTCATGGATCACGATGAGCCCATATCTTTCCAAGAGGCTATATCTAGTGTAGATTCTAATATATGGCTAGAAGCCATGAAAACTAAGATGGAATCTATGTATGATAATTAAGTTTAGACCTTGATTAACCCCACCTGATGGTTTGATGACTATAGGGTGCAAGTGATTCTTCAAAAGGAAGGCTGAAATGGATGGAAATGTGCATACCTTTTAGGTATGATTGGTTTACAAAGGTTTCAAGCAAATATATGGTATTGATTATGATAAAACTTTTTCACTAGCTATCATGTTCAAGTCTTTTAGATTTTTTTATCCAAAACTACATACTATGATTATAAAATATGGAAAATAGATGTTAAAACAACATTACTAATAAAAAATTACTCGAGGATGTTTACAAGACACGAGGAATTTCTCAATCCTGACAATGTTGAAAAGGTTTGCAAGCTTCATAGATCTATATATGGATAAGCAAGCATCTCATAGCTAGAATTTTCATTTTGATGTAGATAATAAAATATTTTATTTTATCAAAAATTGAAATGTATCTTGTGTTTACAAGAAGGTTAGTGAGAACACAATAGTTTTTCTAGGGTTTTATATTGTTGACATCCTTCTCATTGGAAATAACACCCCACCTTTGCAAAATATCATGTCTTGGCTAGGCAGTTATTTCTCAATGAAAGATTTAAGTGAGGTTGCTTATATTTTTGGCATTAAGGTCTATAAAGACATATCAAGGATAATTGGCCTATGTCAAAGCACATATATAGACAAAATTCTAAATAATTTTAATATGAAAAACTTCAAGTAAAGATTTTTGTGCCTATGTTTCATGATATTGGTCTAAGCGAGACTATCCAATGGCACAAGATGAGCGGGAATGAATGAGTAAGATTTCATATGCTTTTTCTATTGAATCTATCATGTATGTTATATTGTGTACTTGACCGAATGTGTCATATGCCTTAAGTATGACTATTATATACCAATTACATCATGGTAAAATTTACTAGACATTAGTTAAGAATATCATTAAATACTTCAAAAAATCTAAGGATACATTCTTACTTTATGAAAGATAGAGATTTGAACTTGTTGTAAATGGTTAAACTAATGCAACCTTCCAATCTGACAAAAATGATTATAGATCATAGTCAAGTTTTGTGTTTTTTTTGAATGGATGTGTTATTAGCTAGAAAAGTTTAAAACAAGACATCATACCGAATTATATGATAGAGGTTGAATAAATAGTTGCATCAGAAGCATCTAAGTATGCTATCTAGATTAAGAAGTTCTATATAGACTTGGAGTTGTTCTTAACACCTTGAGCCATGTGACCCTATTTTGTGATAAAAATGGGACTATTATACATGCTAAAGAACCTTGATCACATTAGAGATCCAAACATATACTTAAACATTTTATCTCATCCAAAAGATTGTTGAAAGAGGAGACATCAAGATATCTAGAGTATCTACCAATGATAACATTGCAAATCCACCAGGCAAGCACCTCGCACAAGCAAAGCATGAAAGTCATATTAGGCTGATGGGTATTAGATACATGTCAGATTATCCCTAGTGCAAGTGAGAGATTGTAAGTGATACACTCTAGAGTAATAGTGTGATTATTAGTATTATTATTATTATTATTATTATTATTATTATCATATTTCAATAATAAAAGGTGTTTTCATTATCACCTTATATTTTTATTTTGATAATTTATTTTATGAATAGTTGATTCTACTCATAATCATCAAGTATATGACTTGATAGTAGAATCCTAGACTTAAAATGGAATACTATGCTAAATTTTCCAATATCAATTAATATTGATGGAGAAATAATGAATTATGACTAGTATATAGTGTGACTGATGATCATGCTGTACTAATCTTGGATATGTGATATTAAATCAACTCAAAGTGAATGTTAATGAACATTGTAATAGATCAACCTACCATTAGAATGCTACTTGGAATATAAGTCATAAGTATTTTGCATCATAGTAATGTTTTCTTTGTGTTCTTTGACCTAACACTACCATAGGTCCCTACATGAGGAGCTTTATATTTTGACATAGTTCAACATCATCGATAATAGGGTGGCAATACAAGCTATAGGTGGACATAGAATAAATCATATAGAGAGATGTGAGTGGATGAAAAGAATATGTCCCTATTTTTAGAAAGATATCCATGGGACCCTAGACATGTAAGACTCAAAATGCATGGCTCTGCTTAAATAAATTAATAAGATCATTAATATGATTTGTATTATTAGTTCACATGGAGATCATGAAATTACATGATTAAACTTTATATGGTTGACTTAGTTCATGTCTTGTGTTCAATTTGGATATCATAAGACAAGTAAACTATGACATTTATTATAAATTAGGTTATGCCGAACTATTGATATTCATATAATTTATGTGGCCACAATACCTCGCTAGAGGCTCTTATGATCTATGGGCTCAAGATTCATTTTAAGCCCATTGCCAATATTATGGGACATATAGAGTCACACATATAGAATGGGCTAGAAATCAATTCATTAGAGTTAAAATTCATATTTAAGACTCGAGGGATCTTCATTTAATAAAATGCAAATTATCCATTTTAAATAGACATGCATGAAGTTGTGGAATACAAATGTTCCAATATAAATAAGGTATTCTTTTATAATTGAATCGTGTCATTAAAATAAAGGTGTCAAATAAGTTGGGTCATGCTGGCTCGACCTGGTGGTCCAATCATGTCTCCATGCCTTGCCCAGCACGGCCCAATATAGTGGTCATGTTGTGCTAGGCACGGCATGGCCTGAGAACAACTAGCCCGGCCCGTACCTAGTTCAGGTTGGGTCATGTCTAGACTTTCCATGTCATGCCAAGTCGTACCCAATTTTTCCAGCTTTATTTTTAAAAAATCTAGCTATGGGTCCCCTGGTAGGTTTACCATGCCATTGGGCTAGACACATGGGTCATGCCTTACATGGCATGAGGCATTGCTCATGCTGGCCCAGCATAGCATGAACCATGCCAAGGTAGGCCCAATCCAACCCAAGGCATGGTTCCAAACTATGTCATGTTGAGCCATGCACGGTTGAATGGGCTGGACCTCGGGTCATGCTTGGGCTGCCCAACCCATTTGACACCTCTAGATCGAATCATATAGATCCTTGGTCGAATTAAATTATTTTGTTGTTCCATCATGCATATATGTTTGATCACCTCAAAGAAAATCTAATATTAGGAGCAACAAGATGGGACATGTAAAAAGACTATAGCAACATCGTATGAAGGAAATATACTCGAGAGAGAGAGAGAGAGAGACTAACATTACCTTGAAAGGTAACTTGGTGTTAGCGATGAAAATTCATCTAATTTAGTATCTCATAAGAAGGATTAGCTTATTGATTCAAGAGCCTCATTGCACATTAGCTGGCATATTATTTTCTTTACTACAAACACATATGATAATTATGACATAGTAAAGATGGACAATATTGGAACATCATATATTTTGAGTTTGAAAGATATTTGTCAAAAGGTGTTCGGTATGAATTATACATTCATGTGAATATGATATCTATAGTTATGCTAGATGACATAGAATACAAGAGTCATTTTGGTGATGACCAATAGAAACTAGCAAAAGGCTCATTAGTCATTATGAGAGGTAAGAAGTAGAGTACTTTGTATGTCACTCAAGTTAGAGTGCCTGAATATTAGATAAATATTATTTTTTAAAAGTACAACATTAGTCTCACACACATGATACTTGGTCATGTAAGTGAGAAGGGTTTTCTAGCTATAAGGAATATCCGATCATTTTACTATGAATCCTCTCTTGATGAGTGTACATACTTATGACTAGTGAAAGTTATAAAATATTTTTCACTCTCTACCACCCCTAGAGAAGATCAGATATCATCAATCATATGCATGCAAATGTCTACCAATTGTAGAGAAGAACACTAAGTGGGACCTTTAATTCATTATATTCATATATGATCACTTTGAAAAGATACTAAAAATAAAAAGATTTGAGAGAGACACTTGTATGAAGTTGATCTCCATAAGTTCTGATAACTTGGAAAATTAAAGAGATTTGTTTGAATTTTGAAAGCTATTATGTATCTCATGATATTTTGCATGAAAAGATATCAGCCAATATATCTCAATTAAATAGTTTCATTGAAAGGATGAACTAGAGTATTAAGGAGAGAGTCTGAGGCATACTTTTTCACACATATCTTCCTAATAAACTTAAGAAATAAATTATGTGTATGGCCACTAATGTAATCAACATTAGTGGCTAAAAAAGAAATTATGAGACTAATGTAATCAACATTATTGACCAAACGTGAGAGAAGAAAGGTTGAAGTGACTTGGTGAAAAAATTATGCGAGCTGGTTTTTATAGAAAAATATGTTGTTATAATTAAGTCTTTCTAAATTATTTTTCTCATAAAATGATAACTAATTTTTACATATTTCATTATTTATAAAAAATTGGATGGTACATAATATACTTGTTTATTTGATTGTCAAATTAAAGAATAATAAGATGGGAAATAGGAAGCCGCACTCTTACGACAATACATAATTCAAAATAGTTACATGTACAATTTGTTAAAGTTCTATATTTAATTTTTGCACTGAATCTAAAAATAATCTTTTTTTATTACCTATTAAAGAAATTGATTGAACTAACTAATGGCAACTCTTTTGAAAACAATCTATTGAACTAGAATTTTCTTCACATAGTATAATATGTGAAGAGTAAAATTCTTAAATTCTTTGTGATTAATACATAAAATGACTAGTTAAACTATATATAAATGTAAGGAATACAAGGTATAGTAAATATAACATTTTGTCTTGGAATGAGTTTCAAGAAATTACTTGAGTGATAAAACTACTTTCTCATTATCACAAAACTGAAATAATGTCATTTAAATATATAAAGAGAAGAATAAATTGGATCAAATTATCTTTTATTATATAAGAATGATTTCAAATATATTTGTAAATGCTAAAATAAATTATAGTGATATAAATCTATCAAAATATCATTAACATTTTTTTTACTTTATAATCCATAATTATTGAAATATTATAATGATATATATATATATATATATATATATATATATATATATATATATATATATATATATATTTGCATTTGAAACTAGGACTAATGTCTTGAATAATGAATAACAAATGACAAACAAAAAATGATGAATAGTTCTTAGACACTGGTTAATTGTAATTAATAAACAAAATACTTTAAAACAAAGCAAGGGCTTTAATAATGACAATAATTTGATATTGTGGCAAAAGAATGTTAAAAAACCTAAACAACATGAACTTTTTGACATAAAACACTTTAACAAATCTACTTTTTTTTCCAACAAAAATGTCAGTTATGGAATTCACTAGAAAGATGCATTAATATTTGCAAACGATGAAAACAAAATTGGACATATATTTCAAATTAGGAAAATTAAATTTTTAATCATAAATTTGGAATAACCTAATAATATTTGAATACTTCCATTCAAACAAATTATTTTAGACAAGAGAGATGTTGGAAAAAATATATATATTTAATAATTCCTTTTCTAGCAAAGGTGATAAAGATGATGGCATTGAAGATAACAATCATCTATATACAAACCAAAATGTTGATGATATATTAAATATAAGTAGAAAAAGCTAAATATTCGAAGCATTATCAATGGAAATGTACAATTAAATATATACAAATCAAAATTAAGTACTCTGACAATCTAATGAGAACTCTAGAGCTATGTAATGAAGAAAGTGAAACTAAACACAAATACATAAACACACACGTAATAACAATTTATCATGCTTAAACATATTTCATAGCATAGTCTCTCAAGCAACAAAATTAACATCAAAACACATATTAAGTGTAATATAAACATTATACACACACACACACACACACAAACACACACACACACACAAATACATAAAAGAATTGTATTTATATATTAAAGATCACATATCAAAAAAAAGAAAGAATGTGAGAGTTCAAAGAATCAAGGAATAAAATTGAAAATTCAAAAAATGGTATAGATAAAAAATGATCATATTTACTTTTTGTAATGACCTTTTAATTATTAAACTAGAAATTTATATTCTTTGAATCTTATTTTTTAATTCTAAAAAATTAAAAGAAGCATATCAATAGCTAAAATTGTTGTATTATTTTTTTTTCCAAATTATCATAACATATTTTTGTCCTAGTGTGATAGACATCTAGACTCTAGCTAATTAATCTTAGTGAAAATGTATATTCATTTTTTGTTTCACTTAAACAAAGTCATGGATGAGCATCTCTCCCAATCCATGATTAAGGTTTGAGCTTGGATCCTTAAAATTTTAATAGTTTCTCCAAATTTTATACTTAATAGGTGAACTATCTCAAGAGACAAATTATTGTGATATCTTAAAAATAAGATTCATAGTTAATTAATTTGTGTGAGAGTGTCTAGAAAAAACATATTACCATGTAAACTAAAATTTATCTAACCATCCTAATTTGAGGACTAAATAAAATGCATGTAAGTTTATGTTAAACAAACTAAAAATAAAATTTTCTCCATGAATGAAGTGCATGTATTTGATTTGATTACATAATTTTTACTTGTTCTAGTATGAATTAAACTTATTTTTTTATTCAATATTGGGTATGAGTTTGTGTGCATGTATGTGTGTCTATGTGTTGTTGGTGTGAAAATTTTGAATAATTATTGATATTTATCTCCACACAATCTCAATTGTCATGGTCCTTATGATGGAAATTTAGATTTCTCATTCTGTTTCACACCAAAAAAATCACAATCATAATAGCTTCTATTGTGATATAACACATGTATGAGAAAATTTGTATCATTTCGTTCATTATATAATATGAAAAAACTATAAAAATTTTCGAAAAACCTGATTTGTTTTTGAAAATGAAAATTTAAAATAAAGAAAAAACACTTACGCATGACAACATGTGTAAGATCAAATCATTTTGAGAGTTTAGAAACTAATAAAAATGAGTTTTAAAATTAATTTATAAAAAACTACAAGCTTAAACATAGCTAGAAAACCTATCGAAATAATCAAAGGAAAATTAGCAAGAGTTCGAAAATTCTTAAGTCGTTATGAAAAGGGTATTTCAAAGGATAAAAGAGTTCGAGAATAGTTAAACCAAAAAAAATTGGAAAACCAAAAATTTGTAAGGACCCTCTCACAAAACACAATTGATAAAGTGACTAGTACTCTGATGTATGATCAAGGATATAGCCATGTTTTGTTTTTATATAAGGTAAGGTTGTTTCTCTTTCAAAGCGGCGTAAGAACTCCTCTAATATAAAAATGCATTTTAATGCATAAAAATGCATGCAAATAGAATTTTAAACTCTCTAATCCTTATAAAAAGACATTTTAAAGGGAAAATATTATCATTTAGCATTTAAATGCATGAAATATATGAATGAAGAGAACTATCATCCATTTTTCTATGTAATGCATAGGTAAATAAAATTTTGAATAGTTTATATTTAGATTACAATGCCCATGAGAAAACTATGAAATGTATATTATTAGTGCTCACTCATACATGGGACTCATCAAAACCCAAAAATCTTATTCGACTTTTAGTGATGTGGGAAATATAGAAGAAATGAAATGATATAAATTTTCATAATAAATCATTTTTGAATGACTAAACATTTTTTAGAGTAGAGAATTCTTGTAAGAATATTAAAAAAGGCCTATTGAGTTGAAAAAAAAAACTCAAAAATAATATTATTACACTAGAAATTTATGACTTTAACTATGTGGGCCATAAGAACAAAAATAAATTAAAAAACCAAGCTTAGAAAATACCTTTAAAATACATCATTGGGCTAAAAGGGAAAGTTCTTGCCTTAGAGAAATATTAATTTTTTAGAGGTATTATCTTTCAAGTTATGCATGTGAGAAACCTCTCTCCTTTGCAATCTTTCTTTAAATGAATCATGTTTGTTTTTATAGAAAGAAAAACATGATTTTTTTTTCTTGAATACATTCAAAATGTTTACAAAAAATGCATCAGGATGAGAAGTTGTATGTTTTTTAAACAAGATATAAGATAATAAATGAAAATACATGCCTTATATATCAACAAGTGATTCATAAATTTTGAAGCGCATTGAGTTGATGTAATAAAATGCTCATATATGATGACCATTCATGTGACCCATAGCAAACCTTAAAGATTTTAAAAATAATTGAGCATGATAGATTTTATAAGTTATCTTGTTGTTGAGTTGTTCATGATGGGTAGTACATTATACTTGGGCCACACTTTATCCAACACTGGTATCTTAAAAGAGCTAGACATAGAGCATTGAAGAGTACTAAAGTTAAAAAACAAAAAAAATTGCAATATTAGTTTCTTTTGGAATTTGTTGTGGTGTTCTCTATGTATTGTTTTATTTTTTATGTTTATTATGATGGGATTTAGTGATTTCCTAATCTGGTTTGTTGTGAACATTTACAAATATTAATAATAATCAAAGGAAAATTATGTTTGGTCCACCAAAATAGAAATATTTACTTCTTAGGGTCCTTTTTTACCTCTTGTTGCACCAAAACTAAGAGTCGTTAAGTTTTGATGTAAATACATAATCTCCACCCTATCCCTTAACCTTGTCATGTCAACATGCCACATATGAAAAAAGCAAACAAAAATTATGAAAAAGATACATAGTGGCCACCATACATGACATGCCATGTCAACATGCCAAGTATGAAAAAAAATGTTTATACATAATGTATAAATCATATACATTATTATATATAGATTTGTGCAGTATATTTATATAATGTATATAAATATATATAGTATAATATATATATATATATATATATATACACAATATATGTAAATATATAGTATAAATAATATAATGTATATTTACAACATATATATAGTATATCCAATTATATATATAATATATAATATATCATATATATATATATATATATATATATACATGATAGATATCATGATATAATGTATATATGAATCTATATACATATATACTATATATATACTAGTAAATATTATGTATGTTGTATATATTTGTATATATACTAGTAAATATTATATATTGTATATATCTATATATACATTATAGATTATTATATTGCCTAATTCCAAGAAAAAACATGTTGAAGGGAAAAGGTCATTCTCTAGTTCATTGTCCAACACAATGTCCCTTGCTATCACATCATTCTCCAACATCAGATATCTTCCTTCCACTTCTTGTCAGATGGTCATAAACATGACAAATAGATTCTTGTTGAGTAGCTGCTATCTCCATGTTTGGTTTGGCTCTTGTTGGCCAAACTTTTCCCCTTTAATGTTGCCCTATTTTTTGTCTTCTCTAATTTCAGCATTAGAAATCAATGCTTCACATGTTCACATTCTGCATGTCTCCTCTACTTCTATTTATTTCTCTTCATGTTCTTTCTTCTTCTTTTTTTCAACTTACTCCTTCACACCATTAAGTGTTAGAGGGGATACTTTTGGGCATTCTCATTCGTCTTCTGAGTCACCTTCACCGTATGCATCTTGCACAATTGAGAAATAAGAGAGGAATGGATCATGTGACCCATGATTCCTCCTCTTTGATAATTCAAAATGAATTTATCATTAATCTTTTCCATGTTGATTTTGTATCTTTCTACCAGGGCATGCAAGAGTATTGCCCCATATCGATTGATTATGGATAAATACATTGAGGATTAGAAGGACTAAACTATGTAAATATAACTAGATCTTGGCTCATTCACCAATGAAATTCTTCTTAGAGAAGTTGGTGGTTAACCATTCTTCCACCTTTTATGAGAAAAAAATGTCTATGTTTTTTGCACCTTATTCTATACCTTTAAACATTTTACTTCTATCAATTATTTCTTCATCTCTTTCTGCCATTTCTATAGAAATCTCAACTCATAGAGTAAGCAAGGTGATTGATTTTCTTTACTTTTTGGTAAAGCTTTAGCGATTGGAAAATATAGTCAATCATAATACTAGTGAAGTCGTGCCCGAAAAAAATGCCAAGAGCAAAGATAGAGTCATAAATTGGGAAAAGGAGAGAGAGAGAGAGAAGGAAAAATAGAAATGTGACTTAATAAAAAAAATCATGATGTGTAAAATGATGTTGTGACTAACAATTAACATATTGAACAAGAAAAAGCATTGTGGCATGTTAAATGATGTAATGACTACAAATTATTTATACAAGTGGGAATAAGTGTCATGACTTGTAAGATGTTTTTGTGGATAAAAATATAACTCTTTTATATGGAAAACTCATCACACCCAATAAAATGCAATCACTACTGAAAAGTAGCTTTATGAGTGAAAAAAGATATCACAACATGGAAAGTGTGTTGCAACTTTGAAGTAATGTTTAGGTTTTTTTGTTCTTTTCTTCTCTCTTTTCTCTTTTTTTTCAGCATCATGACTTCACAATTACTGTCACTTCATATAGAAGAACATTCAAAACATAACACATGTTATAATTCATTCATGTGTTGTCATGAATTCTAAAAGGCAATAACTATTAAGACTCATAAGATTAACATCATGATTTCTAAACAAAACAAGCATCATGACTTAGCCTTTGATGTCCACAACTTGAAAAATTGTTGTGATAAATGAATAGACTATCAGAGGAAAAAAATATATAAGAGAAATTGTTGATGCATTATTCAATCTTTATTATAAGCTAATGTGTTTGATTTTCCTTTCAAGAAGTACTATTTTAACATCATTAGATTGATCAAGCTTTCTTCCAAATTCTAACTTAGTCATTCTCAAAGAAATCTTGTTCCTTTCAGTCTATGATATTGTTCAACAACAATCTAGTCTCCTTGATAGTGTATTAGCCTCTATCCATCGATTTTGAACTCTCTCCCATCACCATTTTCAAACATGAAGCTTCTTATGAAGTGGAGTCACTACATTTACATACAGTGACTAATTCAGATTATCTGGATCTTAGCTTGCTTAAAAAACAATTCAATCTAGTGTCAAAATCAATACTTTACCTCCTACTTAAAATTGCTTTCTTAGTAGATTCTTATCATGTTATCTCTTTATTTTATCTATATAAATTATAGAACTCTCATTAAGTATTGTTCCTCAACTTTTCTAGCTCATTCAATTGGAAAAATTTTTTTTTTACACTATTCAGCTCATAATTGAATCATTTCATAGCTCATTATGCTTTATGTCCAAACTTCATAGGGAAAATTACAAGCTTTTCTTAACACTAATTTATAAGGTAACATACCAGTGGGCATTTTTAAAGCTATTCTATATGCTCATAAAGCATCATCCAATTTTTGAAATCAATCTTTTAATGAAGCTTGTGCATTTTTCACCAAAATTGTCTTGATCTCCTAGTTAGAAGTTTATGTTAGCCCATTTGATTTTGGATGGTATGGAAGACTTCTTACATGTTTCATCTCTTATCTGCCAACTGGTCTATCAATTAAACTATTACAAAAGTAACTCCATTCATCATTTACAATGCAATACGGAGCTTCAATTCCTTTTAAAACATGGTTATGCAAAAACTTGATTGCTATTTTGGCATCATTTTTTTGATTAACAGTCGCATCAACCCATATGGATACATAATAAATAACCAAAATAATATATATTTTTTTCAAAAAATATGGAAAAAGTTCCATATAATCAATACCCCATATGTAAAATAATTTAACTTAAACAATATTGTTTGGAAGCCTTGCATCATTGGCAATCTTTAAATAATACAGGCTAGAAAAATCCAGCTTGTAAGATTTTTTGATTTATTTTTCTTTATCCAAAGTGTCTTACATATGGTGAAGAATGGCACTTTATCATTATATATGGCTACTCCTTTTATGACATACACATTCAGACAATTTGATTGGAACATCATTTGAATAGAAGAGAATCATTTCAAATGTAGCTTCATAGATCATAGATAACTTCTTTCTTTTCTAAGAATTAGTAGAAGGAGTCAAGGTGTTGCAGACAAGGTAATTAAAATAATATCAAAACAAGATAGTTGTCTTTTTAAAAATGAGTGCTGTTCATCTTTAAATATTTTAAAATTTCAACTGCAACACCATTATTTTTCTTAGTATCTATATGGCATGTTAAATATTGAATATTCTAGTATATTTGGTTGGTTTTAGATGATGTATAAGTACAAAATGTGTGATAATTAGAATGATTTCATAAAATTAAAGTTTTGATGGATTATAAAGAATAATTATGAAATCATTATATTTTTTGAGGTAATTATTGATTTAGTAATGATTGGTTATATCAAATAATTTCATCATATCTATCTATATGTATATCTATCTGTCTGTCTATCTGACTATTTATCTAATAATCTATCTATCTATCTATATGTTTATCTATCTTTCTATCTATTTGTATGTCTATATGTTTGTCTCTCTCTATTTATCCATATATCTATCTATCAGTCAATCTGTCTTCTACATATCTGTCAATCTATCTATCTATCTATTTGTTTATCTCTCTATCTATCTATCTATTTATTTATCTCTCTATCTATATATCTGTCTGTCTGCAAATATGCTTATCTGTCTATCTGGCTATTTACCTATTTGTGTGTCTATCTATTTCTGTATTTGTCTACCTGTCTATCTACTTATCTATCTATCTACTTATCTATCTATCTGACTATGTGTCAATCTGTCTATCTATCTATCTATTTGTCTATTTATTTATCTATTTATTTGTATAACTTTTTATCTATCTATCTATTTATCTATCTATCTATTTCTTTATCTATCGATCTTTCTATTTATATATCTATCTATTTGTCTATCTATCTATTTGTATATCTATCATTCAATCTGTCTTCTACATATCTATCTATCTATTGATCTATCTATTTGTTTATCTATCTATCTATTTGTCTATAAATATGCTTATCTATCTATCTGGCTATTTACCTATTTGTGTGTCTATCTATTTTTGTATTTGTCTACCTGTCTATCTACTTATCTATCTATCTATCTATTTGATTATGTGTCTATATGTCTAACTAACAATCTATTTATTTTTCTATTAATTTATCTATCTATTTGTATAACTTTCTATCTATCTATTTATTTATCTATCTATCTATTTCTTTATCTGTCGATCTTTCTATTTTTCTATCTATCTATTTATTTATTTGATTATTTGAGTATATATTTATCTTTGTATCTGTCTATTTTTCTATTTGTCTATCAACTTATCTATATATCAATCTATATATCTGATAATATGTCTATTTATTTATTTAAATATCAATCTATATTCAGTTTATATTTCTATCTATCTATCTCTATACCTATATTTATATCTGTCTATCTGTCTATCAATATATCTATATATTTGTCCATCTATCTATCTATCAAACTATCTATCTGTCTATCTATTGACCTATCTATCTGACTTTTTATCAATTTTAACTCTATCTATTTATTTATTTATTTGTCTATCTATCTATCTGTTTATCTATATGACTATCTATCTATCTATATGTATGTCTATTTGTCTATCTATCTGTCTATATGTCAAACTATCTATTTTTCAATGTCTCTATTAATCTATCTATCTATGTATTTTTTATATCTAAATATCTTTCTATCTACATGTCCATCTGACAATATATCTAACTATCTTTCTGTCTATTTGTCTATCTATCTATCTATCTATTTGACTATGTGTCTATATGTCAAACTATCTATTTGTCAATGTCTCTATCAATCAATCTATCTATCTGTGTATTTTTATATCTATATATCTTTCTATCTACATGTCTATCTGACTATATGTCTAACTATCTTTCTGTCTATATGTCTAACTATCTTTCTATCTATATGTCTATCTATTTATTTGACAATCTGTCTATCTATCTATTTGTCTATCTGTCAAATTATATTCTATATATTAGTCTTTTGTCTATATATTTATCTATCTATCTAACTATTTATTCATCTATGTGTCTATCTATATATAAATCTATCTATTTATCTATTAAATGGTAATGTGTCTATCTGTATATTTGTCTATTTGAGTGTCTATCTATCTTTATATATGTATATTTGACTATTTTTCTATCTGTCTATTTGTCTATCTATCTATTTGTGTATCTATCTATCTATTTGTGTATCTATCTATCTATCTATTTGTCTATATGTCTATGTGTTTATCTATCTATCTATTTGTATATTTTTCAATTTGTCTATATGTCTATCTGTCTATCCAACTATTTGTCTATCTGTCTATTTGTCAATTTTTTTATCTATCTATATGTCTATTTTTCTATGTTTATTTGTTTATTAGTCTATTAATCTATCTATCTATTTATCTATCTATTTGTTTATTTTAATATATCTATTTATGTTTGTATGTGTCTATTTGTCTATTAGACTATCTACTTATCTATCTATCTAACAATCTATCTATCTATTTATCTATATATCTATATATCTTTATATATATATATATATGTCTATTTGTCTATCTATTTATCTATGTATCTATCTATCTATTTATTTTTCTATCTATATATCTATATATTTATTTATCTATTTATCTGTCTATCTATTTGTCTATCTGTCTATCTTTTTACCTATCAATCTGACTAACAATCTATCTATCTCTCTAACTATCAATCTATATATCTATCAATATGTCTATCTATATGTCTATCTATCTATCTATATCAATCTATCTATATGTCTATTAATCTATCATTCTATTTATTTATCTATTTAACTACATAATAATTGGGTATCTGTATATATATATATATATATATATATATATCAATCTATCTGTCTGTCTGTCTATCTACCGATCTATCTATCTACTTTTTTATCTATCTATCTATCTATCTATTTATCTTTCTGTCTATCTATATATTAATCTATCTATTTATCTTTATATTTTTTTATCTGTCTATCTATATATATGTCTATTTGTTTATTTGTCTATCAGTCTATTTGTCTATCTATCTATTTGTCTGCATATCTATCTGTTTAGTTGTATATTTGCCTATTTTTCATATGTGTAGAGATGTCTATATGACTATCTATATATCTGTCTATTTGTTTCTCACTCTATTGGTCTATCTATTTATCTATCTATCAGTCTATTTGTCTATCTATGTATCTGTATATCTACTTATTTATCTATCTATCTATCTATCTTTGTATTTGTCTACATGTCTATCTATCTACATATTGGTCTATCTATATGTGTCTATCTGTATATCTATCTATCTTTTAGTCTATCTATCTATCTATATAATTGTCTATCTATATATCTATGTATCAATCGATATGTCTATCTTTCTATCTATCTCTGTGTATCTGTCTATTTATCTCTGTGTATCTGTCTATATAAAAAATTGTTTATCTATCTGTCTGTCTGTCTATCTATCAATTTATCTGTCTATTTGTCTATCAGTCTATATGTCTATTTATTTATCTATCTATCTATCTATATATCTATCTATCTGTCTACAAGACTATCTGTCTAAATGTCTCTATGTCCATCACTCTATGTTTCTATCTATCATTAGTCTATTAGTCTATCTATCTGTATATCAATCTACATGTCTATCTGTATATTTATCTATCTCTCTTTGAAAAAAATTTTTTATCTATCTATTTATCTATCTGTCTATATATATATATATCTATCTATCTATCTATCTATTTAACTATCTATCTTTTTATCTTTCTATCTATTTGTCTACTGATATCTGTCTATATGTCTATATGTCTATCTATCTATTTGTCTATCTATGAATTTTTTTATTAGTATATCTATCTACATCTCTATCTGAATATCTGTATATCTATTTATCTATTTATCTGTGAATCTATTTATTTATCTTTATGTCTATATGTTTTCAATCTATCTGTCTATTTGTCTATATGTCTATTTGTAAATCTATATATTTATCTAACTATATATCTATCAATCTGTCTATTTGTTAATCTATATATTTATCTAACTTTATGTCTATCTATCTATTTGTCTATATGTCTATTTATCTATATATTTATCTATCTATCTATATAGTTGTCTATTTGTCTAGAAATCTATCTATCTATCTATTTATATGTTGATCTATCATATTGTCTATTTGTTTATTAGTGTGTCTATCTATTTATCTACTTATCTATCTATTTATCTTACTATTTTTCTATCTGTATGTCTATCAAAGTGTCTATCTATCTATTTCTCTATCTATTTATTATCTTTCTGTCTATCTATCTATATATATATTTATTTTTTATTTGTCTATCTGCCTATCAATCTATCTATCTATCTATGTATTTGTCTATCTATCTATTTTTTTGCCAATCTGTCTATCTATCTATCTAACTATTTGTAGATTTTTCTATCTATTTATCTCTATATCTATATATTTTCTTATCTAGTTATCTATTTATATATTTATATATCTTACAATCCATCTATCTATTTATAAACATATTTATTTATCTTTCTATCTATATGTCTTTCTATCTATCTATCTATCTATTTGTCTATCTATCTGTCTATCTATCGGTCTATATATATATATATATATATATATATATATCTATCTACCTGTATTTCTATCTATCTATCTATTTATTTTCCTATGTGTATATCTATTTATCTATCATTCTTTCTTTCTATCTGTCTATCAATCAATTTGTCTATCTATCTCTCTATTTATCTGTCTATCTATCTATTTGCCTATGTGTCAATATGTTTATTTGTCTATGTATCTATCTATCTATTATTCAATCTATCTGTCTATCTATCTATTATCTTCCTATTTATCCATCTATTTTTCTATCTATCTATCTAAATATCTATCTATTTGTCTATCTGTCTATTTATCTATCATTTTGTCTCTCTACATATATATCTGTTTATAAGTATACTTATCTATTTATCTATCAATCAATCTATCTATTTTTCTAGTTGTCTATCTATGTATATGTCAATTTATCTATCTATCTACATGTCTATTTGTCTATCTATGTATCTGTCTATCTAATATTTGTGTATCTAATTATCTTTGTATGTGTATATTTTCTCTCTATCTATCTACTTATCTATCTATCTGATAATTTGTCTATATGTTTATCTATATATCTATCTATCTTTTTATCTATTTGTCTATATGTATATCTATCTATCTCTATATATATGTCTATCTGTCTATATATATATATATATATATATATATATCTATCTATCTATCTGTATATCTATCCGTCTTTTGGTCTATCTATATACCTTTCTATCTTACTATTTATCCATCTCTCTATTAATCTATCTATCTATTTATCTATCTATCTGTTTGTCTGTCTATCTATCTATCTGTCTATCTTTCAATCTATCTATATATCTATCTGTCTGTATATCTATCTTTATTTCTTTCTATCTGCCAATCTATCTACTTGTCTATCTATCTCTCTATTTATCTATCTATCCGTCTATCTATATGTGTCTATCAGTCTATCTCTATATCTGTCTATTTATATATCTGCGTATAAAACTATAGTATATATGTCTATATGTATATCAATTTGTCTATCTATGTGACAAGTTGTAAATTTTTTTATTTGTTTATCTGTATACATGGATATATGATTATCAATCTATGTGTCTATTTGCCTATTTGTATATCTGACTACTTGCCTATCTATATATCAGTCTATTTATCTATCAATGAATCTATCTATTTATCTTTGTATTTGTCTACATGTCTATATGTTTATCTGTCTATTGGTCTATAGGTTTATCTATCTATCTGTCTGTCTGTCTTTTAGCCTATTTATATATCTATCTTTTATCTAATTGTCTATCTATATATCGATTTATCAATATATCTAACTATCTGTCAATCTAAATGTATGTTTATCTGTCTATCTATAAATTTGTCTATCTATCTACCTAGATATATGTCTATGTATCTATCTCTCTCTCTCTCTATCTATCTATTATTCAATATGTCTATCAGGCTATCTATTTATTCGTTTATCTATATATCTATCTATCTATCTACAAGTCTATTAGTCTATTTGTCTATTTGATTATCTACTAATCTATATATATATATATTTATATCTATCTATTTTTCTATTTATTTTTCTAAGTATCTATTTGTTTAATTATCTATGTATCTATCTATCTATCTGTTTATCTATCTATCTGTCTATTTGTCTATTTTTTTATTATTGTGTCTACCTATCTCTGTATATATATATATATATATATATATATGTTTATCTATCTATCTACTTATTTATCTATCTATCTGACTATATGTTTATTTGTCTATCTATCTTTTTGTCTATCTGTCTATTTATCTATATATATATATATATATATATATATATATATATATATATATATATGTCTATTTATCTATTTATTTATCAGTCTATTGATTTAGTTGTCTAACTATCTATATATCTATCTATCTATTTGTCTATTTTTCTATCAATATATCTAGCTATTTTTCTATTTGTCTATCTATCTATCTATTATCTATATATTTGTCTATTTGTGTATCTATTTATTTTTTTATATCTATCTATTTGTGTATCTACTTATCTATTTATCTATCTATATATCTGACATTCTATCTATCTTTTTATCCATATATCTATTTATCTATATATCTATTTGTCTATGTGTCTACATGTCCATCTATCTATTTGTATATCTATCTGTCTGTATGTATGTTTATCTTTTGTCTATATTTTTATCTATCTCTCTATCTACCTACCTATCTCTCTCTCTATTTATCTATCTATCTGTATATATCTCTATCTATCTGTCTATCTTTCTATCTATATTTATCTATTTGTCTATCTATCTATCTATTATTCTATCTATGTATCTAACTATTTGTTTGTCTATCTATCCATCTATTTGTCTATCTATCTAACTATCTATTTGTCTATCTATCTTTCTATCTAACAATATATCTATCTATCTACATATCTATCTATCTACATGTTTATATGTCTATCTATCTTTCTATGTATCTGTATATCTATCTATCTATTTGTCTATCATATATATATCTATCTATATATCTAACTATTTTTCTATGTGTAGATATGTGTGCATGTTTATTAGTCTATCTATATGTCTATATATTATCGATAGATTTATCATCAACATGTATATCGGTCTATCTGTCTATCTTTCATTAGTCTTTCAATCTATCTGTCTATATGTATATCAATCTACAAGTCTATTTGTCTATCTATATATATATCTATTTTATATCAATCTACAAGGCTAACTATCAATCTTTCTATTTGTCTATATATTTATCTATTTATATACTTTTCTATCTATCTATCTATCTGTCTATCTACCTATCTGTCTGACTATATATCTATCTATCTATTTGTCTATCTGTCTGTCTATTTATTTGTCAATCTATTTATCATTCTATTTGTCTAACTATCTTACTATGTATTTGTTAATGTATCAATCTATCTACATATCTATCTAACTTTTTATTTATCTATCTATTTGTCTATCTATCAATCAATCTATCTATCTGTTTATCTATCTATTTGTCTATATATCTATTTAAAAATATATTTGTCTATATGTCAATCTATCTTCTATCTATCTATCTCGCTATCTATCTATTTATCAATCAATCTATCTATTTGTCTATCATTTATCTATCTGGTTTCCTATCTATCTATTTGTTAATGTATCTATCTGTCAGTATATTTGTTTATTTGTCTATTTGACTATTTTTGTGTCTATCAATCTTTGTATATGTCTATCTGTATATCTATCTATTTACTTATCTTTCTATCATTCTGACTATCTATTATATATCTATTATCTATTATCTATATATCTATCTATATATCTATTTGTCTGTCTATAAATCTATCTATATGTTTGTCTATTTATTTAATAGTCTATTTGTCATCGATCTGTCTATCTATCTATTTGTCTATCTTTCTATCTGTCTATCTATCTATTTGTCTACCTATCTATCTATTTATCTATCTATTTGTCTATTTGTGTATCTATTTATCTTTATATCCATCTATTTGCATGTCTATCTACTTATATATCTATCTATCTATATATCTGACAATTTGTTTATCTTTTTATCTATATATCTATATATCTATTTATCTATTTATCTATATATCTGTCTGTCAATATAACTATCTATCTATCGATTTATCTATCTATCTATAAATCTAGCTATCCATCTATATATCTTTCTATCTATCTACCTAATTATATATTTATTTATCTATCTGTCTATTTGTCTCTCTTTCTATCTATATACCAGTCTATCAATCTTTCTATCTTTCTCTTGATCTATTTGTTTATCTATATATCTTTCTTTCTTTCTATCTATCTGACTGTCTGTCTATTTGTGTATATGTCTATCTATTTATCTTTCTATCTATCTATCTATATATCTATTTTATTTTCATTATTCTTTCTATCTATCTATCTATATGTTTATCTATTTATCTATCTATACATCTATATGTCGATCTGTCTATCTAATTATTTTTATTATTCTATCTATCTATATGTCTATCTACCTATTTGTCTATTTGTATATCTATTAATTTATCTTCTTCATATCTTTTTTTATACATGTCTATCTGTCTATCTATGTATCTATATAAGTATTTATCTATCTATGTATCTATATAAGTATCTATCTATCTATCTATTTTTCTATCTATCTATTTGTATATCTTTCTATCTGTCTATTTGTTTATCTATCTATTTGTCTTTCTATCTATCTATCCAACTATCTATATGTTATCTCTTTATATGTCCATTTATCTATCTTTCTTTCTATCTATCTATATATCTATTTATATGTGTATCTATCCATCAGGCTATCTATCTATCTATTAATATGTCTATATGTCTATATGTGTCTATGTGTATCTATGTATCTAACTATATTTATATCTCTCAATCTATCTATCTATTTATCTATCTCCCTATCTAGTTGTCTGTTTGTATATTTCTCTATATGTTTATCATTCTATCTATAAATTAATCTATCTAACCATCTATCTGTCTATTAATTTATTTGCATATATATATATATATATATATATATATATATCTATCTATCACTTTGTATAAATGTCTGTCTATCTATTTGTCTTTGTATCAATCTATCTATATGTCTATCTGTCTAATTGTATTCTTTATCTATCTATTTGTCTATCTCTATATCCATCTATCTATCTATTTGTCTATCTATATATCTATGTATCTCTCTGTTAAATGTGTATCTGTTTATCTATCTATTTGTCTATTTGTGTATCTGGCTATCACTATATCTCTCTATTTTACTATGTGTCAATCTACTTATCTATTTATATATCAATCTAAATATTTATTTATTTGTATAATTATCTATCTGTCTATTTGTCTATCTTTTAATTTGTGTAACTATCTATCAATCTATTTATTTATCTATCTGTATGTCTTTCAATCTAACTATCTATCCATTTTTATATTGGTTTATATTTCTATCTATCCATCTATTTGTTTATCTGTCTATCTATCAATTTGTTTATTTGTCTATCTATTTATCTTTGCATGTCTCTATTTTTCTATCTATCTATCTACTTATCTATCTAACAATCTCTTATCTATTTATCTATATAACTATATATCTTTATATATATCTGTCAATTTGTCTATCTATCTATCTATCTATTTATCTCTCTATATGTCTATCTATATATCTATATATCTATCTATCTTTTTAGCTATCTATCTATCTAAATATCTATTTTTCTACCTGTCTATATGACTATCTATCTATCTGTCTATCTATGTATCTGTTTATTTGTTTATCTATATATTTGTCTATCTATCTATTTATCTATTTTTCTATCTATCTCTTTATCCGTATACCTATCTATCTAACTACATATCTAACTATTTATATGCCTATATATCTATCCATCTATCTATATATTTATTTATCTATCTATATATCTTTCTATCTACCTATCTATCTACTTGTCTATCTATCTATCTATCCATCCATCTATCTATTTATATATTTATTTATCTATCAATCTACATATCTATATATCTGTCTATCTCTCTATCTTTAAATCTCTCTATCTGTCTATCTATCTGTCTATCTATCTATCTACATGTCTAATTGTATATTTGCCTATATGTCTATATGTATACATGTCTATATGACTATCTATTTATCAATATATATGTCTATTTGTCTATCTGTCTATCAGTCTATTTGTCTCTCTATTTATCAATCTATTTGTCTATCTATGTATCTATCTATTTATCTATCTATCTTTATATTTGTATATATATATATATCTATCTGTCTATCAGTCTATCTATCTATCTATCATTTAGTCTATTTGTCTATCTATCAATTTGTCTAATTGTCAGTCTATATATTTATTTATCAATCTGTTATATATCTATCATTCTTTCTTTCTTTCTATCTGGCTATTTATCAATATGTTTATCTGTCTATCTATCTTTCTTGCTAATTGTCTATCTATTTATCTATCTATCAATCTATTTACCTATCTATCAATATATCTGTCTATCTGTCTATTGGCCTATCTGCCTATAGGTTTTTCTATCAATCTATTTATCTATCTATATATATGTCTATCTATCTACAAGACTATTGGTCTATATGTTTATTTGTATATCTATTCATCTCTTTATTTATTAAAATATCTATTAGTCTATCTGTCTATGTGTCTATCTGTAAATCAATCTAATTATCGATATGTTTATCTATATATCAATCTACTATCTATCTATTTGTCAATTTGTTTTTCTATCTATCTATCTATCTAACTATTTATATATTTGTCTATCTATTTGTCTATAATGTCTGTCTGTCTATTTGTCTATCTATTTATCTTTCTATCTATATATTTGTCTATCAGTTTATCTATCTATATGTCTATATGTCTAAATATCTATATGTCTCTAAGTGTATCAGTTTATATGCATATCTATCTACATGTCTATTTGAATATCTATGTATCTATTTATCCATTTTCTGTCATTCAATCTATCTATCTATTTGTCTATATGTCTATTTGTCTTCTATCTTTATGTTTATCTATCTATCAGTCTATTGTCAATCTATCTATTTATCTATCTATTTATCTATTTTTTTATCTACCTATCTATCTATCTATTTGTCTATGTATCTATATATCTATCTATCTGTCCAATTTTCTATTTTTCTATTAGTGTGTATATCTATCTCTATATCTATTTATCTATATATCTATCTATCTACTTATCTATCTATCTATTTGACTATCTATCTATCGATCTGTCTATCTATCTATCTATCTATCTATTTGTCTATTTGTCTATCTATTTATCTTTCAATCAGTCTATCTGTCTATTTATCTATTTGTCTATCTGTCAATGTCTATCTGTCTATTTGTGTATTTTTGTATCTATTTATCTATATATCTATTTATTTGCTTATCAACTTATCTATTTATCTATTTATATATCTTACAATCTATCTATCTATTTATCAATCTATCTATCTTTCTATTTGTATATCTATCCTTCTATCTATCTATTTGTCTATTTGTCCTTCTGTCTATCT